>CAUYUJ010003382.1:22500-37500 GCA_963575745.1 Prorocentrum cordatum | reverse complement strand
CCATATGGAGCTCCACCGAATGTCCCCGTGGCACAGTCCGCATGCGTCTCCCTCACCCAGTACAGCGTTTCGTGGCCCCATATGGAGCCCCACCGAAGGTCCCTGTGGCGCAGCTCGCATGCGTCTCCGTCACCCAGTGCAGCGTTTCGTGGCCCCATAGGGAGCTCCACCGAAGGTCCCCGTGGCGCAGTCCGCATGTGGTTCCCCCACCCCCGGCTCCCCCACGTCGCTGGGACTTTTCCGGGGCGACCAGCGCGCGTCGCGGGGACTCCGTGCTGCGTTTTGCCCAGCGCCTCGCTCGCCCATCGTCGTTCTGCCAAGCGGGAAGAGCTTTGCCCGCTATCAGCCAGCCAGCTAGCTTTCTTTGCTCCGCGCAGCGGACGACCCGCGCGCGTCGCTGGGACCCCTCAGGGGCGACATGCGTGCGCTGCGCCCGCAGCCTTGAACTTTTGAGCGCGCGGGCAAAGAGGGAGTAAAAGAAGGGGGGGAAGCGGGCGCGATCCTCGCGGAGGGGCGCGCCGACATTGGCGTCGTGGCGCGCGGGCGATGCCGTCAGGGAGGCCCGGGGAAGCCCCTTGCTGCGGCCACGCCCAGCGTCACGAGTATTCAGAGGCAGTCATTTTCAAACTATTGACATTCATATACAATTACACCATGCTTTGGCATACTCGCATTCATGCACGTAGACTCGCTCGCACGCATATTCATTCACAGTCAGACGCACTCGCGCTTAGATTCACCCGCGCTCAGTCTCCCTACGTTCTCAGATCAATCGTTTTCGTTCGCGTTGTGTACCACGCCACTCATTTAGGCACACCCCTAGCACGGTTCGTTGCCTCATAGGGATCACCACCGAAAAAGTGAATCACAATTGCGGTGCTCACACCTGCCTATGGCTGGGTCCTTCGTCAGGCTAATTTCAACTGAAGTGCCCTTCCCAGGGCGCGTGCCGTGTTTTTAATCAGGGAAAGTCTTGGGTCTGACAATTTGGTTGTTGCCCCCCCAGTTTACAACAACCGCGGTTCCCGCCTGATAATTCGTCACGAAGTATTCCCAAATCGCGCTCTCGCGCGGGCATTCCTTACAATTTGTGCCAAAATTGCGCTGTCGCGCGGGACTTCCTTCCAGTTTATGCAGACGCCGCGCCCTCGACCCTCAGGAGTCACGCTCTCGCCGTGGATTTCGTCCGATTTATTTTGGCATCGCGTTATCGCTCAAGACTTCCTCGCGATTCATGTAGGACGCACGCTTCAGCAACCCGCCTGCTCGACCTGGCCGCTAGCGCCCTCCTTCCCGACCCGGCTAACCCCGCCCGATTGCCTATCTGTTTCTGCCACGTGTTTTCTGCTCTCCTGATAGTTCATTTCATGTTCCATCCTCCTCCATCCCCCTTGTCCCGTCATTCCATCCGTCTCCTCTTCCCATGTGTCAGGGGCCGCACGAGATACACGTGGCAGGTAAGGAAGATGCACCCCCAAGGGTGTACGGTCGAAAACGAAAAGGGCGGGTATCGAGGGTTTGAGATATACGTGTTGAATGGCACGCTAGCAGATAAGAGCGAACAGTCTTAACATGGTCGTTGTTGTTGCTGTTGCTGTTGAGCTCTCATTTCTGAAGACTACGTATTGTGTTTTCTCAATCAAAATGTGCCCCTCGACGCTCGCAGCCTGTTTTCTGACAGGGAAAGTCTTGGTGCTCGAACTGGGCCCCTGGCCCCTTGTATTGCAACAACAACGGTTACCGCTTGAGACTTTCTCCAAATTTACTCAAAACCCCCGCTCCTGATATTTCTTATCAATTTACTCAGGATCGGTGCTCCCGAGTGTGACCTCCTTGCGATTTAGTCAGGACCCCCGCTCCCGTCTGAGACTTCTTCACGATTTGCTCAGGAACGGCGCTCCCGCTTCAGATTTCCCCGCAATTTAATCAAGACCTCTTCGCAATTTCATCAAGACCCCCGCTCCCGCCAGAGAACCCTTCACATTCTATTCAGGAGTTGCGGTCTCGCTTGTGATTTCCATGCAATTTATTCAGAAATCGCGCTTTCGACGCTCAGGAGCCACGCTGCCCCAAGGACGCCGTTACAATTTACTCTGTAATCGCGCTCTCGCCATACTCAGGCATCCCGCTTGAATGTCCCACCCGCCCGATTCGCCCGTCAGGGGATCGCCCGCCCGTTGTGGGCTCCCGCCCGAGACTTCCTTCAGGAACGGCGCTTTCGCCTAGGACATCCTCGAGCGTTCACGCTCTTACCTTCCTGCTCCTCTTCCCTCTACCTCCTCCCTGCACCCTCCTCTCCTGCCTTCTCTCTCCCTCCTCTCTTCCCTCACCCTTATGCCTCTCTGCCCTATCCCCTCCTCCCTCCTCCCTTCTCCCTCCCCTCTCCTGCCTCCTCCCTCCCTCTTTCTTTTTTTTTTTCTCTCTCTCTCTCTCTCTCTCTCCTCTCCCAGTCTCTCTCTCTCTCTCTCTCTCTCCTCTCTCTCTTTCTCTCTCTCTCTCTCTCTTTTTGTTCCTCTACTTTTTTTTTTTTTTTCTTTTTCTCTCTCTGCCTCAAATCAACCGCCCCCCTCTTCGCTCCTTCTCTCCTGGCGTTTTCCCTCTTCCTTCGTCCCTCCCCCTCCCTTCCTCCCACTCTCCCTCGTTCTCCCGCTCCTCTTTTTGCAGGGCCCACACCAATTCCAATGGCGGGCACATGTACGCCAACGAAGGATTGTCTGCCCGTTCAGGTTTGCCCGCCTGTCTAAGCCCGCCGCCCCCCGCAAAGAGAAATAATCCCCCCAAAGGGGGTGTGATCGAAGACACATACGGCGGGTATCGAGGGTGTGGGGAACTCGTTTTGAATGACACGCGGGCAAGTAAGAGCGAACAGTCTTATAATGATTATTGTTGTTGTTGTCGTCGTTGTTATTATTGTTGTTGTTGTTGTTGTTGTTGTTGTTGTTGTTGTTGTTGTTGTTGTCGTTGTTGTCGTTGTTGTTGTTGTTGTTGTTGTTGGTGTTGTTGACTTCTTACTTTTGGATTGTAATTATAGTTGATCCCCCGGCCCGGTGCACGTTCTATTTTCTCGATTGTAGTGCCCCTCCTGGGGCTCGCACCCTGTTTTTTGTATCAGGGAACGTCTTCAGGGTGCAACTGTGTCGTTGGCCCCCGGTTTACAACAACAACAACAACAACAACAACAACAACGGCTGCCGCCTGATATTCCTTTACAATGTATTGAAGAATCGCGCTCTCGCTTGGGACTTCCTCGCAATTTGCTAGCGAATTGCGGCTCCCGCCTGGTACTTCTTGGCGATTTATTGCAGAACCGCGTTCTCGCTTGTGACTTCCTCGCAACGTAACCGCTTCGCATGATATTTCATCACAGTTTATTCAGATGCCGGTCCTCGACACAGGAATCGCGCTCCCGCTACACATTGCTTGGCGGTTCAAGCAGGACTCGCGCTTCAACGACCCGCCTGCTCGACCCGCCCGTCGGGGCCTGCCCGCCCGACAAGCCCGTTAATGACTGCAGTCGCCGCTCGCTGCCCTTCGCCCGCCTTCGATGCCCCTCGCTGCCCGTACTGGTTCCGCGGTCGCCTTCGCTCGCTGCCCTTAAAGGCCCCGTTGCTGCCCTCAGTGGCCCCGTCGCTGCCCTTTGTGGCCCCGCATCATATCCCCTCCGTGGCCCCCGCTCGCACGCGCCCGTCGTGGCCCCATAAGCACGCCCTTCGTGGCCCCGCTGTCGCCTTTCGTGGCCCCCTCGCTGCCCTTCGTGGCACCTTTGCTGCCCTCAGTGGTCTCGCTGTCGCCTTTTGTGGCCCCGTATACGAACACCCTTCGTGGCCCCCGCTCGCTCGCGCCCGTCGTGGCTCCATATGCATGCCCTTCGTGGCCCCGCTGTCGCCCTTTGTGGCCCCCTTGCTGCCCTTCGTGGCCCTGGTGCTGCCCTCAGCGGCCCCGTCGCTGCCCTCTGTGGCCTCGGATTTTATCCCCTTCGTGGCCCACGCTGGCATGTCTCACGATTTACTTGTGAATCGCGCTATCGCTCGAGATTGCTTCGCGGTTCATGCAGACACAACGATTCAGCAACCTGCCTGCTCGACCTCGTCGCCTGGGCCCGCCTTCCCGACCTGCCCGCTATGGGTCTGCCCACCCGATCTGCCCGTCTGGTTCTACCACTTGTTTTCTGCTCTACTAATTTCTCTCGTGCTGCATTCTTCTCCCTCCCCATCCCGCCCGTCTTCTCTTCCCTTGTTTTAGGGGCTGCACTAAATGCACGTGGCCGGTAAGGAAGATATACCCCCAGGGGGGTAGGATCGAAGAGGACGAGGGCGGGGACCGAGTGTTTGGGATACACATATTGATTGGCACGTGAGCAGATAGAAGCGAACAGTCTTAACATGGTTGTTGTTGTTGGTGGTGGTTGTGGTGGTCGTGGTTGTGGTGGTGGTGGTGGTGGTGCTGTTCAGAGTAAGCCTTCCGAGTTGATTGTATTGCCGGGCCCCCAGGCTACAACAACAAGGACTTACGCCTGAGATTCCATCACATGTTTCCCAATCATCCTGTGGTGTTGGGTACTCGTTTAGAAGAGACAGCGCGCCGCGTCCTCACTCCTCCTCCCGCTGCCCTCCTCCGTCCATCATCATCATCATCATCATCATCATCATCATCATCATCATCACCACCATCATCACCATCACCATCACCATCACCATCACCATCACCATCACCATCACCATCATCATCATCATCATCATCATCATCATCATCATCATCATCATCATCATCATCATCATCATCATCATCATCATCATCATCATCATCATCATCATCATCATCATCATCATCGTCATCATCATCATCGTCATCGTCATCGTCATCGTCATCGTCATCGTCATCGTCATCGTCATCGTCACCCCTCACACGTTTCGTGGCCCCATAGGGAGCTCCACGGAAGGCCCCAGTGCCACCGTCCACATGCGTCCCCGCACCCATTTCGGCACACCCCTCACACGTTTCGTGGCCCCATGGGGAGCTCCACCGAAGGCCCCAGTGCCACAGTCCACATGCGTCCCCCGCACCCATTTCGGCACATCCCTCGCACGTTTCATGGCCCCATATGGAGCTCCACTGAAGGCCACAGTGCTGACGTCCACATGCGTCCCCCGCACCCATTTCGGCACACCCCGCACACGTTTCGTGGCCCCATCGAGAGCTTCACCGAAGGCCCCAGTGCTACCTTCCACATGCGTCCCCCGCACCCATTTCGGCACCCTTCACACGTTTAGTGGTCCCATAGGGAGCTCCACGGAAGGCCTCAGTGCTTCCGTCCACATGCGTCCCCCGTACCCATTCTGGCACACCCCTCACACGTTTCGTGGCTCCATTGGGAGCTCCACCGAAGGCCCCAGTGCCACCGTCCACATGCGTCCCCCGCACCCATTTCGGCACCCTTCACACGTTTCGTGGCCCCATTTGAAGCTCCACCGAAGGCCCCAGTGCTACCGTTCACATGCGTCCCCCGCACCCATTTCGGCACACCCGTCACACGTTTCGCGGCCCTATAGGGAGCCCTACCGAAGGCCCCAGTTGCCACCGTCCACATGCGTAGCCCACACCCATGTCGGCATACCTCTCGCACGTTTCTTGGCCCCATAAGGAGCTCCACCGAAGGCCCCAGTGCCACCGTCCCATGCGTCCCCCGTACCCATTCTGGCACACCCCTCACACGTTTCGTGGCCCCATAGGGAGCTCCACCGAAGGTCCCAGCGCCACCGTCCACATGCGTCCCCCGCACCCATTTCGGCACCCCGTGGTGTGCCCCCAAGTGCAGCACGTCGTGGCACCATCGGGAGCTCCACCAAAGGCCACAGTGGCGGTGTCCGCATGCGTTCCCCCTACCCAGTATAGCGTTTCGTGGCCCCATGGGGAGCTCCACCGAAGGCCCCGGTGGCGTCCTCCGCATGCGGTTCCCCCACCCAGTACAGCGTTTCGTGGCCCCATGGGGAGCTCCACCGAAGGCCGCAGTAGCCGCGTCCGCATGCGTTTCCCCCACCCAGTATAGCGTTTCGTGGCCCCATATGGAGCTCCACCGAAGGCCGCAGTGGCGGTGTCCGCATCCGGTTCCCCTACCCAGTGCAGCGTTTTGTGGCCCCATATGGGGGCTCCACAGAAGGCCTCAGTGGCGGTGTCCGCATGCGGTTCCCCAACCCAGTGCAGCGTTTCGTTGCCCCATAGGAAGCTCTTTCGAAGGCCTTAGTGGCGGTGTCCTCGTGCACTTTCCCCACCCAGTACAGCGTTTCGTGACCCCATGGGGAGTTTCACCGAAAGTCCAGTACAACGTTTCGTGGCCCCATAGGGAGCTCCTCCGAAGGCCTCAGTGGTGGTGTCTGCATGCGGTTCCCCCGCCCAGTACATCGCTTCGTGGCCCTTCGGGGAAAACCCACCTTTGACCCCAGTGGCGGTGTCCGCATGCGGTTCCCACCCTGTACGGCGTTTCGTGGCTCCATAGGGAGCTCCACTGAGGGTCTCAGTGGCGGTGTCCGCATGCGGTTCCCCCACCCAGAACAGCGTTTCGTAGCCCCATGGGGAGCTCCACCGAAGGCCTCAGTGGCGGTGTCCGCATGCGGTTCCCCCATCCAGTGCAGCGTTTCGTGGCCCCATAGGGGGCCTCCACCGAAGGCTTCAGTGGCGGTGTCCGCAGGCGGTTCCTCCACACAGAGCAGTGTTTCGTGGCCCTATAGGAAGCCCACCGAAGGCCCCAGTGGCGGTGTCCGCATGCGACTCCCCCACCCAGTACGGCGTTTCGTGGCCTTGGGGGAAAACCCACCTTTGGCATGCGTTTCCCCTACCCAGTGTAGCGTTTCAGGGCCCCATGGGGAGCTCCACCGAAGGGCCCGGTGGCGGTGTCCGCACGCGGTTCCCTCATTCAGTGCAGCGCTTCGTGGCCCCATAGGGAGCTCCACCGAAGGCCTTAGTGGCGGTGTCCGCATCTGGTTCCCCCACCCAGTGCAGCGTTTCGTGGCCTCATAGGGAGCTCCACCGAAGGCCTCAGTGGCGGTGTCCGCATGCGATTCCCTCACCCAGCACAGCGTTTCGTGGCCCCATATGGAGCTCCACCGAATGCCTCAGTGGCGGGGTCCGCATGCGTTTCCCCCACCCAGTATAGCGTTTCGTAGCCCCATATGGAGCTTCACCGAAGGCCTCAGTGGCGGTGTCCACATGCGGTTCCCTCACCTAGTGCAGCGCTTCGTGGCCCCATGGGAAGCTCCACCGAAGAGCTCCTCCGAAGGCCCCAGTGGCGGTGTCTGCATGCGGTTCCCCCACCCAGTACAGCGTTTCGTAGTCCCATGGGGAGCTCCACCGAAGGCTTCAGTGGCGGTGTCCGCGTGTGTTTCCCCCCACTACAGCTTTTGGTGGCTCCATGCGGAGCCCCACCGACGGCCTCAGTGGCGGCGTCCCGGTTCCCTTATCCAGTACAGCGTTTCGTGGCCCCATAGGGAGCTCCACCAGAGGCCACTGTAGCAGTGTCCGCATGCGGTTCCCCCACGCAGTACAACGTCTCGTGGCCCAATATGGGGCTCAACCGAAGGCCTCAGTGGCGGTGTCCGCATGCGGTTCCCCACCCAGTGCAGCGTTTCGTGGCCCCATAGGGAGTTCCACCGAATGCCTCAGTGGTGGTGTCCACATGCCGCTCCCCCATCCAGCACAGCTTTTCGTGGCCCCATATGGAGCTCCACCGAAGGCCTCAGTGGCGGTTCTCCCACCCAGTACAGCGTTTCGTTGCCCCAAGGCCTCAGCGGCGGTGTCCGCATGCGGTTTCCCCATCCAGGACAGCGTTTTGTGGCCCCATGGGGAGCTCCACCGACGGCCTCAGTGGCGATGTCCGCATGCGGCTCCCCCATCCAGTACAGCATTTCGTGGTCCCATAGGGGGCTCCACCGAAGGCTCCAGTGGCGGTGTCTGCATGCGGTTCCCGTACCCAGTGCAGCGTTCCGCGGCCTCACAAGGGGTTCCACCGAAGGCCTCAGTAGCAGTGTTCGCATGCGCTTCCCCCACCCACTGCAGCGTTTCGTGGCCCGATGTGGAGCTCCACCGAAAACGATTGTCATTGATGCGAAACTCACAGCTGCATATGGTTGGGTCCTTCGCCAGGCTGATTTCCCAACCATCCTGTGGTGTTTTGTCCTCGTTTGAAGAGACGGCTCCCCGCGTTCTCCTCCCGCCTCCTTCCTCCCCCTCCTCCCCAGGCCTAGCTCAGTCCGAAGGGTCCCGATGCTGATTTGTGAGCTATGATTGCCAAACTCATGCGTGACATGGCCCACAGCCAAGTAATTGTTTTGTCCACTAGAAGCCATCAGGAGGGGATTGACATAGTGGATGGTCTCTCTCTAAGTAATTTGGTTTTAGCCAACACTGTTGCAGATGAATTGGCTATTGGCTGCTTGTGCAGCGAACATGTCTAGAATTCCCGCGGCCTCCCGACACCAAGTGAAGCTTGTGGAGAGTGAAGCCATTTGTGTCAGGATGAGGCTCCTGAGGGCCACGTTCGATTGTTTTGCTGTTGAGAAGTCTGCTGCTCTGGAAGGCAGAGATAAGAAAAGGGAGGGGGTCCCTCCTCCCCCCATCCCTCCCCGCCCCGCTGCTGCTGCTCTCGCCCCCCTCACGTCTGCTCATATGCTCTCGGAGTGCAAACACACATTTCTGAAATGCTTCGGCTCGGCCAGTCGTGCTGCAGCCGCCATGTGGTGGAAGACTGCAACGTTGATGGCACCATCGTGTCTCCGTCGGGCGATGGTGCCATCATCGATATATCGGGGGGCTGGCTGCACCCATCACACCTCCTTAACTATCATACTCAAAAGGGTTTTGTTATGTGGGCATTGCAGAGTTACCGCAGATAAGCAATTGCGGTCCTTGGGCAAGCCCTGCACGCTCCCCACACGTACGAAGCGTGAGCATCGTGATCGCATAAAGAAGGGGTTGAATCTCAGAGTCCTGAGCACGGCCGACCTAGCAAGGCGGCAGCGAGAGTCTTCTCTTTAATGTGGTCACTTCGGCACTGGCTGCGCCACAGGCTCATACTCATACTCATACTCTCCTCCCTCCTCCATCACCATCATGTCGGCACACCGCTCACACGCTTCGTGGCCCCATAGGAGCTCCGCCGACGGTCCCAGTGGCACAGTTCGCATGCGTCCCCGCCAGTCATGTCGGCACACCCCTCACACGTTTCGTGGCACCATAGGAGCTTCGCCGACGATCACATTGGCACAGTTCGTATGCGTCCCCGCCATTAATGTCGGCACACCCCTTAAACGTTTCGTAGCCATTCGTGGCCCCATAGGAGCTTCGCCGCAGGTCCCAGTTGGACAGTTCGCATGCGTCCCCGCCGCTCATGTCGGCAAACCCCTCACACGGTTCGTGGTTCCCCATAGGAGCCCGCCGAAGGTCCCAGTTGCACAGTTCGCATGCGTCCCCGCCAAATTGTCGTTACTTCCGCGTGAGGGCGCCGAGACCCGGCAGAGCGGCTGCCCACGGGCTCCATTGGCCCGGCGGCCGCCCCGAGTCGGCTGCACGCAAGAGTGGCCCTGCGCGGGCTCCGAAGAGTCGCGGCCCAATGGCGGTAGCAGAATGGCAAACTAGATTATAGTTCGCCTTTTTGTGGGCGACTATATGCCGCCACGCTGGTTCCGGGCAGGCTGTGCTGCCCGGCGCAAGGGGACGAGGAGGGGAGAAGCAGGCAGACGACGACGAACGCCCAGGCGGGAGGCCAGGGCCGGCGGGGCGGGCGGGCAGGCAGAAGACGGGCCAGACGGAGACAGCAGGCAGGGAGCAGGAGGAAAGGAAAGGGAGGGAAGCAACGAGCAGAAGCGAAGGGAAGGGGAGGAGGGGGAGGAGGACAAGGAGGAGAGAAAACAGCGGCCGCAAGCAGACAGGCCGGGCCAGGGGCCGGGAGAGAAGAGCCGCCCGCGACGAGGCTGCGGACCCTACGGCGGCGACCTGGGCGGGGTGGCCGCCCGAACCCAGCGCGATGCGGCTTGGTGGGGATTGCCCTCTGCGGGATCCATCCACCGCCCCGCCGGGGAAAGGCCGGGCGGCGCGTGGGAGGGGTCGCCGGCGCGACGTTGGCGAAAGGGCGAGGGGGGCGCCCGCGCTGCCCAGCAAGGGCGGGGGGGGGGTGGGCGGGGGGCGCTAGGCAGCGCAGGGGGCACCTCACACGGCGTCTGCCGTGGAGGCCGCCGTGGCCGCGGCCAGGCGGGCCGCTGCCACCCCCGCCCCTCCAGACAGGGTCTGAAGGCGCCGCAACACCGCCCGCGCGTTCTCCCTGTGCAGGGAGACGGAAAGTCGCTGGGCATGTTGGTCCGCAACCAGTGCGGCGTCTTCCCCCGTGGCGTCAGCCACCCGCTTGGCCAGGACCCCGAAGGCCCTGCGTGCCTCGCGGCCCCACCCGCCGCCGTGGGCTTCCACCACCATGGGGAGGAAAGTGAAGCCCTGTGCCGCGCAGAGCCGCGCGGTGTCCTGGTGCTGCCTTCTGAACTCCTCGTGCCGCTCCGTCGCTGCGCTTGACGAAGCGGCCGACGCGGCGAGGAAATCGGCGCGCAACCCTGACGTGGCGGCAAAGTCCCAGGCGGCCGCCGTGCCGTTGCGCCACCGCGGCAGGTAGACGTCGGCAGGGCGGCGGCCGTTGTCGCCCACCTGGGACCCGCCCTGCTCGCCCCCGGGGGTGGCCTCCCCGGCGGGGCGCGCGGGTAGCAGCCCCGGGCGCTCCAACTCCGCCCCGGCGTGGCCGGCGGCCAGGGCGTCGAAGAAGGCCTGGTTGCGCAGGGCGTTGTGGCGTTTGGTCTGGTCGCCGCGGCAGGCGCAGACCAGGGCGTGGTCGCAGAAAACGTCCATCACCTCGCCACAGGCTGGGCAGAAGCACTCCTCCTGCAGGAGCTGGACTCGCAGCCGCCTCTGCAGGCCGACCTGCATGAGGCCGTGCGGGGAGGCGGTGCCGGTGGCCTCGCAGGGCGGCGCCTGGAGCCACGCGGCCGCGCCTGGGGCTTGCACCGGAGAGAGGTGCGCCTTGCCGGCCAGGGTGGGGCCCGCCAGAAGTCCGTCGAGCGAGGCGCTGTCCACCGCGTTGGAGAGGGCCTTCTGGTTGCCGTGCTGCGCGTGGTCGAACACCACCCGGTCGGCGTCCCGCGCGACTGCGTTGTGGGCCTGCACCGCAGCCGCCAGGCTACCTCCGTCGCGGTCGGGGTTGTTGGAGTAGCCGGGGTCGAGCTGCCGACAGAGGTCGGTGCTCTTCGCTCTGGAAGCGATGTAGGCGGCGGCGGCGTGCTTCGCGGCAGAGCGCAGGCCAAGCCCTCCCTTCCTGAGCCTAAGCTGAGCCTGCTGCCAAGAAGCGTCGGAGGGCGAGCAGCCGCTCAGTTGCTCAAGGCAGGCCCGGACAGCGTCGTCCATGGCCAGCAGGGAGGCGGCGTGCGCGGTGGGCGGCACCGCGCGCGCGGAGTAGCCCAGCTTGCAGATGGAGGCGCACTGGCGCAGGAGGTGCAGCGCGACCTGCGCGTTTTCGAGCTCCCCCAGAGCTTCCAGCAAGTCGGTGGCGCTCGCGACCCGCTGCTTGGTGTGCTCCGCGCAGAAGTCCGCGTCTCCCACTGGCGCGCCGAGCAGCTCGAAGCTGCGATCGGTGCGGAGGCGGAAGCCCGGCGGGAAGCCGTCCAGAGACACGTCGGAGGCGTCTCCGCCAGTGGGGACCACCTCACACTTGCCCGGGCCGGTGCTCAGCTGGAGGCCCACCGCGGCAAGGCTGGCCACGAGCAAGTGGAGGAGGCGCGCGACGGCCGGCGCGTCGCCCGCGAGGCAGCCGTCGTCCAAGTAGAAGAAACTCAGGTCGACGGCGCCGTCGGCGCCGTGGCGCGGCGCGCGAAGGGCGGCCTCGGCGGCGCGCTGTAGTGCTAGGGAGAACAGTAGGGGCCCCAGGGGGTCGCCCTGCTGCACCCCGCACTCGGAGCGGACTGTCTGTTTGCCCAGGAAGAGAGTTGACGGGCGGGAGTAGCACCAGTCGGCCCAGGGTGCCAGCCCGGGAAACTTTTCGTGGACCGCGCGGAGCAGAGCCTGCCTGTCCAGGGTGTTGAAGGCGTTAGACAAGTCCAGCTTCACAAACACCTTTCCTCGGTCCCCGAGGTGGCGGGTCCACCACTGGCGCGCGACGTGCACCGCCGCCTCGGTGCCGCCAGGGACCGCGACGCCGATCTGAAGGGGAGCCAGTCGGTCGCGCGCGGCGTCGGCAACCTCGTGGCAGAGGCACTTGCCGACGAGGCGCCGGAGCACCTCCCCGACGGCAACAGGGCGCAGGCCTCCGTCCTTCTTCGGCAGGGCCACGAGAGAGGCGCCCGCGAAGTACTCGGACACGGTCGGCGGGGCCTGCCCCCTGGCGCAGAGGTTGACAAGGTTCCGGAGCTGGTCGGCGACCTCGTCCCTGTGGGCCGCGTTTAGCAGTGCGTCTTGAAGGTGTTGGGGTCGGAGGCCCGTTGGCCCGGCGGCCGAACCCCGGGGGAAGGCCCGCGCCTCCCTACGGACCGCGTCCCCGTCCATCTGCAGGGCAGCAGCCGCGTGGGCAGCCGGGGGGCTGGCGGGATCCACGGCTTGGCGGCTGCGCGGGTGCTTCCGGCTCATCTGTTCAACGACGTCGGGGGTGACCTCCACGGGCGGCTCGCTGGTCAGAGCCGAGCAGCTCTTGGAGTACTGGGCGTCTGCGGCGAACTGCACGCACCTCTCCGCTCGCTGGGAGGCTTGCGAGGCGTGCTTGGCAGCGCGAGCCTCGACTGCCTCGGCCCACAGGGAGGCCCGCTCCCCGTCCAGCCAGCGCCGGCACAGCGCCTTGGTCTGCGCTTCGCCGGCCGCCCTGCTGCCTCGGCCGCCACGGGTGTGAGGGCGCAGGACGCATTCCGGGAGCATCGCAAGCTCTGTCCACGCAGCCTCGGAGTTGTTGTGCACGGTCTGGGCCACCGTCTGCACTAAGCACCGTGCCCAGAGGTCCCGGGCGCCCTTCGGGACGTAGCGCTTGGTGGTGGAGCGCTTGGAGAAAGCTTCCCGGAGGGAGGGGGGACCCGCGGGCTCGCTGTGCGGTTGGCCGCCAGCGGCGGGGGCGGCGGCTGCCGCGGCTGCGGCCGCGCGCGCGGCAGGGCGGCAACGCGGGCAGATGCCGCCGAAGCGCGTCGACAAGAACCGTTGGCAGACCGAGCGTTGCTCCAACCGGTGCTCTTGCAGGTACTCGGGCGGGACTGGTGGCAGCCCAGGGAACCGCCCGGCGGCGTGCTCGTTCAGGTTCGGGCGCATGCTTTGGTGGTCCCCCCAGCCGGCGGAGGACGCGGCGTCGCCGCGCGGGCGCCCAGGGACGGGGCAGTGCACCCGGACGCGGGCACGAACCCTGCGCTGGTGGGCAGGGCTCGGCACACCCCTTTAAACGTTTCGTAGCCGTTCGTGGCCCCATAGGAGCTCCGCCGAAGGTCACATTGGCACAGTTCGCGTGCGTCCCCGCCATTCATGTCGGCACACCCCTCATACGTTTCGTGGCACCATCGGAGCTCCGCCGAAGGTCCCAGTGGCACAGTTCGCATGCGTCCCCGCCATTCATGTCGACATAACCCTCACACGTTTCGTGGCCCCGTAGGAGCTTCGCCGATGATCACATTGGCACATTTTGTATGCGTCCCCGCCGCTCATTTCGGCACACCCCTCAAACGTGTCGTGGCCCCATCGGAGCTTCGCCGAAGGTCCCAGTTGCCCAGTTCGCATGCGTACCCGCCACTCATGTCGGCACACCCCTCAGTCGTTTCGTGCCCCCATCGGAGCTTCGCCGAAGATCCCAGTTGCCCAGTTCGCATGCATCCGCGTCACTCATTTCGGCACACCCCTCACACGTTTCGTGGCCCGATAGGGAGCTCCACTGAAGACGATATTCACAAGTACGTGACCCACAACTGCATATGGTTGGGTCCTCCGCAAGGCTAATTTCAGGAATCGCGCTCTCGCTCGAATGCTTCCTTGCAGTGTACTCACGGATCGTGCTTTCGCATGACAAGTCGCCAAAATCAATTCAGGATTTGCGCTCCCGCCACTCTGGAATCGTGTTCTGTCTCATGATCTCCCGCAGTTTACTTGGATACGTCGCGCCCTCGCTTGAGACGTCCACGCAATTCGCAAAAGGAATCGCGACTTCATGTCTCGCTCGCGTGGCCCACCTGATGGGGTCCGCCCTCCCGACCCGCCTGTTCGGGCTCGCCAGCCCGCTCGTCTCACCACCCACCAAACCACCCCAACCCGACCCGAAGGCCTCAATGTGCCCTCCATTTCCAAGAGGGGGGGGTGTCGGGGAACAGTGAAAACGTACATCTGATCGCGGGCTCAGGGTCCTCGGGCCCCCCCCCAGATGGGATGGGTCCCAGGGTCCTCGGGCCCCCCCCCCAGATCGGATGGGGGGGGAGGAGGAGGAGGAGGAGGAGGAGGAGGAGGAGGAGGAGGAGGAGGAGGAGGAGGAGGAGGAGGAGGAGGAGGAGGAGGAGAGGAGGAGGAGGAAGGAGGAGGAGGAGGAGGAGGCGGAGGAGGAGGGGAGGAGGAGGAGGAGGAGGAGGATGGAGGAGGAGGAGGAGGACGAGGAGGAGGAGGAGGAGGAGGAGGAGCAGAACACATGGAACCCGTCCCCCCCCCCAACCCGAAATCCGGGTCGAATTCGGGCCTTCTGGCTGGGGTGGGCTCGCCAGCCCGCTCGCCGGGGTCCGCCCGCTCGACCCGCGCGCCCGATGTCCCGCCCACCGGGCCTGCCCGCCGAGCCCACCCACCCGCCCGTGGGGGTCCGCCACGCGACCCACCCCTTAGGCTCCGTCCGCTCGCTGGCTCGAAATCGGCGTCACCCGAACATACTCTTAAGTCGGGCCTGTCCCCCTACAGGGGGATTTTCGTCGAAAAATTTTAAATACCCCCAAAATATCCCCAAAAGGTCAAACATACCCCAAAGGAATGGGGGAACAA
>CAUYUJ010003382.1:0-20000 GCA_963575745.1 Prorocentrum cordatum | reverse complement strand
ACTGAAACACTTAGCACATCGGAGGCCTGCAGGTCCATCGACCCATACATGCCATCCCTGTTGCACTCGATGTGTCCGTCGCCTGCGGCGGTAGACGTCGGTGCTCCTATTCCACCGAGGCGTGACCTCAAACAACGGCAGGACGGCAGCAGCCAGCTTACAGAAGTGGGCGGCACGTTCCACGGCCACCTCTAACTCATGCAAGAAGGATGGGTCGGCAGACGGGTGAGATCGTACGGCCTCTTTCGCATGGTGGTCCACAATGCGATTGGCCTCTGCATATTCTCGCTCATTCTGCTCCAACGAGTCAATCAAATCCTGAGACCGATGCGCCTTGACATGCCGCACCTCCTGTATGAACGCTGTGCCCTCAAGTGTGTGGGCAAATTTCCTTGTCCCTGCGAACTTGCTGCGCACTGATAGCTGCTGCGCCAGATCTTCTTGCGCGAGCTTTGTCGCAGACATGCAATCGACGCCAAGCTGAGCTGGTCGATTTGCCACCTGGCCGCACAGCGCCACACCTACATGCTCAGACATTGCAGGCGTCCGAGGAACACTTCCGTGGACAAGTCCACGCATCACGCAGACTGGAACAGGCTCGGCCCCGCTCGGTGGGAGCACCGCCATCGCCCATGCCGCTCGCTGGAGCGCACGGAGGGGGGGCCTCGAGCAGGACCCATCCGACACCATTCTTAAACTAGGCTCGTCCGACAATTCTGCTAGCTGCTCAGGGTCCCTGTCCAGAGGTACACCCGAAACATCAAACATGCCCACTTCAGCTGACGTGGATGGTTTCGGCAGCTCGCTTTCTGGGTACACACGAATCCCACGGGTGAAGATTTCCAAATCTGGCTCCGCGCGAGCCGCCTCCAAAAACTGACTAGGAACTTCAGACTCTGCTCGGGCCTGCTCTACATCAGGCCTGGAACAAGAGTAGAGCCTGTGGTGGAGTGTGTCTACCTGCCCGCACGCGCACCGCCCGTCCGTCTCGTACCCCGCCAAACGACCCCTCTCAGCAGTCCACACTCCATTGCACCCACAGCTCCTGATCAAAAACTTGACCATCGTGCTCAACCCTCGAGCCTGGGGCCCCAATCTGGACCGTACAAGGTCCAGAGTTGCCCTGTGCCCAGGAGGGTGGCCTAGCTTGGCTGCTAGTGCTAACTCGTGGACTCTCTGAATTCCAATCTCTAGCTGATCTGCAAGCAATGCTGGCGGTGTTTCATCTATCTGGATGGAAATCCCGTTGTGATCTTTCCATTCCAGAGGACCTACAGCCTCCCAACCCGCCCTCGACAGCACCAGCACCGCGCGGCTCAACGGGCCCCGGGAGGAGCTCCAAGGTCCCTGCTCGAGAGGTCTGGCCGTATTCCAAAGCCTGAGGAGCTCAGCACGGCTGGCTAGCGCTCTATCGGGTTGGGTTGTGGCAAACCAAATCATTCTGCACCACTGCAAGGCTGGCGCCACTGCTAAACGAAAACTGGAGTCTCCTATTGAAACCATTTTCGCAGACAGCGATACCCCTCCGTGAGATGGGGAAGTAGCGCTGCTGTGGAGCCGTTGGTGGGTAATCCATTCCCTCTGGCTAAGACCATTTATCTCAACGCCGAAGCTGCTAGCAGGTGAAACTCCCGACCGACATATCTTTACGACGGGGGCCTCTTTGCTACAGCCTCTAAAGCCCTTCTTGAAGCCTCTAACTTTACGGATTCTACGCTTAGCACTTATACACCTACGCTGCTGCTTAGGGCGGGCTCCTTTAGCAGATCTCTGGGCTCCCGAACTCTCGTGAACTCCCAGATATGTGACGCTAGTCTTATATGTGCTGCGAGGCACTCCAAGTTCATCACATATCGCATGGCCCAACTCCACAGACGAAGCAATCAGCGACACCTTGTCGAAGTTGAGCACCGCATTCAACTCATCCGACGTCTGCCTGAACTCCCGCATGGACTCAACAGCCGTGCCCTTCGCGATGGTGAGATATCTCGAACTGCTTCCAATCGCACTGTCATCAATGTAGTTCAGGAAATCAACTGTTGGGCACCGTGCTACGAAAGAGTCCAGTTCAAAGGCCGCGTGTATCTTCATATCAATGTCCGCATTGCCATCTCCAGCTGGAAGGCCATGCGTTGCATACAACGCTTCTACTGCATGATGTCGTCCACTCCTGATGATGCGTGGTCCGCACCATGTGTTCATCACTATCTTGAGCCAGCACGTTGGGATGCCAACTCGCAAACACTTGTACTTGAGCTCGCGCAGAGGAATGGACTCGTAGTACTTGGACCAGTCTATCACCCACATCCAAGAGTGCATACCATCAGAACGATCGGCTTCACTTCTTGCCGCCTGCAGCCACGCGCAATCAATAGCTGATCTTCCTTTTCCAGGAAGGGGAAGAGGAGGGGAAGGAGGAGGAGGAGGAGGAGGAGGAGGAGGAGGAGGAGGACGAGGAGGAGGAGGAGGAGGAGCGCGAGACCTGGGGGGAGCAGGGGTAGGAGGATAGCAGGAGGAGGAGGAGGATGACGATGATGATGATGATGATGATGGTGATGGTGATGATGATGATGATGATGATGATGATGATGATGATGATGTTGTTGTTGATGATGATGATGTTGATGATGATTCTGATTATTCTGATGATTATGATGATAATGATGCTGCTGATGATGATGATGAGGAGGAGGAGGAGAAGGAAGAGAATGAGGAGAAGGATGATGGGGGATGATGCTGACAGCGTTCCTGGACTCGGGGTGGCCCAGAAACTGAAACCATGTCCTTTTACGTAGGATCCCCATGGCGAGCTGAAACCATGTGTTTTTTTGCATCGTCGGATCGTATGGTTTGGGAGCTGAATCCATGCGTGTTGCAATAGACTTCTACTGCCAGGGAGCTTTTTCCCTACCTAGGCTCTGCCTAGAAGGGTTCTTACTCTCTAGCTTAAAGGGGCCGGGCAGTGGAAAGCGCCCCGGGCGGTTCCCCCAGTCCCCGCCCCGCGGTTCCCCCAGTCGCGCCCCCTTAGCTTGGCTTAGCTTATCTCGTCTTAGCTTAGCTTGGCTTAGCTTAGCTTGGCTTAGCTTAGCTTAGCTTAGCTTGGCTTACCTTAGCTTAGCTTAGCTTAGCTTAGCCTAGCTTAGCTTAGCCTAATGTAGCTTAGCTTAGCGTAGCATAGCAATGCATGGCATAGCACAGCATAGCATAACATAGCACAGTATTGCATAGCATAGCATAGCACAGCCTAGCATAGCGCCCCCTTAGCTTAGCTTAGCTTATCTCGTCTTAGCTTAGCTTGGCTTAGCTTAGCTCGGCTTAGCTTAGCTTAGCTTAGCTTGGCTTACCTTAGCTTAGCTTAGCTGAGCTTAGCTTAGCCTAATGTAGCTCAGCTTAGCGTAGCATAGCATAGAAAGAGCGTGTTCTACCGCTGCTGGCGGAAACCCGGGGGGGGTCACTACCGGTTCGAACCCCTCCCCCCCCCCCCTCCGGAAAACCGGGGGGGGTCACTACCGGTTCGAACCCCCCCCCCCTCGAAAACCGAGTGGGGGTGCGGACAGTGGTGGGGACGGTGTTGGTGGGGACAGTGGTGAGGGGATAGCGGGACAGTGGTGGGGACAGTGGGACAGTGGGACAGTGGTGGGGACGGTAGTGGTGGGGACAGTGGTGGGGACAATGGTGGGAACAGGGGGGGACAGTGGACAGTGGTGGTGACGGTGGTGGTGGGGACAGTGGTGTGGGGACAATGGGAATGAGGTGGAAACAGTGGGACAGTGGAGGGTACAATGGTGGTGGGGACAGTGGTGAAGGCGGTGGCGAGGACGGCGGTGGGACAATGGGACAGAGGTACAGTGGGGACAGTGGTGGGGACAGTGGGGACAGTGGTGGGAACAGTGGGACAGCTCATTGGGACAGCGGAGGAGTCAGTGGGACAGTGGGGACAGTGGGGATAGTCGGGCAGTGGTTGGGGCCGTGGAGACAGTGGGGAGAGTGGAACCGTGGTGGGAACAGTTCTGGGGACAGCGGGGACAGTGCGACAGTGGTGGGGCCACTGGTGGGGACAGTAGGGGCGGTGGTGGAACCAGTGGGGACAGCGGTGGTGAGGACAGTGGTGCTGGGAACACCAGTGGGGGATGTGATGCGGACGGTGGTGGGGACCGGGAGTCGTTTGCTGGCGGTGAGTAGGGGGGGGGGGGAAAGGGGAAGTGGGTGGGGGCGGAGGGACCGGTAGTAGGGGGGGGGGAGAGTATGGCGGAGGGGGGGGGGTTCGAACCGGTAGTGACCCCCCCCGGTTTTCCGGATCCGGAGGGGGGGGGGGGGGGGGGGGGGGTAGTGGGTTTTCGAGGGGAGGGGGGGGGGGGGGGAGGGGTTAGGGGAGGGGGGGTTTTGCCGGGGGAGGGGGGGGGGGGGGGGGGGGAGGGGTTCCAGCAGGGGGGGGGGGATTTTCGGAGGGGGGGGGGGGGGGCGATCCCCGGGTTCCGGAGGAAAAGGTTGGCAATTTTCCACAGTAAAGCGGCGGTGGATCACGCTCTCTCCATAGAAAGAGCATGGCATATCATAGCACAGCATAGCATAACATAGCACAGTATAGCATCGCATAGCTTAGCATAGCATATATTAGCATAGCACAGCGCATCATAGCATATCATATCATATTATAGCATAGCATTGCATAGCATAGCATAGCGCAGCATGGCATATCATACCATAGCCTAGCATAGCGAAGCATCGCGCAGCCTAGCATTGCATACTATATCATAGCATAGTATAGCGTGGCATAGCATAGCATAGCATTATCCCAGTGCGACTTTAGCTCTAGCTTTAGCTTTAGCTTAGCTTTAACTTAGCTTTAGCTTAGCTGTAGCTTAGTTTTAGCCTAACGTTTCGCTTAGCTTTTCGCTTAGCGTTTAGCTTAGCTTTAGCTTAGCTTTATATTAGCTTGAGCTTAGCTGTAGCTTAGCTTTAGCTTAGCTTTAGCTTAGCTTTAGCTTAGCTTTAGCTTAGTTGTAGCTTAGCTTCAGCTTAGCTGTTGCTCAGCTTTAGCTTAGCGTTTAGCTTAACTTTAGCTTAGCTTTAGCTTAGCTTTAGCTTAGCTTTAGCTTAGATTTAGCTTAGCTTTAGCTTAACTTTAGCTTAGCTTTAGCTCAGCTGTGGCTTAGCTTTAGCTTAGCTTTAGCTTAGCTTTAGCTTAACTTTAGCTTAGCGTTACTGTTACTACTAATGCTGTTTTCCTAGGGGTTCCAACTCCTAGGTAGGGTCGCACTGGGATAATTGTTCCTTTTCCCCCAGGGGATCCACTAGCCTGGGAGCTAGGGGCGAAAAGGAACCCGTGTGTCCACTTGGCCTCGCGCGTAACGGGTTCTTTACCTGAAACTGGCTTTGAAAGCGTGCTTTTTTATGCAGACTCCGATGGCCTGGGAGCTGAAACCATGTGTTCTGATTGGGATTCAATGGCCTGGGAGCTGAAACCACGTGTTTAGAACATCTGAGCCTACGGCCTGGTAGCTAAGCAATGCCTTCTTTCATAGGGTCCTATGGCCCAGAGAAGACACACTCAAATCCAGGACTCTCGTAGTTAGAGTTCCTTCTGGGGTCATTTGACTCTGGCTGGGCGTGCGAATGGCGGGGGTCGTCCCTAGACGGCAACTCCAAAACGGTACCAAACAGCTAAGAAAGAGCTCTTTCTGTGGTCGCTTGTAGGGTCCCCCGACCAGGGGGGGGGCTCCCTAAAACGACTCCGGGCTCCGAATCCCCGGGGGGGCCCCCTCCCCAGAACCAGGAGGTACCCACCCCCAATGCGGGGGTGGGCCCCTTTCAGACCCCCCCCTCAGGGGACCTCCTCCTCTTTTGAAGGTTTGCAGATAAGGTTGCATTTCATGTCCCGCCTTTCCGACATGGGTGCTCCATCATTCATGTGCCGCCTATCCGACCTGCGTCCTCGGCGGTTGTGGCAGATCTTCTTTTCAGTCCTTCCCATCAAATGATAAAGTTTGCATTCAATGTGTCGCCCGCCCGCTTGGACGCACCATCCCGAAGTAAGGGTTTTATTGCGAAGGCCTTACGGCCGGTGCCGCCGACCCTGCATGGCGGCGACAACCACGACCACAACGACGAAGTTCTCGGGGCCTCCTGGGGGTAGTCTGGGGGCCTCTTGGGAAGCTCTTCTATTCAATGTGTCGCCCGCCCGCTTGGACGCACCATCCCTAAGTAAGGTTTTTTTTTCATGTCCCGCTCGCTCGACCAGCCTCTTCGGCGGTTATGATATGCATTCCCTTCACCCACTTCCATGACAGAGCGACGGTTGCATTCAGTGGCCTGCCCGCCTGGCCGATACGGACGGCCCATTCGTGAGACACCGTTTCATTTAATGTCCCGCTCGCCCGACCAACGTCTCCCGAGGGTGTGATTACCCTGCGCCACCACAAAATTACATTGGGTTTCAACGTCTTGTTCACCGGACATGAGCGCCCCATCACTGAGTGAACGTGTCATTTCATGTCCACCCGTCGGACCAGCGTCTTCGGTTGTCGTGATACATTTGCCTGTGACACTCTCTCACCAGGGAGTGAAGGTGACATTTGATGTCCCGCCCGTCCGCTTGGACGCGAAGATCTCGTTATTCAGTGCCCCGCCTGATCGACTGGCGTTTTCGGAGGGCGCGGTATATTTTCACATGACAGTGCCCCAACACAAAATGACGGTTACATTTCAGGTCCCGCCCGGCCGAGAAGTTTGGGTGAAAGGTGCTGCCCGCCCGATCGGGCGCCCAAGCCCCGAGTGAATGTGGCATTTGATGTCTTGCTTGCCCGACTGGCGCCTCCGGTGATTGCGATATGTTTTGCCCACCCCTGCCTGATCGCAGAGCGAAGGTTGCCTGTGATTTCCTGCCCCCCTCCCCCTTCCCCCCATCTGGGCGCCCCATTACGGATCGCAGGACCTCTTTACGGACCCAGCTCGCCCGATCGTCTGCGGTTGCGATACTGACTGGCGTCTTCGGCGGTTGTGATCAAGTTTCCCGTGCTGTGCTCCCAGCGCAGACCAACACATATTGAAAGTTGCATTGAATGTCCCGCCCACCCGTCCTGCGTTTTTGGCGGTCGCGATACATCTCCCCATAACCTTCTCTTAACACAGAATGAGGGTTGCTTTTAATGTCTCGCCTGCCCGATATGGATGCCTCATCAGTGAACGAATGGTTCCTTCAATGTCTCGCCCGCCCGACCGGCGTTTTCGGCAGTGGTGATCGATTTCTCCTTAATTTTTGCATGGGATGTCTGCACCGCCCGCCCTATTTGGACGCCCCATCACTGTCTACACGTTTCATTTAGTGTTCCGCCCGCCCGATCGGCGTCAATGGCGGTTGTGATGTATTTCCCATGACCTCCTAACACAGAGTGCAGGTTGAATTTAATGTCCCGCCCGACCGACCAGTTCACCAGCTCGTCGTTGCCGTTGTCGTCGTCGTGGTCGCCGTCGTCGTTGTCGCCGCCGCTGTCTCCGTCTGTCGACGTCGCCGTTGTCGCCGTCGCCGTCGCCGTTTTTGCCGTCGGCGTCGTCGTCGTCGTCGTCGCCGTCTCCGTCGCATCGTCGTCGACGTCGTCGTCGTTGTCGTCGTCGTCGTCGTCGTCGTCGTCGTCGTCGTCGTCAACGTCGTCGTCGTCGTCGTTGTTGTCGTGGTCGTTGTCGTCGTGGTCGGGGTCGTGGTCGTGGTCGCGGTCGTGGTCGTGGTCGTGGTCGTCGTCGTCGTCGTCGTCTTCGTCGCTATCGTCGCTATCGTCGTCGTCGTCGTCGTCGTCGTCGTCGTCGTCGTTGTCCTCGTCGTCGTTGTTGTCATCGTTGTCGTCCTCGTTGCTATCGTCGCTATCGTCGTCTTCGTCGTCGCCGTCGCCGTCGTCGTCGTCGTCGTCGTCGTCGTCGTCGTCGTCGTCGTCGTCATTGTCGCTCTCGTCGTCAATGCTATCGTCGTCGTCGTTGTCGCTATCGTCAATGCTATCGTCGTCGTCGTCGTCGTCATCGTCGTCGTCGTCGTCGTCGTCGTCGTCGTCGTCGTCGTCGTCGTCATCGTTTCCTCCGTCGTCATCGTCGTCGCTCCCGATGGGGAGGGGGCCCTACTTGTTCGGCCTCTCCCCCGGGAGGGGGGGGGGAATTTCGAGGGTGTCCCCCCCCCTCCCCCCTGGTTTCCAGGGGGTGGCCGATGTTTTCAAGCCCCTCGCCCGTGAGACGCGCTCTCTCACAGCTGACGATTGTCTTGATCTAGACGCCCCAGCGCGCGAGGGCACAGTGGCAGAGGTTCGGAGGAGGAGGAGGAGGAGGAGGAGGAGGAGGAGGAGGAGGAGGAGGAGGAGGAGGAGGAGGAGAAGGGGGATGAGGAGGAGGAGGCTCCGGAACGCTCTCAGAGCGTTCTGGAGCGCTTTGAGAAAGCCGTGGCGCCCGACACATTCTCAAGAGCCGCCAGATCCCAGAGATTCTCGATTTATTAGCCGTCGCGTATTGGGGTGGCGATACATGGGGGGGGGGCGGCGAGGGCTGCAGGAAAGGTGCCTTGAAGGCCCGAGAAGTGTACCCTTCTCCCCCCTCACTGATCGCCCCCCATTAAGCGACACCCGATCTTATCCTCGTCCTGGCTTCGCGTTAGAGTTCCCAGTCCGCCGACCTGCTATACTCTGCCAACCTTGAGACCGTCCCGCGCTCTCCTTTCCTTGCTCCTCTCGCCTTCCCCGCCGCTGCCCTCCCGCATCTCCCGCTCCTCCCGCATCTTCTGCTCCTCTGGCGTGTAGTCCTTTTGCTCTCCACTCCTCCTCCTACTCCTCTTCCTCCTCCTCTTGCTCTCCTCTTCCCTCCTCCATCCTCCCCCTCCCCCTCTCCTCCTCCTCCTCTCCTCTCCTCCTCTCCTCCTTCTCCTCCTCCTCTCTCCTCCTCCTCCTCCTCCCTCCTCCTCCTCCTCCTCCTCCTCTTTCTCCTCCTCCCCCATGTCTCCTCCATGCCTCCTCCTCCTTCTCCTCCTACTTTTCCGTCCCTCCTCCTCCTCCTGCTTCTACTCGAACGGTTGCTCACCTGTTCTGGCCTTGATGTTCTCCCCCCGCTGCTATTTTAGGATCCTTGCGCGTGCTCGCTTGACTCTCGTTTTCATTCGTGTGCTTACCTGAAGCAAGATTCCTTTACTATTGGTAGCGGAGTGTCGCTAACTTCCGCGCCATGGCCCGCGTGGCGCCGCCTCCATCCTGCCTGGGTTCGACGCCGCTGGTTCTACCACTCCATCGTCTTCAACCATCTGGCACCCTGTGCTGGACCGTCTGCGTGCTGACCCTCCCGTGCCTCGTGCAGGGCGAACACCAATCGTTTGACCACAACTACTACCAGAACATCGGCGTCGACACATTCACTTCGTTTGACCGCAACCAGTACAAAAACGACAGCATCAAGGACTGCAGCGTCAACGTGGATAAGTAAGACTACAATATCATCAAGGTCCACGCCGCCTTCCCGCCGCTGCCTGCCTCTCTTCAGGGGCGTTTTCAAACGATGTTTAATTTGCTCGCGGCGCCAGGGGGACCATCTCCATCGTCGACGGGAATACCGACGAAAGGAGATTGTGCGGCAGATAACGAACAGTCATCGTTCACATCAACCAATCAGCAGCTTGAACACATGGTCCCGATGTTGCGAGAGCCCCGGCGGGCGCAGGCGGATAAGAGTTTGGAGAAAAAAGGTGGGAAGACAATGGAGTGTCTGGCGATTCTGTTGTCAGTTCTCGAATGGAAAGCAAAGCAGACACGTGATTGTCTGTCTTCAATCTCTCGGAACGTGACATTTCGTCACACCCGCCAGTTCGTTCCAGCCTGGCTGGACGGGATCCCGATGCGCGTTCGTTTTGACGATCGGACAGTTAGTGGTATCCAGTACAGTGACAACCCGACGCACGAATGACATCCCCGCAACTATGCTGTGGGATGTCCTGGGTGCGGCGAACGCCATACCGATGCGACGCACGAATGGCATGTCCGCAATAGTGTTGTGGGATGTGCTGAGTGCGGTGGCCGCCGCAAGGCCGTGACAACAGATGGCGCCAAATTCGCTGACGACGAGGAACGTGTTCGGGCCAGGGGCCACGACGGCGCCGAGGCTCAAGGTCAGAGCCACGCCTTCGGCGGGCCCCCGGCCTCCATCACCTCCGGGACCTATGGAGGGACTTCCACGCCAGATGGAAGACCGTTGTAGTGGGCATGCTTGCGGCGGCCAGCTGCTTAACGTGCATGGTCGCAGAAGGCAGCGGCGGCATTGTGCGACGCTTCCGCACTTGGGGGCCCGAACAACAAATTCGGGTTCTCTTTTCAACGATGGTTGCGGGGGGTGATGATCTGGGCAGTGGCGAACTCGGACCTCAACGAGTTCCGCTGGGCGGCCCGCGCGTCGTCTCGCATCGCTGGCGTGGCCCGCGAGTGCGCGGGCGAGTGGCCGTCAACTGTTCCGACCCAGGGGCGCGACGTCCACGGCAACCCAGTGCCGCCGGTTACATTCTGGATGTACAGTTTTCCCGAACGATGGGGCCAACTGGGCGAGGTGGGGCGCGCCTCGGCAGTCTCGGCACTCGTGAACGTCAACAGACTGCCGCAGGAGCGCATCGGCAATCCCCCTCGCGCGCTTCGACATTCTCAGCAGCCGCGCGCAACGAGCGGGTCAGCTCGTGACCGGCTGCGAGGGCCTCAGCTGCCTCTTCTTGCGCGCGGTCGGAGTGTCCAACGCGAAGCTCCGTGATCTCGCAGCGCTGCAACATGGCCTGCCCGACGAGGGCGGCGAGCTCGCACGCGCGACTGGCAAGCTGCGACGCTTTGGGCGCGTGATCGAGTGGTCGCCAGGCAATCTCGCTCCAGCAGTCCATTCAGCCCAGTGTCAGACCTTCCGCGCAGGCGCGCCCGCGCAAAATCCGGCTCTGAGTGTCAATGGCGCCGCGGTTGGTTCGGTCTGGGCCCGTCGGCCCTTGGAGCGAAACCTTGCCTGCCTGCGCCAGCGTCGCCAGCGCGGGAGGCCGCCCCGGCAGCTGACGTCGACTCGGGCGCCGACGCCGGCGCCGTCAGCTCATTCGTCGGAGGAGAAGCCGCCGGCGACCCCGAGCTGCGCGATGTTCCCGTGGGGCAGCGCGGCGCACACATTAAATGGGCTCATGGGCGCGCCCGGCCGCGATGGCGACGCCTCGACGGCCGCGTGGCCGCGCGCCGCGTCCAGGGTGTCGTAGGGCGGGAAGGCAAGGGCCGCGGCAAGGGCCACCGAGCCCCCTGGCCGACTTGTCCGAGAATGAACTCCGAGAGACGCTCGAGGGCATCGTGAGGGGAAGGGGGGCATCAGGGCCAGTGGCGGGGGTTCGGGCCGCCGAGACAACCTCATTGGCCCTGGCGGGGTGCGTCTCAAAAGCAGCGGGTGTGAATCAGAGGAACGCCTGGTGCGGGATTGCTCCTGGCGCCGTCGCCGAATGCGTGCGCTCTCCTCCTCGGCGCCCGCCCGCGTCCTGCCACCGCGCGCGTCCGCGCCGCTCGCGTCCAGGGCAGCGAGGGCCGCCGAGCCTAGCTGTGCAGCGGCCGCCGACGGGTACGGGCGCGGTCTGGATGATCACGGGCGCCGCCAGATCGAGGCGATGTGTGACTGGGGCTCCTGGCAAGAGTGGCCCCATTCAGAGCGCCGAGCGCCGAGCCGGCGGGCGCCGGCATTGGCAGCGCCGCGGCTGCCGGCGGCAGCGAGTGCTCCAGGCTCCTCGGCCGACGGTTCGTGGCGTCAGGGTGGCGGCGGTCAGTGGCCGCGTTGGGCTGGCTGGCGCAGCATCTTCGTCGTCGTCGCCCAACCTCCGCGACGCCGAGTTACGACGACTACGACAGGAAATGGGTGACTATGGGCCGCGTGCAAGCCTTTTCTCAACCGTCGTGTCCTGCGACTATGTCACATATGTCGCAGGCTAGCGCGGCGGCGGCGGGGGGGCTGGCGCCCGGCCGCGCAGCGCCGACGGTTTCAGCGGCGCCGCCAACGCCGCCGCAGTGGGCGCGAGTTCGCTGCGCATTCCCTCTGGGACAAGCCCAGCGGCGCGACTGGTTGGGCGGCCTCAACGCACGATCCGCCGCTCCCGCGCCATCAGCTGCCAACGTGCAATTGTTTAGCTGGGCCTGCGTGCCTTCAGTGGCCTCGCTCGGCGTCGGCGCGCCGTGCGGATCGAGTTCCACTTGGGCGACGCAATCAGCGCCGGCGCCCGCGTCGCCTCCAGTGCTGGCCGTTTCCTTTGGTTTGGCCCTGTTCGACGCAGACAGGCCAGCTGATGTTGGCCAACCGTCGGGGCAGCGACCATGCGGTTCGCTGACCGCGAGACCGGCGACCGCCGATCCGAGCGCGGCGTGCGCGCCGCCGTCGACGTCCAACGACGACGCCTCGACGAGCTCCACAGCGCGCAGCTGGCGTTGGAGCTGCTGCGACAGCAGGGCGAGCGGCAGCGCCGAGCCGCGCGGAGTTGGGCAGAACCTTCCAATAACCTTCTTTCTGCGCCAGTTGCAGCGCCTGCTGCGCCCCCCGCCGTTGCGGTTTCCACTTGCGACGACAGAGAGTGCCCCGTCTGTCTCGAGGCTTTCATCCACGGCGAGAGGGTTGAGCGACTGCAGTGCCGATGCATGCTGCGCCGCGCGCCGTTTGCAGCTGATGCAGAACGCCGCCGCCAACCTGGTCAACTGCAGGGCGTGCCGCGGACCAGACGACGTCGTCGCCGACTGCCGCTTCGCTGGTGCAGACCGTGGGCATGGGGCCGACGCCTATGCGGCTGGCCGTGAGACGCTGGCAGGAGACGTGCCGAGAGGGGCCGCCGCCGCAACGGGACACCTCGCAGTCGCCCAGCCTGCGCCGGCTCCTGGGGCACCGCGCCAGATCTTTTGGTATCCCCAGGTAGTGCTTCCAGCTTTGCGTCGGCAGTTGACGCGCCAGTTCCTTGCGACGCCCATGTTGTTTCGCACGTGCTTCCGCATAGGTCTTGCTTCATATGGGCCTGCCCTCCCGTGGTGGCCGACTTCGCCAGGTGCGGACTCGAGCTCGCGTGGCGACTCGCCGTGCTTTCTGGCGAGCACCTCGCCATCTTGCGGCTGGTTTGGCGTCGTCGTCAGCGCCGGCGCTTGGGCCAACTTTTGGGGCGCGCGATTCGCTCAGAATTTGGACTGGCGAGACGTGCCGGCGAAGCTCCGACCCTCGGAGGAGAAGCAGTCAACCCCATTGTACGCGGCAGGAGTAGGCAACGGGTCGCAGGTGGCGACTTGGAAAATTCTCTGCCTTATCGCCGCGACATCGCGTGATGGCGTGGCCGCCAGGCCCATCGTGCGCGCTCCCGCCGTGGAGGGCGCGGGCGATATTCATTCCTCCCCCGTTAAGTTTGCAACCCGTGCAGTCCAACAACTGGGTGGTGGAAGCAGGCGTTAACCGCGAATGCCTCGCCTTCTCCGGACCGCGAGGCTACGACATCACCTGGGGCCCAGGTGCGATGCGCTTCGACCTGGAGGCAGCGCCGAGCGGCCACCATTGCATTCCCGTCGACGACTTCGGCAAGCTCCAGCCGCGCTCCGGAGGCCCACCGCCTGAGCGGCTCACGCTGTTTGCCCTGGGCAGCGACGGCCAGGGTCACCGCGACTCCGACGGACGCGAATTCAGTCAGCTAAAGGTCAAACTTCTCAGTCCGCTTGCGAAAGCACCTGCGCGTGGCGCCATCGGCTCTGCCGTGTGCGACCTGCGCGCCAGCTCCGACGCATGTATCCCCGCCTTCGGCGGGAACGGGCGCCCACCGGCGTAGCCGCACTAGCGCCAGTGGAGACATGCATGCATGTTGCCCCACGCTCAGGTATCGCTCCCGGAACATGACGCAGACGACGCCGAGATCGTGGTCGTTCCCATCCTATCGACGTCGTCTCGAGGATCAGGTGGTTATCGACATGCTAGCATAACGTACCTCAGCCGCGACACCATCCCGAGTGACGTGGCCAGTCCGACTTTCCAGGGTCAGATCGGCACCTATGGTGCCGACTGCTCTGGGGGGCCGATGCGCCAGGGAAGTGCCTCGCCGGCCCGCCAGGCTGGCATTGGTCTGTGTGCTGCTGGCCTCTTGCCGCGGGCCTCTTGCCGCTGAGGCCAGGCGCAGCGCCGCTGCATTCGTGGCGTTACTTGGGCGCCCACGTGCAATCAGCTGCGCCGGCACGGCATCGAGCTGGAGGGGCACGTGGGCGATTGGACGACCGCGATCCACCGCAGGTGCTAGGATTTGACGTGCCGCGAGGTCCTCCTTCTTGCGCTCTACTGCAGTTGCGCATCAAAGAGCAGCGGCGCGCCGAGGAAGGCGCGTCCTCGACGAGGCGCGGCGGCAGCTTCAGCGCTGGATTCGAGCGCTACATCGATGGTGACTGGCAATCGCGACTCCGCGCGGCGCGCCACATCGCCGAGCTCCACGCTCAGGCCCCCGAAGAAACGGTACCTGGAGCGTATTCGCGCTCCCGGGTTCAGGGCCGCTGAGGTGAGTGCGGTTTGAGGATCGTGCAGACAATCGCGATGCCCAAAAAATCTGCCAAACTAGTCCCTCGACGGCAGGGGGTCGACTGTCGCGGGAGGCGTCGGGCAACTGTGTAGCTGGCGCCGATCCCGGTGCCGGGCGGGAGGCATCAGGCGACTATGTTGCCAGTGCCCACCCCGCGGCGGAGCGCGTGCCAATCTCAAGTGCCCGCGCAAGCGCAAGCGCGCCCGCGTCGAGGGCCGCGGCAGTTTCGACGTCCAAGTTCGGCCCTGGAAATTGGCCGGACGACTAGTGCAATCTCTCGCGGGTTCTTGTCGCCGCCTCATGCGCTCGCATCTCGCGAACCATGTTCGTGAATGCGACGCTCCGACGGCAGTTGGCAGTCTTTCCAGTGGTGGGGGGTCACGGGGTGTCATGGCCGGAGTGAGATGGACGCCGGGCGCGCGCGCGCTCGCGCGCTACTCGCGCATGGCGTGCAAGCGCAACGTGCGGGCGGGTGCTCTCCAGGTGCCCGACCACGTGGCAATGCCCACGCAGTTCTCCTATCCACTGGGGGCGCCCAGGTTGCTGGGGGAAGAAGGGGCGCGATCGCTTTTCATGCGCCCGCGAATTTAGCAAGTGCAGGTTCGCGGACCCTCGCATGCGGCCTCTCCCGCGCGCGGGCCACCATCCACGAGCGCCAGCGCGACCGGGAGGGCCGCGTCTCTCCAGCGATCAGCAGGGAGGAGCCAATTGGGGAGATGCCGATCTATCTGCTCTTCCACCACCACCCGAAGTTACCTCTGGAGCCAGCTCGTCGACCAGCGCTGGGGCTCAGGGTAGCAGTCCCGGCGACTCTGTTGCTGGGCCGCCGAGTTCGGGCTCGGGTGACCCCGTCGCCAAACCGGGGCTGCGACCGGCCCAGTCGCGGGGTCTGTGCCGAGGGGCGGCGCGACCAGCCACCGAAGCATGGGTTGGCAATCCGACCCCCGTCCGATCTGATTCGCTTTGACGCCGCCGCGTCACTGCGAGCGCTACGCTGGGGCTCGCATAAGACCCGCGCGCGGGGGCTGCGCAAGCTGCACCTCCAGAGGTGGCGCGCCGCTGAGGAGGAGATGGCACGAGCATTTCGCGCAGCCAACATTCCCCAGGACATCCTCGACCTCGTGCCCACAGTGGTCAACGAGTGCCCGGGTGGCCGCAATTTGCAACCGCGAGCGCGACAAACCATCCCTGCACTCCGCCTCTCGGCGCGATTCAAACAGCGCGGCGAGTGCGATGTGCTTTACTCCTCGGATCGCATGATCTTGCATTTGATCTGCTGTGCCTCGCGATGACACAACAACTGGGGCATCGACTCGACGCGTGGCTCGACGCTGCTCGCAGCCGAAGACCGATTGTGGATCCAGCTGTTCATGGCGACGGAGACATTCATCGTGGACGGCGAGAGCGGTATGACTTCGACGTACTTTGTGGATGAGATGAAGAGGCGAGGAGTCTAGGTGGTTTTCAGAGCCCCGCGACAGCACGCTCGTGTCATCGAGCGACGTGGGGCCATGCTTCGTCGCGCACTTCATCCCGCAGAGATGCAGCTAGAGCGCGAAGGTATCATGGCAAACTTCCACGGGGCTCGCGCAAAGTTTGCGGGCAGCAGCCTCGCCCGAGTTGGCGGCGTTAAAGCCTGGAGTGTCGTCTTCGGAAGGCAGCCGTCGATGCTACTATCGCTAGAAACAGACGAATTGGGGGAGGCATTTGGCGACTATGTTGCTGGTGCCGGCCCCTCGGCCTCTGGGGGAGTGCAGTCTGGCCGATTGCAGTTGCGCGTCCTCGAGATCGCCCTGCAACGCATGATCGAGGCCGCGTCCATCTTCCACGTCAGCCGTGCCCTCCGGACACGCGCCGTGAAATTTGGAGAGGGTCGCTTCAACGTCGGCGACAAGGTGGAGATCGACAGGCCTCCAGCATGAAGGACGTTTCTGGCTGGGCGCGCCCTGGGACTGTCATGTCTGTCGACCGGGCTCGAGGGGAGATTGCGGTCGAGTGTGGTCGAGCAGAGATGGTCTGTGGATTGCAGGGCGTCCGTCCCTTCATCGGTGCCGTTTTCGACGACGTAGGCGCCAGCTTGGCGAGCGGTGGCCTGATCGAGTGGAGTGTTCGTGGAGCGCTTCGCGCGAGGCTCCGGCACCAGGACCTTCGGCCACTGCGGGGAGGAGCGTGCAGATCCACGCGCAGACGCGGCAACCTTCGACACCCTCGAAGCTCTGCGCCACGTACTCCGCACATTTTCTCAGCTGACGCCTTTTCACGCCATGCGTCTACCACGCGTCCAGAGATTTGTGGGCGACTGGCCAGGCTGCGCCCGCAGCCGAGTCATCTCGTGGACCCCTCAGAGTCCAGGTGGCATTCGGCAAAGTCACCTGGGCGGCGTCAAGTACGACGCCCGCGCGATCATTGTCGAGCAGTGGACGCATGCTCGCATCCTCCATGCCATGTTGGGTAACGAGATGCTTTTGGCAGCAGACTCGTGACAAAGTCCAGATGGAGTGTTTGTTCTATGTCGCCGACGCTCCCCTGAACGTTGCCGGCGCAATCTGCACCTCCAGAGGTGGCGCGCCACTGAGGAGGAGGTGGCACGAGCATTTCGCGCAGCCAACATTCCCCAGGACATCCTCGACCTCGTATCCACAGTGGTCAACGAGTGCCCGGGCGCGACAAACCGTCCCTGCATTCCGCCTCTCGGCGTGATTCAAACAGCGCGGCAAGTGCGATATGCTTTACTAATCGGATCGCATGATCTTGCATTTGATCTGCTGTGCCTCGCGATGGCACAACAACTGGGGCATCGACTCGACGCGTGACTCGACGCTGCTCGCCGCCAACGACCGATTGGGGATCCAGCTGTTCATGGCGACGGAGACATTCATCGTGGACGGCGAGAGCGGTGTGACTTCGACGTGCTTTGTGGAAGAGATGAAGAGGCGAGGAGTCAAGGTGGATTTCAGAGCACCGCGACAGCACGCTCGTTTCATCAAGCGACGTTGGGCCATGCTTCGCCGCACACTTCACCCCGCAGAGGTGCAGCTAGAGCGCGAAGGTATCATGGCAAACTTCCACTCTATGCTAGCTCGCGCAAAGTTTGCGGGCAGCAGCCTCGCCCGCGTTGGCGGCGTTAAACCCTGGAGCGTCGTCTTCGGAAGGCAGCCGTCGATGCTACTATCGCTAGAAGCAGACGAATCGGGGGAGGCATCTGGCGACTATGCTGCCAGTGCCGGCCCCTCGGCCTGTGGGGGGGGGGCAGCCTGGCCGATTGCAGTTGCGCGTCCTCGAGATCGCCCTGCAGCGCATGATCGAGGCCGCGTCCATCTTCCACGTCAGCCGCGCCCTCCCGACACGCGCCGTGAAATTTGGAGAGGGTCGCTTCAACGTCGGCGACTAGGTGGAGATCGACAGGCCTCCAGCATGAGGGACGTTTCTGGCTGAAAGTGCCCTGGGACTGTCATGTTTGTCGACCCGGCTCGAGGTGAGATTGCGGTCGAGTGTGGTCGAGCCGAGATGGTCTGTGGATTGCAGGACGTCCGTCCCTTCATCGGTGCCGTTTTCGACGACGTAGGCACCAGCTTGGCGAGCGGTGGCCTGATCGAGTGGAGTGTTCATGGAGTACTTCGCGAGGCTCTAGCACCAGGACCTTCTGCCACTGCAAGGAGGAGCGTGCAGATCAACGCGCAGACGCGGCAACTTTCGACACCCTTGAAGCTCTGCGCCGTGTGGCCCGCAATTTTTTGTCAGCTGACGCCTTTTCACGCCGTGCGTCTACCGCGCGTCCAGAAATTTGTAGGCGGCTGGCCAGGCTGCGCCCGCAGCCTAGTCATCTTGTGGACCCCTCAGAGTCCAGGTGACATTCAGCAGATTCATCTGGGCGGCGTCAAGTACGACGCCCGCGCGATCATTGGCGAGCAGTGGACGAAGGCTCGCATCTTCCATGTCATCTTGATTAACGAGACGCTTTTGGCAGCAGGCTCGTGACGAGATCCAGATGGAGTGTGTGTTCTATGTCGCCGACGCCCCCCTGAACGTTGCCAGCGCCATTGAGGGAGGGCCCCCATCGGCGCATTCGGCCGTGTTAGAGGACTGGTAGCGACATCCCCGACCACATCCAGCAGGTGATGCTGGCAGCATGTCGCGCCATCGAAGGGGCAAAGGACTTGGCCCAGGAGACGGAGGAGGTGGAGAATGTCGACAGTCAGCAGATGATCTACACTTCTGTCGAGCACGCCACGGCCAGTCCTGGCCGCCAGCCACGCGAGTGGCCTCAGCGCCTCGAGACGCAGCGCCAGCGTTGGTGAATGCGCGCGCAGGGGCGCTACTACCTGCGCGGCGCCGCCCCCGGGGCGACTGCGCCCAGCTGCAGGGCGAGGGCGCGCGAGGAAGACGCGTGGAAGTGTACCTCAATCCAGGGGCGCGCGAGGCATTCCTGAGTTTGAACGAGGAGGCACTCGGCAACTATGTCGCCGGCGATTCCTGGACCGCCTTGCTCGACGTGTGCGCCGTCGTCAAGACCGCCGTTATGAAGCCCGACGCTGGCCTGCTGATCCTGGTGGTGGCAGCGGCCATCCTCGCGGAGCTCACCATCTGGGTCAAGTATATACAAGAGTCTCGAACAGCGGCCGCTAAAGGGCACCTTCGAGAGAAGGCCTTCCTGCTGGGCGTCACCTATGCCGAGATGCGGGAGCAAGGTGAGGCACTGCTCGAGGTGAACTTCCTTGCCGCACGGCTGTGCAACAATGCTCAGGCAGCTGCCCGGCTGCGGGCCCGTCGACGAGAGGGCCGAGTGCCTGTGCTGCATCGAGCTGGGCGCGGGTTGCAAGGGCGCGCCCCGGGCTCTCTCAATGGCGCTCGCCCGTCACGCGCTCGCCAGAGTGCATCGCTAAACCCGCCCGGTGCGGCCTGGGGCTCGAGGTTAATCATGAGGCGTCCGGCAACCGTGGTGCCGGCGACTCAAAGTTTGCACCCATCTTGTCCAGGAGCGTTGGCGATCTGAAAGTCGTCGGTCGAAGGAAGCACGTCGACAGGCTTATCGGCGACATCGAGAGCGTCGTCGGAAAAGTGAAAGGCGACTGCGACGACTTCGCCGACTGCGGGGTTCACCAGCACCGCAGCGCCGACGGCGCCGTGGCGCGTGACCAGGACGTGCGCATCGACGCCCTGATGCCGACCAGGCGCGTCGGCCTGGTCAAGGCGAAGGCCAGCGAGCCAGCGGGAGGTCAATTGTTGGACCTCTTCGTCTTCTTACTGGGAGCAGCCGCTTGCGCCCCTGCTCGCCCAGCGCCGCGTCGCCGCGTGCGCCGTGGTGCTGCAGAGGGCCAGGAACAAGCGGCTCGTCCGCCACGCGATGCAGCGGTATTCAGTGGTCCTCGCCATGCAGATGCTCAAAGCGCGCGTCGCTTTCCCCTGCGTGGAATGCGCCAGCCAGATCTGCGCGCGCAGTGACGGGTCCTTCAAGAGGGGGGGG
>CAUYUJ010003381.1:585226-587455 GCA_963575745.1 Prorocentrum cordatum | reverse complement strand
CACCCACCCACCCACACACACACACACACACACACACACAGATAACAATATCCCCCATGTTTCCCCATATACTCTGGGTTTTTGTCTTCCCCCCCACTGCGCAAATGTTCACATATATTTTTTCTGGGAGATCGAGGATTAATTGTGTCTGTGTGTTTCTTTTCCTCCTGAGAGACTGCCGCCGCCGACGTCGTCGGCGCCGCCGCCGGTGGCGGAGCACGCGCTCCGCCCGCCGCGCGGCGCGCCAGAGCGGTGCGGCCGTCGGCCAGGACGACGTCCGCAACCCAGGGCGCCCGGTTGCGCGCGGACGGCCGCCTCACCTGCGAGGAGGGGGGCGGGGGGGAGGGGTTCATGAAGATGGTGATGATGATGATGATGATGATGATGATGATGATGATGATGATGATGATGATGATGGTGATGCTGATGATGCTGATGCTGAGGACGGTGACGATGGTGGTAATGATGACGACGACGATGATGGTAATGGTGCTGCTGATAGTGATGATGACGACGACGGCAACGACGACGACGATGACGATGATGACGATGATGCTGATGATGATGGTGATGATGCTGGTGATGCTGCTGATGATGATGCTGAGGACGATGACGATGGTGATGATGGTGACGATGATGATGATGACGACGGCGACGACGATGATGATGCTGCTGATGATGCTGATCATGATGATGGTGATGATGATGATTCAGATGCTGATGCTGATGCTGATGTTCATGCTCGATGATGATGATGATGATGCTGATGATACTGATGCTGCCGATGTGGGTGCTGAGTTGTGGCGGTGATGGTGTTGATGCTGTTGCTGATGATGACGATGCTGGTGGTGGTGGTTGCGACGAGGGCGGGCGGCCGTCGAGGGCGACGCTGAGAACCAGGAGGGTCAGACGGACAGGAGCGCGACTCTGGCCTGCCGGGGGTCAAATAGGTCGGCCGTCCGCGTGCGCGCCGGGCAACGACTCCGGGGGGGGGGGGCGCCGGCGACGAGCTCGCGCCGTCGCTCGGACGTCCATTCCCCGTGTAGTTGCCGGTTTCGTGCGTGCTTTTCGTTGCTCGATGATCCAGGATGCTCCTCGCCGGTGCTCGCCGAGAAAAACATGCACGTGTCCGAGCGGTACCAAGAGGAAGGGCGGGGACGGGAACTAGCAGGAACCCCAAACGCATCAAAGATGTTGCAATACGGTCGGACCCAAGACAACATAACATCCGTCAAAAACGTGAGGCCCTCCGCCGGCCAGAACACCCCAAACCAGAAGATCACTCGAGCCTAGGATGCACAAGAACATCCGACACGCACGAAGAATTTTTGTGTACCCTCCCCGAACTGATCTCTATCTTACACATCGGTCCGACCGTACACCCTCCCTATAAGGCTCTATCATGATTTTGGGAAGCGCCTCATTGAAAGACGACCGCCTGAGAACCCTCCATCGTGCCAAAACCCTATTCCCAAGATTTCAACGCCGCGAATACACTTGACTGTTACGCCCTGACAATCCTACTTACATCGTGTCAATACACAATTTCTGGAAATTTGCCATACGGATCCGTGACTGTGCTGCTAACGTTTAACATCATATACTCGCGGCGCTAACGCAAGCGCCTCTGTCTGAAACATAACTATCAATCATTAGAGCTGCTGCAAACGTTCAACACGAATCTGCGCGGCGCTGATGCGAGAGCCACTGAACACCACCCGCCGTACATCCTTGAAGCTGCTCTGCACACGTTTAAAGCGTTTTGCGCTCGGCATTAACGCGAGAGCCACATGTTGAACACCACCCACGCTCGACCCTTGAAACTGTTGCAAATTTCAGAATTCGCAATTATACAATGGTGAGGACGTCTCAGGCAAAACGCCCAGCCCGCCCTACCGACACGTCTGGGGGTGCAACAGGAAGGGACTTCCGCGCTTCGGATGTCCCCCCACTGCCCTCCCCCCCATCAAGGCGTGGTATGGAAAGAAGAGGAGGACGAAGGAGGAGGAGGAACACATAGACGACACCTTTCCCATCCTTTATTCCCCTGCCCAATGTATCTCCCTTGCCCCCCCTGCCTCCATCCGTATACCTACCAACTCTACCTGTCTGCCCTCTTGCTTCCGTTCCCCTGCCCCCCTGCGGCGCGGGCAACACTCTTCTGGGGTGGGCCACGGGTTGTGTGACGCCCGCGCAGCCGGCGTTACCGACCGCGGGCCGATCCGACTG
>CAUYUJ010003381.1:560226-580226 GCA_963575745.1 Prorocentrum cordatum | reverse complement strand
CGAGCCCTGCTTTTCACTCCTGGCCAGCATGTTCTTTTTTGTTTGTTTGTTTTTTTTTGTTTTGTTTTTTAAGCCAGCGGCCGCGAGAGGGGGCACGCCGGAGCACAGCGGGGCACAGGGAAGGAGGAGCGCGCGGGGCGGTGCTCGACTACCCACCAGGCCACCCCCAGCCCAACCCGAAGGCCCGAATTTCGGGTGAGGGGGGGGGGGGGTAAGGGGGCTCGGAATCGGAATCCAAAGCCGAAATCGAAATCGACTCGAATCGGAGGACTCGAAACGAGCCCTGCTTTTCACTCCTGGCCAGTATTTTTTTTGTTTTTTCTTTATTTTTCTTTTTTTTTTGTCTTGTTTTTGTTTTGTTTTTTTTGCTTTTCTTTTTTTTTTGCCAGCGGCCGCGAGAGGATCCGACGGCGGTCGAGCAGCGGCGGGGGGCACGCCGGAGCACAGCGAGGCACGGGGCAGGAGGAGGAGCGCGCGGGGCGGTGCTGGACTACCTACCAGACCACCCCCCTCCTCCTCCTCCTCCTCCTCCTCCTCCTCCTCCTCCTCCTGCTGCTCCTCCTCCTCCTCCTCCTCCTCCTCCTCCTCCTCCTCCTCCTCCTCCTCCTCCTCCTCCTCCTCCTCCTCGTCGTCCTCCTCCTCCTCCTCCTCGTCCTCCGCTCCCTGCGGAATGCCCCCCCCCGGGCGCCCACCGGCCGCGGGGGAGGACTGGGGGATGCCAAGGATGACCACCTACCAGACCACCCCCCCCCAACCCGAATGCCCGAATTTCGGGTTGGGGGGGGGTACGGGCTCCACATGTGTTTTTGTCGATGTTTCCGACCCCCCCCCCCCCCCCCCCACGGGAACTCGAGGGTCAATCGGAGCCTTCGGGTTGGGTTGGGGTGGTTTGTTTGGTGTGTGGTGAGTGCTGGGGGATTTGTGTTTTTCTCGGTTTCCAACTTCTCGTGTTGCGGTCGACCACAACATGTTAAACACAAATTTAACCCCAAAACGCAGCGAAAACGACGGTGGCCGGGCCCCAAACGAACGAAACACGGCAACCCAAAACAGAATAATGAAAACAGAAACTCAACACAGAAAACAATTGACGCAAACGAAGAGTAGAAACAATGACGGCAATCAAACACAATTAGACACCGGATCGCAAAACGAACCGAACATGGCGGGACCGCAACCCCAAAACGGAGAGAAAACGGCTCCAACAGCAGAACAAAAACGCCGATCTTGAAAATGGAACAAAAAACGCCCCCAGCGTTTTCAAGCACCTCCCACGCGGGTGGGACCGCGCCCCGGTGCGTAGGCGCCAGCGTTTTCAAGAACCCCCCCCGGCGCCACCGCTCCGTTCTTAGTGGGACCTCCCCCGGCGCCACCGCCCCGTTCCTAGTGGGACCGCGCCCCGGCGCGTAGGGAGCTGTCTTGTCTTGTCTTGTCCCACGCGGGTGGAAACGAAAAATCGAGAACGATCTTGAAAAAACGTCTTGCCCCAAGTAAGGGAACAAAGACGTCGCTCTTGAAAACGAAAGAGAAACGCCCCCAGCGTTTCCAAGAGCCTCCCGCGCGGGTGGAAGGCGCCACCTCCTCCAGACTTGAGCAGGGACCGACCGTCCCGGCATTCCTATAGTCATACCACGCAACGTTCCGAGAACCCAAACATGTTCTAAGAACAAAAACAGTGCTCTCAGACCATCAGCCCGATGTGCTAAAACAGGACAGTCCCGGCCAGACATGCTCTAAGACCATTCCGTGGGAACCACAAAAGGCTCTTAGAACACTGTTTGGTGGGGCTACAGGCGAGCCGGGACGCTTCGCCACTGCTGCACAGACGAGGCCCGCGCCCCCCCGGCCACGCGCACGCCCCGGCCGTGCGCGGCCCAGCGGCCCTCCTCCTGGGGGCCCCCCCCCGCAGCCTCAGGGCGACGCCGACCACGACGGCCTCCCCGCCCTCCTCGGCCCCGTCCTCCTCTGAAGGGGCCCTGGGACACACAGATAAATACACGCAAATAGAAGGATTCCCCATATTTTCCCATATGTTCTGGGCTTTTGTCTTCCCCCCAGCTTCCCATAAGTTCCCAATATTTTCCTGGGAGTGGAGGACTCATTGTGTCTGTGGGTGTTTTTCCCCTCCGGATCCTTGGCCTCCTCTCGGCACAAGCGAAACGGGTACGGAAAGAATGGGTACGACGCCCAACAGCAGTTCCTGCTCATCTCGAACAGGACTCGCTGCCCGCGCCGCCGCGGGCGCTGCCCATGTGAGACAGAGGGCCGCCTGCCCAACACCGGCCGCATGTCGGTGTTGGACAACACCTGTTGCTGGGCGTCGGACCCATCTCTCCCGCACCCACTTCGTTGGGGGGCGGAAAGATACGGATACGTGTTGTCCCCGGACCTCTCTTGGGGTGCGTTCTGACCAGAATTTCGAGGCGAATCCAGCGGTGACAACGAGGATTCCCCAGGAGGACCAGGAAAGGCCGAAAACGACGGGGGACAACACGTATCCGTATCTTTTTCTCCCCCGACTTCGGGCGCCCAGCTCCTCCGGCGACGACACCCTCCTTGGCCGCCGCCCTCCTTGGCGAGCCCGCCCTCGGGCCGCCTCCCCCCTAGGGAGCCCACAAAGGACGTACGCGCCCAGCTATGTGCATGAACACGGCCCCTTGACCCGCGAGCCCGGCCGCGTGATACGAATATTCGCCGAATGCGAAATCTCGAAAACAGCGTGGATTCATGTACGTGTACGTCCTTCTTTCGCTCCTGACCCCCAATCGGCGACGGCGACGGCCCCCGCGGAGCCTTGGCCGCCCCGCCGCCGGCGGCAGCTCTGGCGGCCGGCCGCTTCATGGCCGGCTCCCGGCTGGGGGCCCGGACCTCCGCCGACGCGTGCGTCTGTTCGGCGTGCGGCCCCAGGAGGTCCGCACCCCTTCGAAGGGGCCCTGGGACACACACACAAAAATATATACACACCAATCACAGGATTCCCCCCACACTTCCCCATATATTTTCTGGGCTTCCGTCTGCCCCCCCACTTCCCATCTGTTCCCATATTTTCTGGGGGATCGACGATTAATTGTGTCTGTGTTTTTTGCCTCCTGACCCTTGCCCAAGGGTGCAGCCAACCCGTAAGTAACAAGGATGCGCGGTAAGGACGCAAGGACCCTGGAGGGCCATGTTGACGCTTTTCGAGCGGGACGCGGCCGGCGAGAGTGGCCGGCCAAGGATGGGCCGAAGGGGCAAGGCTGCAACGCACCCCTGGGAAGGCTGCCCCTCCTTCTCATGCGGGTGGACTGTAGTTTTTCGGAGGGGCGCAAGGGTAGATGTGGGGTGAGAGGAGGGTCGCTACACACGGCCCCCGAAAGAAGGACATGGGAGCATCCGGCTGGCTTCGTTCCCCACCCCCACCTTGGGATAACCCCCCCCCTTTACGACACTCTGAATCTTTCGCCCCGGATCCGTGCGTGATGGCCCCGGAGCCCAACCACGGCCCCCAGGGGCCAAACTTTGGGGAAGCACGCCAATTGGATCACAGCACATCGTCGGAGATCTGGGAAACTTGTGAGGGGCAGCGGCAGGGAAGCACCAGCCCAGGGGAGGGAGGAGACGTCGAGCTGGCATCGGGGATACGTCGCCGACAGGTCGGCGACGGCGCATCCGCACGCTCCTGGCCAGGGAGGGCTCTCAGGCCCCCGTCGGCGATCAGTGAGCGGTGCATCCCCCCTGAGGCTGTCCCCCCCCACGGTGGAGGCCAGCCCACAAAGAGACAAGAAAAACCCAACCCTTCGACCCCAGGAAGTCCATCGACGTTTCTGCGTTGCAGGGGTCCTGGGACACACAAATAAATACACACAAATGACAGGATTCCCAATATTTTCCAATATTTTCTGAGTTTTTGTCTTCCCCCCCACTTCCCATATTTTCCTGGATTTTCCTGGGAGTCGGCGATTAATTGTGTCTATGTGTGTTTTCCCCTCCTTACTGAGGCTGTCCCCCCCTACGGTGGAGGCCAATCCACAAAGAAGCAAGAAGCCCAACCCCTCGACCCCAGGACGTCCCTCGACTCTTCCGTGTGTGGGCACGCCGCGCTGTCCACAGCACAATTCCCTCGAAACCCGAGACCGCCATGGCACCCTAAAGGCAAGCAGGGCGCTTCTTCTGAAGGGGCCCCAGGACACACACAAATAAATACACACAAATAAACATGTTCCCCATATTTTCCAACATTTTCTGGGCTTTTGTGTCCCCCCCCCACTTCCCATGTTTTCCCATACTTTCGGTGGAATCGACGATAAATTGCGTCTGTGTGGTTTTTCCCATCCTGAAGGGTGCTTCTTCGCATGGGCCACCCCCGCTGTTGCGCCCAACGCTGCCCCCCTGAACTTGTGGAGGTGGGGCCGGGCGCCTCCGCCGGCCGCGCCGCCTCAGCCAGTCGGCCAGGCCTCCTCTCCCTCGAGCCCCGTGCGCGGGGCAATGGGGCCCTCGATGGCCGCCTCTACCCTCGCGGATCCTCCTCCGCTTGGACGTTGCGCGAACCAAGGGACGGAGCAGCCTGAAGCGTTCACGTGATGATGCCGGAAATCGCCTTGGGCGACGCACACAATCACATCAGGCCGCGGGCGGGTGCAGAAGCGGCGGCGCAAGGAGAAACCAAAAAGAATGGTGGCCCTCAGGGGCTGGAGTAACCCAGTCCGCGGCGGCAGGTGAGGGGAGGTACCATACAGCCAATTAAATCTGAGAAACCTCATAAATTGGAGGAATCGATCTCGAGTCAGGATGGCTAGCTAAAACGCGTAACAAATAACAGACAGGCGACGTCAGACGTAAGCGTGAGGTATTGCAGCAACCAGCAGAGGGGAAGAAATCGCAATGAGGAATGTTGCTGACTAGTGTGGCCGCGCCCTGTTGTCCAGAAGCTTCGTATGCTGCTTGGATCCTCCTCCTCCTCCTCCTACTCCTCCTCCTCCTCCCACTCCTCCTCCCAATCCCTCCTCATCCTGGTCATCAAAGGCACTCAAGAAGCTGATCGGATTGCCTCCTCCCCATCCTCCTCCTCCGCCTCCTCCTCGCTGACCTGGCTGCGGGCGTCGGGGTCAACCACGACGCTTCCTTTCGGCCTCTTCCTCCCCATTATCCTGGTCCCTTCCTTTTCGTTCCTATGCGACTCGGCCTGTGCTTCTGCCGCGCACCCCTTCCCTCCTCCCACACATGCCTCCTCCATTCTCCCTCCTTGCTCCTTCGCCTCTCCTCCTCATCCTCCTCCTCCTCCTCATCCTCCCCCTCCTCTTCCACTTCCTCGCCTTCCTCCTCCTCCTCCTCATCTTCCTCTTCCTTCGCCCCTCCTCCTCCTCCTCCTCCTCTTCCTCCTCCTCCGCCTCCTCCACTTCCTCGTCTCCTCCTCCCTCCTCTGTGCGCGCCCCTGGGGGCCACGCGGCTGGGCGGCTGGGTCGGCCGAGTCGCCGTACAGACAAAGGCAGGAGTAAGGAGACAGTCATGGAGCAATGGCACAGGTCGTCCATGCCGAGGCAACTGGGGCGGCGTCCATGTTGAAGCGAATGAGGCCAGGGCTCCGAGGGCTGGGTGAGAGGACGAAGGGAAGAGGAACGGAGGCATAGATGATGGTGGCAGACAGGCAGAGAGACAGGCAGAGGGACATGGGGGAAAGACGCAGGGAGAGGACAACCTAAATACCAAGGGGGCACCGGGGACACAAAAGGGGCTGCTACTCATGACGACGACGGTGACGATGGTCTTGATGACGATGATGATGATGTTACTGCCGCTGCTGCTGGCGCTGCCCCTCCCTCCCTGACGCCTGGTCTCGCAGACCCTCCCGTCGCTCCCGCAATGGTGCCGTCGCTCCCCCCCCCCCTCTCCCCCATCGCTCGGGCGTGCCCCCCGCCCCCCCCCCCCCTGCGCGTTTTTCGGTCTCGTGCACTCCTCCTTCCCCGCAAGATGATCCGAGGTGCTTCTCGCCCAGAACAAGGGACCCAGGTACACACACAAAAATAAATAGCCACAACTCCCAGGATTCCCTATACACATAACTATATCCCCTGTGTTCTGGGTTTTCGTCATCCCCCCCACGTCCCATCTTGTCCCCTATTCTCTCTTGGGGATCGACGGTGAATTGTGCCTGTGTGTTTCTTCCCCTCGCGATTTCTCCCGCAAGATGATCCAAGATGCTCCTCGCCCAGGAAGAAAGTGCACACGTCCGAGCGATGCCAAGCCACCCCCTCCAGGTTCACGGCGGCGAGCGGAAGGGTTTTTGACCCGACTCGACCGTTCAGCCTTGAATCGATCGCGGCCCCGATCGCTCAAGAATTCAGCCTTGAACGCCTTCGCTGGCGTCGCCAGCGTGCCAACGCCGCGTGAACCTACCATCCCCCCACGCTGGGAGCTGGCTTCCTCCCTCTGCCTGGGCGTTGGCGGAGGGCGGGGACACCGAGGGCGAGCAGGGCCTGACGTGGACCCGCTCGCGACGGCAGCGGCAGGAGTGGACCTCCTCCACCCCTCCTCCACCTTCCTCGCGCAATCATCCCCCTCCTCCACCATCCCCCCTCTCCCTCCTGCCCCTCCTGCTCCCCCTCCTCCTCCTCCTCCTCCTCCTCCTCCTCCTCCTCCCGCCACTCGCCCTCCTGTCCTCCGTGCTGCCCCTCCTCCTCGAAACTCGGAACTGACGACTTCTCTGTCAAAAGTGACCGGAGCGGATGGCCCTTACTCCACCTCCATCCCTTTTTTTCTCCTTGTAGACATCTCTTCCCTGTCGCGCCCCGGGACGTGTCGGTAGGTCGGGCCAGGTGTTTCGCAAAAGACTTCCTCTCCATGTATGATCCTGAAGCTTACGACTTGCAAGAGTTTCACGGATGCAGGGCGGTTTCTTTTCAACATGTGGCTCTCGCCTTTGCGCCGCACACATTCGTTTCAAAAATTCGCGATAATGTCACGGATGTAGGGCAGTTCCGTTTCAAAATGTGGCTCTCGCCGTAGCGTCGCGCGCATTTGTCTTAAAACATTGCATGGGCTGAAGGGTTAAATGGTTGCAATATTTCCACCGACGGAGAGCGGGTCGCTTTCAGAATGTGGCTCTAGCCTTAACGCCGCGCACATTGGTCTTAACAGTTCGCAAGAGCTTCACGAATGGAGGGCGGCTCCTTTCCAAACTGGCAAGGGTTTCAAGGATTCTTCTCGTTGGCGTCCTAATCACGGTGTTCTCGCACGATTTAGGATTGTCAGGGCGCAACATTCATGTTGATTTGCTGTGTTGGACTCCCAGGAACAGCGTTCTGGCGCGATTCAGGATCGTCGAGACGCAACAGCAACGTTGACTCGCGTCGTTGACCAGAACACAAACCCGAGAATCTAAAAAACGACGGTCTCAGCCAGACATGCTCTAAGACCATTTCGTGAAAGCCACCAAAGGCCATTAGAACACTCTTTGGTGGGCCTGTAGGCAAGCCAGGACGCTTCGCGAATACCGATGACGACGATGATGATGATGATGATGATGATGATGATGATGAAGATGATGACGATGATGATGACGACGATGACGATGATCATGATGATGGTGATGATGAGGATGATAATGATAATGATGATGGTGATGATGATGATGCTGATGATGATGATGATGCTGGTGATGGTGATGGTGATGATGACGGTGGTGATGCTGATGATGATGATGATGATGATGATGATGATGATGATGATGAAGATGATCATGAATGACGACGATGACGATGACGATGACGGCGACGATGACGTCCGCCCCTCTTGCTTCCGCCGCGCGGGCGCGGCGGCGGGGCGGCGAGCCCGGCGGCGTGCTCGTGGGCGCGTGGCGGAAGCGGTGGCGCGAAGCGCGCGGGCCCGCGGCCCACGCCTCGCGCCGGGGCGATGGGGCGACGAGGCCCCGCTCGAAGGGCCCCCGGGGACGGACTGACCCAGGTCGATGCACACCTGGGTCAGTCTGGCCTTGCAGTGGATCCTGCAGGCGTCTGCAGGATCCGGCAGGAACCTGCACCCGTGCCGGGGTGAGTGCAGCCCTGGCCCCGCAGGATCCTCCAAGATCCGGCGCTCTGACGGACCCCCGTGTGCACTGCCATGGCCCCCGTCCCTCCCCTGGAACACCGAGGCCTTTGGCTGCTGCTCCTCCCGGCTCCCGCCTCCGCGCGGCCGAGCTGCCCCTGCCTCCTTCGAGGAGGGGCAACGATACAATTTTTTTGACTCGCGGGTCGAGAGCGCACCTCTTCCGGTCGAAGCTAAGCGGGCCGCGCACAGCTTGAATTAACAAAAGGGGGTGGGGCAGCGATACAGCCAGCCTGTATCAGAAGGATGCGCGATGAGGATGCAGCGGCCTTGGACGGCCATCTCGAAGCTTCTCGAGCGCAGCGCGGCCAACGAGAGTGGCCCAGGATGGACCGAGGTGGCCCAGGATGGACCGGGCACACCTGGGAAGGACGTCCATCCTGATTATGCGGGTCGACTGCATGGTGGGACTGCCTCAGGGGGGGAAACCTCGACCTGGAATCCGGCGATGCAGCGCCACTGGATCGGCGACAGGTCCCCGTCAGCAAATCCGCACGTTCCTCGGCGAGGTGGGGCCATCAGACCCCTTTCGGCGATCGTTTGGCGATTGGGGGTCGATGCGTCCCCCCCCCCTATGCCTATCCCCCCCTATCGCTGCCCCTAGTGAGAGGCCTCCTTGGGGCCTTGAAGTCTGGACCTCCTTAAAGAGGCGATCTGCGACGCCGCGCAGCCGGAAACCCTGAGGCCCTGGGCGGGCGAACTTCCCCAGGTGAGCGTCGAGGAGGAATCATACGGTAGAGGGAAACAAGTCATGGACACTCCCCCTTTCCCCCGAATTCGAAGTTGGCACCAGCGGAGAAGACTGCTGTCGAAGAGCAACTTACCAGACCCACCGACAACTTTGCACATTGGGGGGAGAGAGGCTTTGACCGATGAATGTGGCATAAGTGTTCGCTACTTGCCCCGAGGCCTGCAGGAGGGGACCGGCCTCAGGTGGCAAGCATCAGGCTGGCATCGGCGACACATCGCCCTCTGGTCGGCGACAGGCCGTCGATCGCGAACCCGCACGTTCCTGGGCGGGGGGGGGGCCGTCGGGCCCCCTCTCGGCGATCCATGGGCGATGCTGCATCTATGCGCCCCCTCCCGAACCCATCCCCCCCTGACGTTGCCCCTGACCTCCGCACTGCTGAACTGTTCCCTGCTGCTACCGCTGCGCGTTCTGTCTCTCGCTGGGCCCAGTCTGAGTCGTGGGCGGTGACGGCCGGCGTAGGACTGCAGTCGTGATGGACGTCGCTGTCTGGGCCGCTCCACTCTTGCCCGCTGGCTCCACCTGCCGCTTCTCGTCCCATCCTGCTCCTTCTCCAGCTCGCCCCTCTCCCGGAACAACAGAACGCCCTTGGTATGCATGAAGGTCGCCCCGGGGCTCCAGGTTCGCTTGGAGGCCCCCAGGCTCACTGGCACACCCCGCTCCTCCTCTTCGTTCTTGCCGTGTTTGTCGTCGTCGTCGTCGTTGTCCTCGTCATCCTCATCGCCCTTGTCGTTGTCGCCCTTGTCGTCGGCGTCGGCGTCGCCGTCGTCGTCGTCGTCGTCGTCGTCGCCCCCTTGCAATCTCAGTCTTGCTCGGGGGCGGCTGGTGTCACTCCGCTGGCGTGCTGGAACTGTATGGCAGGAAAATGAGACGATGAGGAAAAGGGGAACAAAGGGGGAGGGTGATGGGGGACGAGGAGAGTTAGGTCGATGTCCGCCTACAGGCGGATCTCGGACGACAAAGAAACATACCCCAAAACTGTTCAAAAATAGCAAACAAATCCAAACATTCGCCCCCACACTATGTTCACTATTTCTGAATATTCCTCTTGTAGAAAGACACGCCCGAGTTAAGAGGAGAGCGAGGAGACGGACGAGGTGAGAGACGGACGAGGTGAGGGAGGAGTTCGAGGAAGACACGGTTCCAGGAGGTCTCCAGAGGTCTCTGGATGCCTCTGGAGGTTTCTGGCCTCGGGAAACGATCAGAAACGTCCAAGAACATCGGCGACCTCTTCGGACGACCGACCGATCCGGGCGGGGTAGGATGGGAAGGAGGAAAGGGGTGAGCGCAGGAGGAAAGATCTGTTCCTCAGGCTGCATCGGAGGTGGTCGAAACGAGTCTGAAATCGTTCACACACGTGCACGTGCAGGTCTCTGTCGCGATATTGCTCCCCGCTCCCTCTCCTCCTCGCACCCCTCCCACCGCTTTCCTGGCTTTTCCTTCCCTCCTTCCTCCACGCCCGTACCCTCGCACTCCCTCCCAAAGCCCTCTGCTGCGCAGGGCGCGGCATCGTAACTCAGACCCTGCAGCAAAGGGGGAGCCAGCGCTGTGAGCCAACTTGGCGGTCCCGACGCTCGCCATCGCTCGGTGAACGTTTTCTTGTTCGGCGTTTCGACATTGGGCGGCAGGGGGGGGGGGAGCTCGGGAGCTCTGGTTCCGGACCTCCGCTTAGTGCGATTGTTTGCAGCAGTGCGTCCCATGGTTGAGACTCCACTCGCTTGAAACAGGCGCCTAAAACAGCCAAGATCCACTCCAGGAGGGAGGGGGGGGAGGGGGGGGAGGGGGCGAGGAGCCCGCGCCGATCGGCTCACTCGGACGTCCAGTGCCCGTGCATGTGTCGATGCCGTGTGCTCAGCGCTTCTAGCAAAACATAGAATGACATAGACATAAAACCTCGGAGGTCCGCGCGGATTTCTTGGATCCGCGCTGGACCCCTCTGCCTGGCGCGCGGAGCGCGCCAGGGGCGGCGCCGGAGGCGCCGCCAGGGGGCTCAGCGCGGATCCGAAAAATCCGCGCGGACCTCCGAGGTTTTCATGTTTACGTCATTATTTCGCCCCCCTCTAGTCGCAATCCGACAAGCCCCTCGCCGAGGAAGAGGCGCGCACACGTCCGAGCGATGCCAAGGACGCGGCAGCAGCGCAGGCGGCGCCCCTGCGGCAGGCCCGGGGTGTGAGGACCCGCGCGCTGCCCGCCCCCGACGCCACACACACATTCACACACATTCACACACACATTCACACAGACACACACACACACACACACACACACACACACACACACGCACACACACGCACACACACCACACACACAGACTCACTCACTCACTCACTCACTCACTCGCTCACTCACACACAACACACACAACACACAACACATACACATACACACACACCACACACAACACACACAACACACACAACACACAAACACACACACACAAACACACACAAACACACAAACACACACACACACACGCACACGCACACGCACACGCACACGCACACAAAGTACACACGATTCCCATGATGTTTGTCAATTGTCCCACAAAGAAAACATATATATATATATATATATATTATTATTATTATTGATGTTCGTCTTCCCCCTCACTTCCCACATTTTCCAATCTTTCAATGGGGGTCGACGATCCCTTGTGTCCGTGTGTTGTGTGTTCTCCCCTCCCGATGTGACCTCCGGCCAGGGCTCGACCTACACGGTGTGTCTTCCGCTTCCGTTCTGTCTTCGTTTTTTCCCTCGCGCCGTCTTCGTCTTCTGTCTTCGTTTTCCCTCGTCGCGCTGTCTTCGTCGCGCTGTCGTTTTCCCTCGCGCTGTCTTCGTCCATTCGTTTTGCTTTCGCTTTCCCTCGCGCTGCCCTCTGCTGCCAAGCGAGAGCGAAGCGACGCCGGTCCCCAACGCCGCAAGAACAGCACCGTTCCGATCGAGCCCGGGCCTCCGACGCCGCGGTCCAACATGCTTCGGGGATGGACAGACCTCCCTTTAGTAAAACGTGGTTTAGTGAAAACGCCCGTGGGCCCAAACCTGGCAGACGCAACCCTGGAAAATAACGCCCTCAGCGCCCTCTCGAAAACCGAAAACGGACAATTCACTAATCGACGTGTCACTATTGGGGGTTCTGTCCTCCCCCGAATGCTGCGACACCGCGAGCACTCGCGGCCCGACCCCTGGCTTGGACCCAATCCTCCTGCGGCGGCGTTCGAGCCTTAAGTCGGGCATGGCCCCCTGCTGGCGGACTTCGGACGAAACATGCACCATACGCAACAAGATTAAAGAATAGTCAAAGCACTGCTGAACAACTGCCACCTCTTTTGTGCAATCCGCCGGCCCCCTTGTGGGGCCACCAAGCTCTAGTTCGCAGTTTCCTGCACCAGTTGCAGCTTCCGGTTTCCACTGTTACAGTTCTGTTTCTTGCCGCGTACTGCTCCCTGTTGATGGACCGCGCGAAGGGGGGAGGCCAAAACGGGCAGGTTTAGCACGCCCTGAGCGTGTGCTCTGAATTGTTGGGGTGGGTAAAAATTAACACCCCTCACGCACATCGGCGGGGTCAGGGTCCAAAAACACAAAGGATTTGCCAAATTTCTAAAATTCGGTGGCACCCCTGACGCAGATCGGCGGGGTCAGGGTCCAAAAACACATGGGATTTGCCACATGTGTAGAATTTGCTAGCACCCCTCACGCAGATTGGCGGGGTCAGGGTCCAAAAACACAGCGGATGTGCTAAATGTTTGTAATTATGTGGCACCCCTCACGCAGATCGGCGGGGTCAGGGTCCAAAAGCACTCAGGATTTGTTATATGTTTGAAATTCGCTGGCACCCCTCACGCAGATCGGCGGGGTCAGGGACAAAAAACAGAGCGGATGTGCTACATGTTTGACATTCGGTGGCACCCCTCACGCAGATCGGCAGGGTCAGGGTCTAAAAACACATGGGATTTGCCACATCTCTGACATTCGATGGCCACCCTCACGCAAATCGGCGGGGTCAGGGTCAGAAGACATAGGAATTTGCCACATTTCTGAAATTCGGTGGCACCCCTCACGCAGATCCGTGGGGTCAGCGTCGAAAAAACAAACAAGTCCCGACACTGCTTCACGGCGGCACCCAGACCTCATGATTTAGCTCTGGCATCTCCAATTATCCGAGACAGGGGGCCGGCGGCATGGGGCGAAGCCCTTGCGGATAGATTTTAAAATTTTCCTCCTGTAAAAAGACATGCCCGACCCAATCCCTCTGCGGCAGTCTTCGAACAACGTCCATCCACGAGGGCTCCAGGGCCCGACGCAAGTCGGGAATGATTTCGTGAAAACGACCTCGGGCCCAAACCTGGCGGGCGTTAGCCTGGGAAACGACAGCCGCGGCGGCGGACAATTTACTAATCGACGTGTCCGGCCGGGGTTCGGCCCGCCCCCGATGCGGCATTCTTCGAGCCGAATCGATCCGCAAGGTCGGGGCCTGATGCGACGCATGCTCGCCGTGGCGTCTCGCAGGGGCCGGCCACGTCGGCGCGAGGTGCACCTGCCGTGGCGTTGCCCCAGCCCCTGGTGGTCTTGGGGTCGTAACTCAAGCTTCAGGAGGAGGAGGCAGAGGAGGAGGAGGAGGAGGAGGAGGAGGAGGAGGAGGAGGAGGCAGAGGAGGAGGAGGAGGAGGAGGAGGAGGAGGGGAGGAGGCAGGGAGGAGGAAGAGGAGGGAGAGGAGGAGGGGAGGAGGTGGAGGAGGAGGAAGAGGAGGATGAGGAGGAGGAGGGGGAGGAGGAGGAAAAGGAGGAGGAGGAGGAGGAGGAGGACGAAGGGGGGGAGGAAGAGGAGGAGGAGGGACGAGGAGGAGGAGAGGAGGAGGAGGAGGAAGAGGAGAAGAGGAGGAGGCAGAGGCGGAGGAGGAAGAGGAGCAGGAGGAGGAGGAGGTGGAGGAGGAGGAGGAAGAGGAGGAGGAGGAGGAGGAGGAGGAGGAGGAGGAGGAAAGGGAGGAGGAAGGGGAGGAGGAAAGGGAGGAGGAAGAGGAAGAAACAAAAGAAGAACGCGAATAATAATAAGAAACTAAATATTATGAATATGAATAAGAAGAAGAGGATAATTAGTAACAAAATTATCAATAATACTGAAACGAAGAGGGAATACTGAAAAATAAGTCGACACACTAGCGATCCACTGTCTCCCTGCAACACTGGCAACAAGAAGAAAAAAGGCGCCTGGTACTCGCCGCCGTGTTTGGATCTATGTTCGCTTCAGATGGGCGACTGTCTAAATCGCTTTGCAGGGGGATGCCTTCGGCCCACCCCGAGAGCCTCCGAAAGCCTCCGAAAAAAGGGAAACCCTGAAGGCCTTGGCTAGGCTCCGCTCCGCAACTGAGCGTACAACTGACGACGAACAACCACAGGAAGAGGAAGAGGAGGAGGAGGAGGAGGAGGAGGAGGAGGAGGAGGAGGAGGAGGAGGAGGAGGGAGAACCGCCCAGGAACAGACGAGGATGCCCGAAAGCCCAAAGCCTCGGATGCCCCGAAACCTCGGACCCTTCGGGCCTCCAGGCTTGGCTCCCCCCATCCTCGGACCCCGAAGCCTCGACCCCCCAGCGAGGGAGCAGGAAACGCAGGACGGCGCGCCGCGCAGGGGCCTCGTGGGCCACCGCCGCGCCCCTCGCCTCGCCCCGGCCCCGCTGGGCCTTCGGCACGGCGACGGAGCCTTGCGCCAGCGGCCGGCGGAGGAGCTGCCGCGGTGCGGGGCAACGATCGGGGACCAGCTCGGGGAGGGACGCACTTCGGCGGCAACTCACGGGGGCCTCCCATGCCGTCTTGCTGGCTGTTACGAGGTCGACGCTGACCGACGCTCATCGAGGCTGAATCGACGCTGGTCGACTCGAAGTCGGCGCCTCCTCGCCGATTGCCAGACGGCGTGGGCCAGTGCAACGATTGGGGACCAGCTCAGGGAGGGGCTGATCGACCAAAAATCCCGATGAGGAGGCCGTGAAGCCAGACTGTCCCGGCAAGATTAGTTTCCATATCCACTGCGTCTTTGGGCTTCGGGCTCCCTTCCCTAGAAACCAGAGGCGCAAGTGGATATGGCTAAACATATGGCCCCCAGAGGCCCGATGTGCACTAACGCCCTCTCCGCCTCGGCCTCTTGGCGCCCCTTCCCAGAAGTCCAAGATGCACTAGGTATGGGCATAAACCTCGCCCGCAGATTGGGCCCACGTGAACCACCCAATATCAAGCCTTGATACTGGGTTCATAGCAATATCATAGTATCAAGCCAGGCTGAGCCGGATTGGGCGGGAGCGATCGGAAGCCAGCGGCACTGGGCAGGTTTGCGGAGTTGGACGTGCCGCCAGCGCCAGTTCCGAACTCCACCTCCCAGGAGCGGCATCCTCGAGGGGGAACGCCACGGGGGCGGAAGCACACCGACCTGGAAGCGGAGCGACACTGCAGGTTAGATCGGCGAGGGCCCCCCGATGGCAGAGCCACACGTTCCTGGGCGGGGTGGGCTGTCGGACCCCCAACGGCGAGGAATGGGCGATTTGGGGTCGATGCATGACCCCCAGGAGTCTATCCTCACTAACATAAACGCAATAAAGCTCAACGGTTGGCGCTTCGCGCAGATTTCTTGAATCTGCACTGAACCCCCCTCCCTGGCGCGCTGCCGCCCCTGGCGTCGTGGGGGCCGAGGGGGCCCAGCGCGGATCCAAGAAACCCGCGCGGAGCGCCAACCAACAAATATGTCGGTATATATATATATATATATATATATATATATGGCGTTATTTTCTCCTGCGAACAACGTTGCCGCTGTTCTGGGCTGTCCACTCCCGTTGCCGCTGAGCTGGGCTGTTCGTTCAAACCAGCGGCGCAGAGGATCCTCGGGCGCGGGCTGCAGATGGAGGTGCTAGTTGCGACCGAACACTGTGCAGAGCGTGCACACTGTTACTGCAGCAATGAGTGGTGTGAAGTCGGGGACGCGCAAACATGGATTAGCGATCCATGGATTTGGCGCGCGGTTGCCAAATCCACGGATCAGGGGCGGTGCCCTCCCCAAAATGCGGCCGGTGCCGCCTCGTTCGGCGGCGGAAATCCGCGATTTCCCGTGGAAGCGAGACCCGTCGCTAGTCAATCCACGCCCCCGTGATCCATGTTTGCGATCGCGTGAGATGAGTGGTGTGAATTAACGGGCGAAGAACGGTACAAAATAAACTTTTTCGCCGTCGGTGACACCTGCCCCTGGGCGGCTGGAAAGTTTATACCCTTACGGTGGCACCGTAGGGGTATCAACTTTCCAGCCGCCCAGGGGCAGGTGTCCCCGACGGCGAAAAAGTTTATTTTGTACCGTTCTTCGCTCGCTGAGTGAAGGAGGAGCCCAGCCCTGGGCCGTCCACTCCTGCGGCATCACCCCCCCCGAGACAGCCCCCCCCTGGCGTTGCGCGGAGGAGCTGCCGCAAGGGGAGCGCGAGCGGCCGCCCCGGCCGCCAGAGCGGGAGGCACTCCCACCGTTCGGAAGAAGCGGGTACGTGGATGCACGAGGCGGGAAGGGCGCGGATGAAGATGGCAAAGACGAAGAGGAGAAGGAGGAGGAAGGGAGGAGGAGGAGGAGGAGGAGGAGGACGAAGACGAAGACGAGGAGGAGGAGGAGGAGGAGGAGGAGGAGAGGGAGGAGAAGGAAAGGGAGGAAGAGGAGGAGCAGGAGGAGGAAGATGGCAAAGACGAAGAGGAGGGGGAGGAGGAGGAGGAGGAGGAGGAGGAGGGCGTGAAAACATGAGGTGAGACGAAGCCAGGATGGGGACAACATTCGCATGAGGACACTTCGGGGATCTCCGAGGGCCGGCGGGGCTGGAGGGCGCGTCGGGCGCCGTGGCGGGTTCGGAGCGCTCCGGGGCGCTCTCGAAGCCTTCCAGATCGCCATAGGTCGATCTGTCCGATCTGTCCCCTCCCTACAGTAGAAGCTCGACCACAAGGATTCTTCCACGAGAAACCCAGCCCTCAGACCCCAGGACGTCCAATAATTTCGTGGGTGGGAACGTCACGCTTTCCATCGCAAAAGCATCGGAAACCAAGAAACCTCGGGTACACTGGAGGCATCCAAGGTGTTTCTTGGCATGGGTCTCCACGCCTAACGGGTGCAGCGAAGAGAGCGCCAGAGCAGATGGCGGCCAGAGCGAGAGGCACCCGTCGCTCGGGCGGAGATGGGTGCACGCAGAACCATAAAGCTGGAGGGCGTTGAGAGTAGATCGGGGCTCTGCCCACCCCCTGAGGAGGGAAGGGGGAAGAGCCGTGCGACTCTTGAGCTAGGAAGGCACCTAACGTATATTGGAACCTAGGAGTCCAGAACAAATAAATACTAAGAAGGAACGTTCGGGGACGCACTGCACCAGGTCGATGCAAGCCCGGGTCGATCAAGCTTCGCAGAATCCTGCAAAATCCTGCAGGATCCTGCACGCAAGCCCGGGTGGGTGCACCCCTGGCTCTGCAAGATCCTGCAAGATCCAGCGCTTCGGACCCCCGCTTGCATTGACCCCCGCCTCTATCAGCTCAAAACGTAACGTTCGCGTTGGACCTGCTCTGGGTGGGAGGAACGCTAATCTGTCGGACCTGCTCCGGAGGGGGGAGGTGGGGACTTAGAGCGGGCCCCGGAAGCGGCAAGGCCATTTCTTCCCGTCTTCGACAAAAGGGGCTCTTGAACATGGAAGCGGCAAGAAACGGCGACCAAAAACGGCAAAAACATCACTCTAGGATTGGAACTGGAACCGGAACCAAAAACGGCGACGGAACCGGCATACAAAAACGGCAGAACTGCGCCGGAAACAAAAACGGCACTGTCGTTTCTAGGGCCCACTAAGCTCCGGGGGGGGTGGGGGAACCTCGGCCTTGGATTAGGTCGGGCATGTCCCCCTACAGGCGGATTCTGGAGGGAACGTGAAAAGGAGTCAAACAAAACTGACACATTGTAGAAACATCGTCCCCAGACTACAGTCAAAACGTATATTACTTCGCCGCTACGAAAGTTCGGCCGACATTCAACGCCTCCCGTTAGGCGACGGGGCCCCGGTACAACGTTGGCAGTGGGCCCGTTAGGCCGCGGGGCCCCGGTACAATGTTCGGTTGAAGCATTTTTCGCTCCAGTCTCGGGCGGCGCCGCCCTTTCGAACTCGAGCCCGCGGGTTTCGAAATCCAGTCGAGCTCGTTTTGGGGAGGAAGTCCTAGGCGAAAGCCACATTTCGAAATCGAGCCCGAGGGTTTCGAAATCCAGTCGAGCTCGTTTTGGGGAGCAAGTCCTAAGCGAAAGCGGCATTTTCGAGTTTTCGGGTCCGGGCTTTTAAAATTTTAAATGCCAAACGGTGTGGCCATTTCGAAACGGCGGTTTCGCTTGATACTTCCTCGAAAAACGATGCCGAACGATTTCGAAACTTTCGGGTTCGATTTCGAGATGGCGCTCCCGCGCAGGACTTTCTGCAAAACGAGGTTCGGCATTTGCTCCGTTCGAACTCGAAATGGCGCTCCCGCCACGGGGGTGCTAGCGTCAAGGTGATTATCGGCGCTCGGCTGCTCATGGGTTCTGTGGTGCTCTCAGGCTTTGGAGTGATGCTCACGGCCGTCGTGGTGTTCATAACCAATGTGATGCTCAGGCGTTGTTTCGCTGAAAACACAAAACGGGTCAAACCTTTCGTAGCGCCGATGTAAGGACGCGTGGTAAGGACGCAACACCCTTGGAGGTTGGGATTTTTTGGGCGGCGGCGACCAGTGAAAACGGCAAAGGACGGGCCACAGAGGCAAGGACGAAAGGGTATCCTAGATGAAGGCGCGCGTCCGTACTAGGCGCGTTGACTGTATGTTTTGACTATTTGGAATACTCCTCCCCGAGAGGGACGTCCCGACCTGACACTAAGCTCCGGGAGGGGGGAAACAGCGGCCCTGGACCGGGCCTTCCTCGCCGAGAGGTCGGCAAGGAAACTGGTGAGAAGACGCAGAAGGCGCAGAACGCTTCCCCGAGAACGCAGAGAACACTGCTCAGAAGGCGCGAAGGCTTCTGAGGAGTCCCGCCGCCTACTGGGAAGGCCTTCTCCTTTTAACGGGCGAAGGGCGGTATAAAATAAACTTTCTCGCTGTCGGGGGCGCCTGTCCCAGGGCGGCTGGAAAGTTTATACCCCTACGGTGGCACCGTAGGGGTATAAACTTTCCAGCCGCCCAGGGACAGGCGCCCCCGACAGCGAAAAAGCTTATTTCATAACGCTCTTCGCTCGCTGATCCTTGTCCCTTTCCCCCCCCCCCGCTTGCCTTCGACACTGAGCGCCGGGGGGGGGCGTCTAAAACAGGGCTAGGATCGGGATAAATCGCTCCAGAGAGCGGCCGCGGCGCCCAATACATCCTCCAAACCCGCCGATTCTCGGAGATTTCGAGTTATCCCGATCCGATTTTGTCCCGATCTTCGCGTCGTTTTGGCGTCGGCCCTGGACCCGACCTCTTAACCTCGCCGAGAGGTCGGCGAGGAGCCCCCCCGCAAAGGGCAGGCGCCGCGCGGCTCCAGAGCGGCGGGCCCCCCCCTGGCCGCGCGAGGAAAGGCGCCGCCGGCGCCGCCCTCGACGTGGGGCGCCCCGTGCGTGGCAGGAGGCGCGGTGGAGGAGGAGGAGAGGGCGGAGGAGGAGGAGAGGGCGGAGGAGGAGGAGAGGGCGGAGGAGGAGGAGAGGGCGGAGGAGGAGGAGCAGGAGAGGGCGGAGGAGGAGGAGGAGGAGGAGGAGGAGGAGCAGGAGGAGGAGAAGGAGGAGGAGGAAGAGGAGAAGGAGAGGGCGGAGGAGGAACGGGGGTATGAGGAGGAGGAGGAGGAGGAAGAGGAGGAGGAGGAGGAGGAGGAGGAGCAGAAGCAGGAACAGGAGAGGGCGGAGGAGGAGGAGGAGGAGGAGGAGGAGGAGGAGCAGGAGGAGGAGGAGAAAGAGGTGGGCGGGGAGACAGCAGTCGAGGAAAGCGGGGAGAGGCCCCTCGGCGGCGCGCCCAGGAGGGGGGGAGAGCGGGGGCCGCCTCCTCGGAGGGCGGTGGGGCCTCGCCCTCTTGTCTCTTACCTCTCTTGCTTGTGGGATCCAAAGCCGGGGTAGCAGGGCGCCAGAAGGGCGTGGAAATTTGGACGCCCGACATGGGTACGGAAAGAATGGGTACAATGCCCAACAACAAAGTTGTCACAAACCC
>CAUYUJ010003381.1:387726-552726 GCA_963575745.1 Prorocentrum cordatum | reverse complement strand
CGCCGGAGGGCTTGCGGACGCAGCTGGAGCAGTTTGCGGCGCGCGCGAAGCGGCGCGGGAGGGAGGGGGCGGCCCTCGCCAAGGAGCTAGGCTTGAGTTTGTCCGCGAGGCTTGACCTGAGGAGCGGCCCGCCCGACCTGAGGAGCGACCCGCCCGAACCGCGCCTTCTCTCGAGTGCCCAACTGTTTGGCCTCGCGCCGCCGCGACCAGCGCGCGTCGCTGGGACCCTCTCGGGGCGACCAGCGCGCGTCGCGGGAAGTCCGCGCGGCGCTCTGCCCAGCGCCTCGCTCGCCCGTCGTCGCTCTGCCCAGCGGTCAGATCTTTGCCCGCCATCAGCAAGCCAGCTATTCCTCTCTGCTCCGCGCCGCGGACGACCCGCGCAAGTCGCAGGGGCCCTCTCGGGGTGACCAGCGCGCGCGCGGCGGGAGGTCCGCGCGGCGCTCTGCCCAACGCGTCGCTCGCCCATTGTCGCTCTGCCCAGCGGCCGGACCCTTGCCCGCCATGCGCCGGCCATATCTATTTGCTTCGCGCAGTGGACGACCCGCGCACGTCGCTGGAACCCCTTCGGGGCGACCGGCGCGCGTCGCGGGGGCTCCGCGCTGCGCTGCGCCTGCAGCCATGGGCCTTGGAGCGCAGGGGCAAAGAGGGAGAAAATCGCGGGAAGGAAGCGGGCGCGATCTTCGCGATGGGGCGCGCCGACATGGGCGTCGCGGCGCGCGGGCGCTGCCATCGGGGCCTCCAGGGGGGCCCCTGGTGGCAGCCGCGCTCAGTGCCGCGAGTGCCCAGAGCCAGGCATACCTAAACCGCTTGCATTCATATGCATTTACACTAGGTGTAGCCATGCTCGCATTCATGCAAATAGATTCACTCGCATGCAGACTCATTCACAGTCGGACCCGCTCGCGCTCAGACTCCTTGATTCGCGTTGTGTACCCCGCCACGCATTTCGGCGCACCCATCGTGCGGTTCGTGGCCCTGTAGGAGAGAGGAGTCGGGCTCCATCCTGGGTCGGGCCGTCCTGGCCCGGTCATGCCCATCTTCCGCGCGCGTCTTTTCCGTCGGCTCCTTGGGCCCAGCGGTGGCTCTGCAATCTCCCTGGGGGCTGGCGGGGCGCTGGGTCTCGATGTTGGGCCTGACCGAACGCGCCGGCCCGCGCGTGAGGTTTCGGCTCTTGGCAGCTCGCGCGAAGCGCGGACAATTCATGCGTGTCTATCCGCACGAGGCGCGCTCAATCACGCGACGCTGCCGGCGCCCTGGAAGCGCGGCAGGTGGAGCCGCAGCGCGAGCATCGGCGTGAAGGGCTCGGCGAAACTCTCGAAATCGCTCCTGGGGTCGTCGCGCCTGTCGCTGCAACGGTGGAAATCGATCGTGTCGGGTCTCGAGCAGCTCCTGAGTTTCGCCGATCCAGGACGCAATCTGACGTATTATTTTTCAAGAGAGTTCCATGAACTGCCAACCCCTAACATCGGCATAATGATTTCTCTTCTTACCATGGTGGTGCCGACTGTCTTCCTGAGTTGGATGCGACTTGGCGCAGATGAAGGTCAGGGCGACGCGCGGGCCGCCATGGACACCAATGAACCCAAACTTCTCGCCAGAGGCCCACGTTCGGGCGGCGCCGGCGTAGGCGCCGCTGCTTGCACTTGTTTAGCCCGTCGGCGGCCCTCATGCAATCGGCGTGAATGTGCGTCGGCAGCAGTGCGTTCATCAATTCGCGATCACCGCGTACATCTCGGCACGATGTACTGACTGTTGCGCTCCTGGTAACGCTCCAAAGGCTAAACCTCGGAGCCGTTGGCCCTGCGTCAGAGCTAGGCTCCAAGATGCACGCGCTCCCCCTGGCCATCCAATGAGAGTGCGTCTATTGCGGTCTGTGTAAATCTCTCCCGTGATCTGCTCGCGTTGACCACCGTGCGCGCATCTCCACGACTCGCACAGGTGAGGAGGAGCGAGCACAGGGCGACGATCACGCGGCATGACTTCGCGCGTGTAGAGCACGTCGTTCGGATCCACGTTGCGAGCCTCATCGATCATATCTTGGTCGACTGCCAGGGCGGACAGACCCACGACCAATGGTGCAGATTGCAGCGGACCTCAATATCGTCACCAATCACGCCCCCAATCCTCGGCGGCGCTGCAGCCGCAGCGGGAGTGGCCGCAGCCGGCGTCGAGAGCTGCGGGGGCTGTAGCGAGGAGCAAAATGCCTTTCAAGCGCATCCTCGGCCCTGCTCCGCGGAGGCTGTAGGTGAGGAACGGATCGCCGTTCAAGCGCATCCTCGGCCCTGCTCTGAAGAGGACGCGGGCGAGGACAAAACGACTTTCAAGTGCATCCCTGGTTCTGCTCTGCGCAGGCTGCAGGCGCGGAACCAAACGCCGATCAAGTGCATCCTCGGCTCTGTCCTGTGGAGGCTGTAAGTGAGGAGCCAAACGCAGTTCAGGTGCATCCTCGGTTCTTCTACGTGGAGGCTGTGCGCCCATGGAAGCAGGTTGTAATTGAACGCCGCGAAGAGAATTAAAGGTTCGCGCGCGAAGCTCGCGGAGCCTTTCCTGCGACCGTCGTCCTCCAACGACGGCGTTGCGCAAAGCCTCCCTTGCGCGAGCCGACAACTTCCCGTGTCGACGAGCTTGCTCGCGAGGGGCCCGAAGCAACTGCCATGGTTCCAACCAGTGTCCACATGGGGCTCGTCGAGGTGCATCGCGCTTTTTTCGATGCACCTCGACGCATTGGGCAGGATTGGCGCTGCTGATAGATGGCTAGACGCACGACCTCGGGCGGGGTCGCAGGATCCGACAGATCCGAGCCCGTTGGTAGGGAGATTCTGCCGCGGCGAAGACTTCTTTCTAGTTGGGGCGCGAGCCGCGCGGAAGTGCCCGCGGGGGCACTGTGCCAAGCGGCGCGGGCCACTACATCATGGACTGCAGCGTCGCGCTCGAGGCGCCGACGACCTGAGACCTGCAAAGCGCACCTGGCCCAATCGGCGGCTGAGCCACTGCCCTGCCAACTCGCGCCATAGCCGCCAAACGTTCAAAGCGAGGGAGTCGCTGCGATTGATTATTCCCATGTTTCCTCGCACCGACGCGCGCTGGAGACGGCTCCCGCCAAGATCTTCCATGCCCGAGACCTCCAGCAAAGTGGTGGACTGGAACCTGCGATGGCGAACCTGTCGGGCCGCGTGCTCAGCAACTCTAAGATCAGACGACATGGGCTTGGCCTTATTCCGGGCAATGGGGACATCCAGAGCTCTGGGTGTCCGCCAAACTCTGGGCGATGCACGCCAACGCCTGCGCAATATCCTGCAATGCCGCCGCCGCCTGCAGGGCGATGTTGCGGGCGATCCCCGCCTGATGCTCTTTGGCGTGTAATGTATTGAAATGCGGTGCCTGATGGGCACCTTCGGGAGATTGAGCTTGGCTTCGGCTTGCAAGACTCGATTCCAGAAAACACGATCGAAACACTTGCTGATGTCGAACGGCACCGTGAGCACAACCATGTTGCTTGTGCCGCTGTCGGCCTCGCCGTAGATCACGGCCCCGGCGCCCGCGCCGAGCGCCGGGCGACATCCGCCCGTCGCAACGCAAGGCCAAGCATTTTCTGGTGCCCATCGACGATCATGCTGGATGCGCAACTGGTACGTCGACACGATGCAGCGATGGCAATGACGCTATGGGCCGAAATCCCCCCTGAGGTCTAGCCGAAAGCAGAGCGCGCGCAGAGGGATGCGTCGAGGGCCATCGCGCCCGCGACACTGCTGCCCAAAAGAAATAATGCAGCATCGCTAGTGCAGACTCAGACAGCAGAGACCATGCTCGTGGAGGAATGCCGTCGTGACAAGCCCCCGGAGCCAGCGAAAGACGCGAGCTGCGTGCCTGACTTGCTCGCCCGTGGAGATTGGCAGCGCGCCATCAGGAAGTCTGGGGGCGTCTGCCAAGATGTCGAAGTCAGCCGTGCCATGTAGAGGCCCAGCTTCAGCATCGTATAATCCCTGCTGGTCTCCAGCGCGCGCAGCAGTGGCCGTCGCGCAGGAATGCGCAGATAGGCCAGCTGCTTTTGTTAATGCAAATGCGCCTTCCTATTTTCAGCGATGGCCTGCGGGCGCCGCGAGCTTGCCGCGGCGCTTTACCTGAGCGCGGGCCCGAGAGAGAACGCGCGCGACCCTGGACAAGGCCCGACGCCAGCGCGTCGCGTGCTTACCTATGATAGCAAGCCAACCTTACGCTTACAACCCTCCGCCCTTGCTTTTCGGCGGCGCCCTGGAAGCGCGCCGCATGCACTTCCGGAAGCGAGACTGCGACGGGGAACGCTTGGGCAACGGCCGCGTGAGTGCACGGCCAGATCGGGTCCAGCAGGAAACGCCCCTCCTGGGATCGTGCGCCCTGCCAGCGACTTGGCCGAAGAATCCGACTGAGACGGGTCCACCTCGCCGCGCTGGATGTGGCATCGGAGAAGAATGGCAGCGGCCACCGCGCGCAGGTGACGAGGCTCGCTGCCCGCGGCTGCGCGCGGCCCCCGTCGCGGCCCACCGATAGGCCGCCGCGCATCTCGAGTGCCATCGGCTCTGCCAGAGTGCGCGTTGGGCTGCTCCACCTGGCGCGCATGAACTAGATCCTGCTCGGCATGAAAGATGAGTCGCGCGCAGGGCGTCGATTCTCGGGCGGGCTCACGGGCGGGCGGGGCCCTCGTCGGCAGCGTCGCGCTCGGTCGCAATGACATGATCGCACACTGGCGGAGGCCCTCGCAGTGGATGGCAACCCGCCGCCGATGGCGATGACCTCGGCAATGCCCTGGGGTGGACTGGGTCAGCTGACAGGGCTGGCGAAGATGCGCGGCAGAGTCACATCGCACTGGCTCGCGGTGCCTGGCCGGCCACGCCTTCGAGGACCTCGGCCTCAAGCATTCGCCGCGAATACCAATTGACGTGAGCCAGTAGCCGATCATGGAGCACTTGCCAGCAGCGGACCTGCGCGCGCCCCCCCCCCCGGGACAGTGCAATGGGGCCCCTGGGGTCACGTCCGCGAAACCGTGCACCTGGAAGTCTCGGGGTCTCTTGTTCCAGCCGTCACCGATGATGAAGAAGGCGCCATAAACTGAGGTACTCTGCCAAAATGTAGAAGCGGCTGAGACTCGCCGAGACGTGCCCGGCGCCTGTCTCCATGCAAAACTAAGAATCTACCTGGCAAACCAAGATCCAGGTGCACGATGCGGGACCAGGACTTCGCCGCCTCGAACGTCGGAGTTCCTCCTGGAGCACTGAGAATCGCAGTGGCCCCATGCGCTCGAGCGAAGATGCCGACATCTGTACTCGGGGGCCCCGTGCTCAACCGTCTGCAAGAAGAAAGATTTGGATGCCAGCATTTCGCGATAGCCCAATATAGCGCGTTGTCGGGCTGCTATCCATCGAGGCGCAGTTCCTGCGCCATCACAACATTGGCATTTCCAGCGCCTCCAAGTAAAAACGCATGGCATGTAGCCCAGCAGAACCCGTTGATGGTGGCAATCCCGATTGCGCGCTGCTTGGAGCCTTGGGGGCCCCACAGTCTGGGAGTCGCCTGCGGTTTCCCATGCCATCGCTGCTGAATCGTTTCGCGCAGACGAGACGAGACGAGATGCGCATGTCCGCTGGCAGGCGGGCCCCCAAGGAGCGGCACGGGCGGGCCGGCGCCCGGTCAGCTCTTGGCGTAAGTCACAGAATCATTGTCCCAAACGTTCCATCGTGTCCGGTTTTCAGCAACATCCAACCACGTCTTGGTATCACCACCAGCGGTCGCCCGTAGAAATTACGATATGTCGTCGCACCACCTCTTTCGTTGTCGTCCTTGTCTGCGTATCGCTGGTCTGGCGTCGTGGAGATCGGGCTCCCACGCCGCAGCAAGTCTCGTCCACCTGAGGCGGAAATGGAGCGGCGAAATGTGGAGGCGCGGCGCCTGCAACAGCAGTTGCTGGCGAGGGCACCGTCGGAGTCGACACAGCGGCGCCGATGTTCGAGATGTGCTGGCCGGGGGAGTGGAGCAACTGAGCGCCGACCTATTCCTTCGAGGCGCCCGTGGTGACCGCCTGCTGCACCTGCGCCAGCACGTTCTGCAACTGCTGGACAGACTGGGCGACGTTGGCAACTGGGCCCGCCACCTGCTGGCTGGTCATCGCTACCACCGTCGCTTGAGCCTGAACCACCTCGCCCTGCAAAGTGACCGTGTCACTCCTGAGCGTGGCCAGCAGCTGCTTGGCCTTAGCAACCTCGGCCTCCAGCTGCTGGACCTTTCCCTTTCGGTTATCACAATCGGCCTCCTTGGCTGCCAACCAATCCTTGACGGTGCGAAGGAAGTCGTTGGGGCCCATCGCCGATCGAGCGGCAGCCTCTACATTGGTAAACTCCGCGAGGGCGTGGACGACCATCGCGTGCTCCTCAGGACAGAGCCTCCGCAGGGGCTGCAACGGCTTCCTGCACTTGGCCACCTCGCTTTTGGGCTCATCATCGCGAGCAGGAATAGCACGAGCAACAAGAGAGGCACCATCTTCGCGATCGCGCCAAGGCGGCTTCCCATCGCGAGCCCTCGACGGCTCCCGCGACGGTGGTCGACGTCCTGGCGGTACCTCCTTCGTTGGACGCCTGTCCCGATCTCCGCTGCAGGCCCAGCAGGTCGCACGCGACGGGTAGTTCGTCCGGTATCCACACGGACGGCTGGCCTTGCAGGCCCGTGCTTCCCCATCATTATATCAGACAGCCCACCAGGAAGAACGTGCCCGTGGTGATGTCGAGGCAGCCTCCTGGCAATCCAGGCCTCAGCAGCGCGCGGGCGCTGGCCCGCCTGCGGCGGAGGCGGCGGTGCCAGACCCACCCCCTCGCGTTCCCCCTTCCAGCCATGCGAAATTCGCGCCGAAGGCGGCTGCGTCGACAATGCAATCGCTTCAGCGGGGGCGACGCCAAATGTCAAGCCCAACGGGCAGGCGGGCGACAGCGATCGTTGGCGCCGCGTGCCCGAGTCGCCTCGCCCCTTGGGGGGGGGCGGGAGGCTGGGGGTTCGCGAAAACGGGCCGCGCCTGGCCCGCGGTGCGGAACCACCGTGGGCCAAAATGGCTACGGCATATGGAGGGAGGAGGAAGATGATGATGATGATGATGATGATGATGATGATGATGATGATGATGACGATGATGATGATGCTGATGGTGATGATGCTGATGCTGATGCTGATGCTGATGATGATTGAGGCGCCCTCCAGTGCGGTCGTCGAGGAAACTTGAAAGCCAATTGCAACAGAAGCGACTTGTCGGCCATGAGTGACTACCTACCAGACCACCCCAACCCAACCCGAAGACATCAATTTCGGGTTGGGGGGGTACGGGTTCCATATGTGTTGTTTCAGTGTTCCCCGACCCCCCCCCACTAAAAATGGAGGGCGAATTGAGGCCTTCGGGTCGGGTTGGGGTGGTTTGGTAGGTGGTGAATGAGGGAATGAAACAAAACATGGGGATCAGCACGACACAAAACACACAAGACAACAAGACGGAGAGCGAACGGTCCATGGATGCAGCTGTGTCTGGGGTTTGCTGCCACTGTTGCATCTACCTGCGAAGGCGGTCTTGACCCCGAGAAAAATCAAGAGGTCTCGGGCAAGCTGCTGGACAAAATCCCTGTCGCGGGAGCCTTGGGGATTGAACTGACTAGACCAGCCCGAATCCCACCTCACAACACGCCCTCTCGCAGATCTCATGTAGGTATTGGAGGAAACACTGTTCGTGGAAATCCACGTCCTACGCTGGCTCTGGACCCATTCCAGCCCCTGTTCGCGGAAACACCTAGCGATTAAAGAGTAACTGTGGCGCTGTACGTGAGATACCCACGAGATGCAGGATGCGAAGAGCGACGAGATGCAAGATGCAGGAGGAGGAGGAGGAGCAGGAGGAGGGAAGGGGGAGGAGGGGCAGGGAGGAGGCAGGAGGAGACGCTGGCACGCCCTGCGGCCACCATGCCAAGGACCTGCCCTGATCCCAAGAGGGGGGAAGGACGGGGGAGAGTCACGTCTGAACCCTGCCACGCGTGCCGTGCACGTGCGGGCCGCTGGCTGGGCCCGCACGGGCCACCTCCTGAAGTGCGCGGCGGTCGGCGTGGCGGGGAACGAGGAGCATATGACATACGTCAATGCCCGCATGCAAAGGCAGCTGCTAACTCTTGCAGCGCTGCCTGCTACCGACAAGGGCGGCGAGCCGCCACGAAACTGCGTATGCAAAGAAACGGGCATCGCCTGTGCGACTGTAGTCAACAACCGTGAGCCCCTCGGGCAAAGACAGCGCACTGTTCCATTCATGGTTACGCCTGCAACGCATTGCTACAACACCTGAACAACACACACTGTTGCTGCTACGGCAAAGGGTAACACATGTAAATTCGATTGCCGCGCCTGCCCCTGTCATAATGAATACGCTGCCATCCATACGAATTCGGATCAACGTAGTAAACCCGGGACATTCAAGTCATGTTACCAGCTGCGCTGGTGAAGAGCGAGCAACACGATGTGCACCTTGCGTTCTTGAGCATGCGTCTACCCCTGAATGGGAAAACGTACATCAGCAGCGACTATAATACTCGCCGCTTGAAACGACGGCGCCATCTTCGCCAGGAATGCCGCGTCTTCACGCCTGCGGGCTAATTGTTGGCTGAGTTGACGGTGTGGTCTGCACCTTTAGGGAGGAACGCAATTTTATTGAGACTAGACACGAGTATCACCACAGCGCGGCTACATTTGCAGAGGACAACATACCCTCAGGCAGAGCTAACAGGGGACAACACCAGCCTACTTCCAATAGAATATCTGCGGGACTTTGGAGAGGGCACGCCGCGAACTTGCAAGAACCAGAGGTGGGTTCGCTGCTCTCGTTGCAGGAGTTGATGGTTACATGCGCGTCCTCTTCCTCAGGCTGCGCCTGAACGAACAGGTGTGTCCCACAGCAGGCCTTCATACACCACTTCAAACCTCGTGCAACAAGGCATGTACGATCGAACTTTAGAGCGAATACGGGCACACATATGACAAAGCTAACTACACGACTCAAGAGAGCTGGCGACAACTATCCGTCGATCGCAGTATGCGGTACACGAGCAAGAGATCAATCCATGTAAGACCAACGTGTGACCACAAGGCTATGACACGACGGCCCAAACATTCTCCCAAACCGGACTGGCTCGGACGAATCTTTGCACGCGTAACTATGCAGATCAATTGTACTGGGACGTATGTAAGCGGTTTAGGGTCCCAAATCGTCCAAACAAACTTCTTCTCCAGATTCGCCCGCCCCCCTCCCCTCCACCCACCCCGTGGGTCGGGGGGGGGGCGGGGGTGCGAGGGGTAGAGTGTCCGTCTTGGCCGATGGTTGTGTAATGAGGGCCTCAGGAGAGCGAGTGACACCCAAAAGATCATGTAATATAGCCCAAGCTTGTCCACGCACGTCTCCGAATCAGCCAATCAATCAAAACCGTGCGTCAAGAACCATCAAGAAGCCCCAAGACGGCACCAACGTCACTCAAGGTGATTACAAGACTGCCCAAAAATGCACCCCAAACACAAAACAGAATTTCAGTATCACCTGGGTCGACAAAAACCACTTCACACAATGAAATATTCACCTGCTCGTGATAAGTACGTATACTACACTCGAGAGCTGACAGGTCACTAGTGCCTCGCTGTCACGCCGCAGAGCGTGATCCCACAATGGGTAGTATGCAGTCCCCCCGATGAGAACCGAGAACGGGGCTCCGAAACTCAAAAGCAAGTCACCCCCTCGTTCTGGCGACTCCTGGCCAGGCGCAGGTCACCAAAGGCAAAGCCTCAAGACTGCCAAATCATCGCACGCTCGAGCAGCGGACATTGCCCCCGCTAGGTGTGCCGCACGAGTGAAAGACTGCCCAGGGCTGCTCTGAGAGCGCTGGCACCTGAGACGCCCCGCACCCCCAGGTCAGGCGTACGAGAACCGTGGTAGTTTCAGCGACTACCATCAGCAACGCCGGATGAGGATTAGCGCCCCTTTGTGTGCCCGCCAGCTCCTGGGTGCATGAGAGACGCTGGGGGACCAAGTATGGGCCCGAGGAACAGCGAGACCCTTCCGAACCAGAACAGCTCGGGCGGGTGGTAATGGGGGGTGGCCGCATTAATGGGCCCTGGAAACGACAAGACGTTTTTTTTACCGGTTCCGTTTTGCCGTTTTTTTGCCAGCTCCGACGCCGTTTTTTTACCGGTTCCGTCGCCGTTTTTTGACCGGTTCCGCTCCAGTTGCAATCCTGGAGCTTTTTGTTTTGCCGTTTCCGGTCGCCGTTTTTGTTGGCATTTCCATTTTCAAGGGACATTTGTTTGGGGAAACGGTGAAAAAACGGCCCTGCCGCTTCCGGGGCCCACAAAGGGGTGGCCCACATAGGGGGGAAGCAAAAAGGGCCCCAGAGGGGCCGCTTGGGGGCCCCTGCTGGATCCAACAGGGGCCCCAGAGTGCCCCTTTAGAGCCATTTCTTCACCCCTCACTTGGGTCACCCCCCACTGGCCATCGCTCGGACGTCCATTTCCTATGCTTTTTTCGGTTTCGTGCGTGGTTTTTTTGCGAAATGGTCAAGGATGCTCCTCGATGGTCCTCGCCGAGGGAAAAAATGCACACGTCCGAGCGATGCCGAGCCCATTACCACCCGCCCGAAAGGCTCCTGATTTCAGAATCTGAGCTCTGTGCCACTGATTGTTGCCGGCTCGCCTTTTCCATTCCGACAAGGGACTGCTAATGGAGCCCCTCGCTCCCTAGTCGATTGCCTCCGGGAGTGCTCCAAGAGGATGCCAGAAACTCCAAAAATGTCCCCAGCATTAGGTCGGGCGTGTCCCCCTACAGGAGGATTTTCGAGGGAAGAATGAAACTAGTCAAAACATATTCGAAAATAGTCAAAAGTAATAGCAAAATCGTCCCCTGACTATTTGAGGGACTATTTTTGCAGATCCCTCCTGTAAAGGGGCACGCCCGACCTGGCGCCTGGCAAGCTTCAACAGGCCTCTGGTGCCTCCCATCTTTCTCCCACTTACTCCAGATTTCGTAATAAAAGGGAGGGGGTCTCAACCCTCCCAGACGAGAAGTTCCAGACCCTCCCAGACCATCCATGAAAGGGCGGCCCGTTGCCCAGACCCCCCCCCGAGCCTTCCAAGACAACTCAAATCAGACCCCCCCAAATGTAACCCCCCCGACTTTATTATGGAATCCGGAGTACCCTGGGTGGTTTCTTCGAGCCGCGCGCTGCGCGGTGACCTCCCGCGGCCGTTGAGAAGCTGCTGCGTTCAGGGTGCTACAGGTGTCCCCATCAGGTGTACCTTGCGTGCGGGCTTTCGGGGTTGGGTTTAAGTCGGTTGTGCCCCTCTACAGGAGGAGTACTCAAAAATAGTCAAACCACAGTCTTGGGGTACGCTTCGCCGCCCTCTGCGTCTCGCAACGAGTTGCCAGACATATTGGATCTGATGGAAGCCTGCGGGGCCCCCGCGTGCGAGCTTTCCGCTCGGAGCGGCGGCGGTCTTGGCCGCGTCGGGCACGCGCGGGCGCTGCAGGGTCGCAGAGGAAGAGGCCGACGTGGGCTGTCGGAAGAGAGGGGAGTCGCCCAGCGATCCGGATTAGCCGTCGTCGTCGGCCCCTGGCGATTCTTCCAGGGTGCCACCGTCCTACCTGATGACGGCCTCTCCAGGCCTCCAAACGCGCCCAATATTCCTCCAATATCGCCCAAGGAGGGCCAAGATAGCTCAAACTGAGGCCCAAGTGCGGGCCAAGTGTGCACCACATGCGGCCAAGATGGGACGCAACGTGCGCAAGATGGCCCCAAGATGTCCAAAGCGATCCCCAAGCTCAGGAGGAACTCCCAAGAGGCCCCAATGATTCATTACCCTTGAAGTTTTGCAAGATTTCTGCATGCTGCCGTTTTCAGTACGCAGAGCGTCCATGACGGCCCAGAGCGTCCCCAATGTCTCCCAAATTCGACCCCAAAGGCGCGAAAGAGAACCCGACGATGGCCCCATGACGGCGCAATATGGCCCCATGACAGCGCTGGAGACGTGTATGAACGATGGGTCCCTTATCATCCTACTCCCACTGTCGTCCGTCCCATCATGCTCCTCCTTATCCTCCCCCTCCTCCATAATATGACATTGCAAACTGGGTTGTTTAGATGCATGGCTTGTGATGCCGAGATGCTCTGGTGTATTGTTGCGATGCGCTGCAATTCGTGTAGCGACGACACCAACACCGCAATGCTGGTAACTTACCCATAAAACAGCTTATATGTTGTAACGAAGACGTGTTATACCCATCAAATGCCTGGTATGATGACAGGTCGAATGATCAGAGTATAACTCCCATATCTCCGTACCCCTACTTTGAACTGGCGGTGCGGCTCACAAGGACGGGCTGGCGATGAATCACGTGGAAAGGGCGCGTGCACGCATGACACAACTACTGACTGTCAATCACGGAGAATGAATCCTTGAACACCGCCGTGAACCCGCAAACGTACACTCTCAAGACGGACAATGGAAATCGACTGGCCAATTGTGTAAGGAAAGGGGGGGCTGTACTAGATATTGTTTCCGCTAGTCTCTTCAAAGCCCATGCTTCCATTCCACTCGCAACGGGCGCAGACCAATGCCTTGCTCGATCATTACACAACCAACACATCAAGAGATCTGGATTGTCAGAAACGGGACGCTGCCCACAACATGTATGGGAAACATGAGTTGGTTGATACCAGTGTGCCTCCACATCAATCCCTCAAAGACGGATCACGACTCATCCTGATGTTCCCAAACTGCCTGGTCATCCGGCGTCCGGAGAGCCAGCTTCTTGGCCTTCTTGCGAGCCTTGACCTACACATGGGGCGGCACTGCAATGCTGCATGGTAACTGCTGCGATTTCCCGCTCGCTCCGATGCAACGCCACACAGACATCGATCATCAACTTCCATCTGCGTCTGCGGTGTTCACGCTGCACACACCCTACCTGGCAAGTCCTCGTCATGATACACACTGTGCTGACAACTATTGATAAAACACATAAGGCAGATACGCTGAATATAATCAAGAACAGCAGCAACAACCAACAACACCAACAACAACCACAAACACAACAGCAACAACAACAACAACAACACCAACATCACTACGAACAACCACAACATCAACAACACCAACAAACACAGCAACAGCACCAACCACATTACCATGAACACCAACAACACCATCACAGCCTGCCAACAATGACACAACCACCGACGCCACCACCGCCAAGAACAACAACAAACATAATGACCAACGGAGACCCGATTGGCCGAGTCGCATGAGGAATATCCAGACCCCTCCCAAGGTTCATCCTGACTTGTTTTTGAGACGGCCCCAGCTGCCGTTGTGTCATGTGGCTCTCCTCTCGGCGGCGCGCCGACGGGGAAAGCAGGGGTGGGCCTCCTCAGAAGACCGCCCGATCTGGCGGCGGCGGAACGCGCTAATTTGGCGTGGAAACGAGACCTGCCGCAAATCTGCGCGCCTCAACCCATGTTAACTGCGACGAACAGAGACATACTAGCCGATCAACCATTCCTCGACATCTGAGAGGAGCTCGTCGATCCAATTCGCGTGGAATCAGGCTTCAGATTCTGCCCGCCCCAACCCGACTTCAGCCTCCTTGGGCCGGCTGCAGATTCCACCCGCCTCAACCCGACTTCAATCCACGCGCCGCAGCCTTTGAAACGCGCCCTGCGCCTCCTGCGGCCTCCTCTTCCTCTTCCTCCTTCTCCTGCTCCTCCTGCTCCTCCTCCTCCTCCTCCTCCTCCTCCTCCTCCTCCTCCTCCTCCTCCTCCTCCTCCTCCTCCTCCTCCTCCTCCTCCTCCCCCTCCCCCTCCTCCTCCTCCTCCCGCTCTCCCTCCTCCCCCTCCCCCTCGACTTCTGACAGGCGCCGCCTCCTGCGAAGGCCTGCCCCCTCCCACTTTCCCCCCCTGCGGCGCGCCACGCCGATCCTCCGAGGGGTGCGACGGCGCCCATGGCCTCTCTCCCTCCGGGCACGGGTGGCAGCGGCTGCACATCCGCCCGTCCGCGCGCTGGTTAGTGAATGAGGAGGAGGAGGAGGAGGAGGAGGAGGAGGAGGAGGAGGAGGAGGAGGAGCAGGAGGGGGAGAAGGAGGGAGGAGGAGGAGGACCAGGGAGGAGGAGGAGGAGGAGGAGGAGGAGGGAGGAGCAGGGAGGGGAGAAGGGGAGGAGGAGGAGAGGAGGAGGGGATGAGGATGAGGGAGGAGGTGGGAGGAGGAGGAGGAGGAGGAGGAGGAGGAGGAGGAGGGATGAGGAGGAGGAGGAGGAGGTGGAGCTGCTGGAGCAGTCCCACAAAGTAAATTTGATACTCGACAGATGTATACATAATTATGCGGTGTCGCGTGGCAACGGTTGGGCGGCCTCCCCCTCCGGGCACAGGTGGCAGCGGTTGCACGTCCGCCCGTTCGCGCAGCCCTGCGGGCAGCGGGCGGGAGCGACGACGGCGACGCTGGCTGGGCACGGCCGACAAGCTTGTGGGGGTCTCTACGGAGGCTCGGGGAGCCGGGAGCTGGGAGCAGGAGGGGGACGAGAGGGAGGAGCAGGGGGCAGGAAGGAGGGGGAGGAGGCAGGAATGAGGAGGGGGAATGGAATTGGAATGGGACGCTCGTCTGGGCGGCTGCCCGGTCCCCTGAAGGGCGGAGGGGGTGAGGCCGTGGCCTCGCACCACACAAACTGGCAAGAGGACTGCGGACTCACTCAGAGATCCAAAGGCGGGGAGGCATCAAGAGTGGATCGCGCGACACATAGCGTTGACAGTTTCGTCAAATTGCTCCTTTGGTCGTCACTTCGAGCAATTCGGTGTTGTTCACGTCGTAACCGTTGTGGGTGGTTCGCTCCTGTACGCCGTCGGGCATCAGGAAATCACGTACGTCATCGTTCCGTCGCTTCTGCTGTCTTCCCGAGTTTCTGTGCCCTTTCTGAACAATTCTTGGAGCTAGGGTGCCAATTGGCAGCGCGCTGAAACCATAATTGAGGGGGTTGCTTAGCGGCTCTTGCGGCACATCCCCAGACCACTTACCGCTCTTTCGAAATCCAGTCATTTATACAGTGTTTGTGCATGACGCCTTCTGATTGTTTTGTCGTGCGCTTGATGCCAATCCAAACCTTCCCGATGCTCTTGTCATTGACAGTGGTGTCGAGGACTGCCTGAGGCTGGAGGTCGGAATACGTAGCACCCCGCAATTGCGGATAAGAGTGAGGGGGCGGGCGCGGGGGACGCGGGCGTCGTCAAGCCGGGGGACCTCGTGGCCCCCACCTTCCCTGTCGATGGCGCTCTCCTCCTCCTCCTCCTCCTCCTCCGCCTCCTCCTCCTCCTCTTCCTCGTCCTCGTCCTTGTCCTCATCGTCATCGTCGTCCTCCTCCTCCACCTCGTCCTCCTCCTCCTCTTCTTCCTCGTCCTCCCTCTCCCCCCCTCGTCCTTCCATCATCGTCTTCCCATTGTCGTCATGTTCCTCCTCGTCGTCCTCCTCCTCTTCCCCCCCTCCCGATCCTCCCCCCTCCTCCTTTTCGTCGTCGTCGTCGACGTCGTCGTCGCCGTCCCCTTCCTCTTCCTCCTCCTCCTCCTCCTCCTCCTCCTCCTCCTCCTCCTCCTGCAAGAGCAGCCCGCCGCAGGCGCTGAAAAAATTGGTTTGTACATTGAACGTGGTTTGGGTCGCGGGTGGGCCGCGGGTTCTCCACCGGGAGCGAATGCAAAAGATGCCCGCCGCAGGCGCCGAAAAATTTGGTTTGTACCCTGAACGTGGTCGCGGGTGGGGCGCGGTCTCTCCACCTAGAACGAATGCAAAAGATGCCCGCCGCAGGCGCCGAAAAATGTGGTTTGTACCCTGAGCGTGGTTTGGGTCGCGGGTTGGTCGCGAGTTCATCGCGGGGTGGGTCGCGGGCTCTCCACCTGGAAGGAATGCAAAAAAAGCCCGCCGCAGGCGCCGAAAATGTTGGTTTGTACCTTGAACGTTGTTTGGGTCGAAGGTGGGTCGCGGGTGGGTCGTGGGGTGGGTCGCGGGTGGGTCGCGGGTGGGTCGCGGGTGGGTCGGTGGGTCGCGGGTGGGTCGCGGGGTGGGCCGCGGGCGGGTCGCGGGGTGGGGTCGCGGGTGGGTCGCGGGTGGGTCGCGGGTGGGTCGTGGGGTGGGTCGCGGGTGGGTCGCGGGTGGGTCGCGGGTGGGTCGCGGGGTGGGTCGCGGGGTGGGCCGCGGGGCGGGTCGCGGGGTGGGTCGCGGGTGGGTCGCGGGGTGGGTCGCGGGTGGGTCGCGGGTGGGTCGCGGGGTGGGTCGCGGGTGGGTCGCGGGGCGGGTTGCGGGTGGGGCGACGACAACAAACAAGAAACAACAACAAACAACAACACGAATCCGCACCGCGGAATCCCACTTCAGCCACGCACCCAGGGACAGTGAATGACTGTTCGGCCCCCTCACTCTGACTAAGCTGGTGGACGCCGCGGACGCCATAGGTCGACAGGTGGAGGTGGAGGCGGACAGTCGGAGGCTGGAGGTGGGAAGTCGGAATGGTGAGCTGGCGGATGCTGGAGGTCGCCGGGTGGTGAAGTTGAGAATCGTATGCTGGAGGCTGGAGGTCGGACTGCAGGGCTGATGAAGGCCCCAGGTCGATAGGTGGAGGTGGAAGTGGGAAGTCGGCTACTGGAGAGGGGTGGTCAGAGTGGTGAGGTGGCGGAGGCTGAAGGTCGATGGGCGGATGCTGCAGGCTGGAGGTACGAGTGCTGGGCTGGTGGAGGCTGGAGGTCGGTATGTGGAGGTGAAAATGGTGAATTGGATGGAGGCTGGAGGTCGGAATGCTGGGCTGGTGGACGCTGAAATCGACACGCGGAAGTGAAAACACAAAATCGGACGATGGAGGCTGCAAGTTGGAATGCTCGATGGAAACTGGACATCGATAGGTGTAAATGGAATTGGGACAAAGCATGCTGGCTGAGCCGGAGCCAGGCAGTCCGAAGTCGGAGAGACAAGGGAATGATGGTGATGACCTGATCGATGTAATTTCATGTAACACACCCACGACTCCAATCCGATGTTTGCCGTGCGAAGATGTTGCTATGACGGTGGTGCCAATGATTGCATTGCCGGCGCCTGCGTCGAGGCAAATAGGTGGCGATCGATTGTAGCTGCACCGCGCGAAGCTTGTGCACGGGGTCGTGGTTTAGCCGTCGCTTGCGTCGGGCGTTGGTTGGTCACTCTGGATGGCGGCTTCGTGTCAGTGGTGCAGCGTCGCCGGGGACACCGCCGATCAATCGTAACACGCGTCGTTGGGCGCGCCATAGTTGTTGTCGCAGAGGCTCGGACAACATACAACAAATTGCTGCTCCGCATAATAACGTCGGCGTGACAGTGCCGTCGAAGAGTCGGAATCTGGGCTTCAAGGTGTAGCGTTCCCCTGTTGTAAAAGCTGCCCAGCTAACGATAAGCCTGTGTTGCACCTAGGTGCGCATGGCGTCCTGAAAACTGGTTTGCTGCCTCAAGTGCTTGGCCAACCCACTGCAAGGTAAAATATCAATCTCCATGCCGTTGATGTTTACCACGTGTTGTTGCGCTCTCCCACTCCCTTCGGCCAAACTCGTCAGCATTGTCGTCAGACGTAGTAGAGTGCGGCTCGTCAGAATGACGTCGTCGGCAAAACGAAAGTTCGTGACGTTGCGGTCCTTGGTGAAGCCGAGTTGGACGCTTGGTTGCGTTGTTTCCATAATGATAGTTGGACGCATGATGTGTCCAAGGTGCGAATGCTAAAGTCGTGAGATTAAGCGGGTAAGCCTGCTTCGTGCCCTTCAACAAACATGAGCATGCGGCTGGTTGTATCCGTCCTCGCCTTTGATGTTCGGTCAGAACCAAAATTGTGGAGCACAGATACGGAATTTGGTGCAACACTATGGCTCTTGACTGCCATCCCAAATCTCTCATGCCCGACCGTGTCGACGGCCTTCTCCAAATCGAGCGTCGCTATCCAAACGGGTCGGTTCCATTCCGGTCCATGCCGGTGCTCTTTCGCGAAAACAGTGGAGCGTGAATAACTGACCTTGCGTCGAGCGTCGTGAACGAAAGGCAGTTTGGTCCTGGGGCGGTTGTTTGTGTAGGAGCGGTTGCAGTCTATTGTAAGTCACTGTACTGACACATGTGCAAGCGCAAGGGTAGTCGCAATATTTCTGTGAGTTCTATTGGTGCACGCAGCATTCGTGGTAAAGGTATCACTACAGCAGTGTAACAAACACCATGGTAACTATTGCCACAATGCCAACGACTACAACGACTACCCTACAACTACTACTGCACTTCGAGTGGTAGATCGTGTGCTATTCCTTATATTCCGATTCTGTTACCATGGGAATTGTGAGTCGCACCAGTGCGTAGCAACGGCGTAATTATTAAACAAGGAACGAATAGTGACCATAAACTTGTAGTAGTTGTTGTGACGGAGTCGTTATGCAGTGTTTGCTCTGGTAACGAGCATGATGTTTCGTATGTGTCGTAGTCGTAATCGTAGTAGTAGTAGTAGTAGTAGTAGTAGTAGTAATAGTAGTAGTAGTAGTAGTAGTAGTAGTAGTAGTAGTGGTGGTGGTGGTGGTGGTAGTAGTAGTCGTAGTAGTAGTAGTAGTAGTAGTTGCAGTAGTAGTAGTAGTAGTAGTAGTAGTAGTAGTAGTAGTAGTGAGAATAATAAGAATAGTCGTAGTATACTAGTAGTAGTGGTAGTCGTAGTAGTACTACTCGTAGTAGTAATTGATGTACTGATACTGGTAGTACTAGTAATACAAATAGACATTGCAGTAGTAGTAGAAGCAGCAAGGGTAGTACACATAGAAAAATTATTGGTAGTCGTAAAGGTACTCGTACTTATACAAGTTAAAAAATTGAGACCGTAGTATAAGTAGTACTGAGTGTCGTAGTAGTAGTCGTGGTAGTAGTCGTCGTAGAGGTAGTCGTAGTAGTAGTAGTAGTAGTGGTCGTAGTAGAAGTGGTAGTAGTTGTAGTATCAGTACTAGTCGTGGTAGGACTCGGTGGTAATACTCGTAGTCGTAGTAGTAGTAGTAGTAGTAGTAGTAGTAGTAGTAGTAGTAGTAGTAGTCGTAGTAATAAAAGTAGTAGTAGTAGTAGTAGTAGTAGTAGTAGTAGTAGTAGTAGTTAAGAGGAGTCGGCTTGCGGGGGGGGTCGGGCGCGCGGGAGGCGGGCGGAAGCGTCGCCGGCGCCCCGCGCCCCCGGGGGGCTCCATGTTGGATTTCCCAGGCTGCGCCAAGCGCGCGCACGCGTTACTTGCCCGCGCGCTCACATTCGCGCAAGCGCATCCTAAGAAACTATGATTTGGATCGGAACCGGGCGACAACGGGCATGGGGCGCCTGTCAAGGCTGCTTCTGGGAGCGATTGCTGCTGGCTCGACACGCGCGATATGCATGTAACGACTTTTGGAAAACGGGCGCTGCGCCGTCCAATCCAACGCGGCAGTGGCGCGGCCCGGGGCGCGCGGCCGTCGCGGCACACGGCGGTCGACGTGACCGCATGGGGCGCGCGATCGGCTGCGCGGTATTGGCGGGCCATTCGGCCGACGCTGCCGGGTCGCCCTCAAACAGCCCGCCAGGAATGCGCAAATGCGCAATGCGCCAGCGCGCCGCCAGGATATCGCCTTGAAAACACCCTGTTCACTCTGAACGCCGACTGCACGCCTCGCTGAACCAGCGAAGTCGCGCGGCGCGCCCGCGCCGCGGACCCGCCGCAATTGACTCGCGGGAAAAAGGCCTCTCTCCATGGGTTCTGGCACCGATTCTGGCCTACTTCCCCGTTCTGGCCGATTCTGGTTTCATCGCCGATTCCTCCTTTGATTCCGTATTGATTCCGTACTGATTCTTTTGATTCCGCTAGAATCAGGGGTCGCACTTGTGCCGATTCTGTTTTGATTCTGTGCTGATTCCGCACTGATTCCTTTGATTCCCCTGTGCCCCGGGGACCGCCAGGCCGCGGCCCGAGCTCCCGCCTCGGCGGCATGGTTTTTCCAGGAGCGCGGAAGAGTTTTGAAGGGGGGGGTGGGGCGGCGGGGAGGCGGAGCGATTTTTGGGGCGCATCGGGCGGCCGAGCCGCAGATTTCCAGACCCAGTGCGCACGCCCAACATGGCAGGCGCGGGCGCGCGCGCGAGTTGTCGACCGTCGGCGCATCTGTAAGTTCATACCCCGCCCCGCGCGCGGGAATGGAAACTTGCGCCGCAGTTTCCAATTGAACGCGCGGCCGTCGCAACTGCATCGCATTGCTCAGCGCGCAAAGCGCGCGAGCAGCATGGGGGGCTTTGCGTTCTCGCATGAGAAGTGCGCGGAACTGAACCGATCGGTCGGCGGCGCCCGCTCCTGCGCCCAACGCGAGGCCATCGCGTCAGCGCGGGGGGCTACAGGGGCCTGGGCCGTCGCCCTGGGGCGCGGGTACAGCGCGAGGCCCGCGCGGGTCTCTCGCGCCAAACATGCGCAACACTTGGCTCTTGTTAGACGGGGCGGCGGGGCGGCGTTCCAGGGCCGCCAACCTTCTGATCGATGAGACTTGCCCTGCACGTATCCTGGGCCTTCTTAAGGCTCAGCTTCGAGGGGGCGAAGGGGGAGGAGGAGGGGGGGAGGAGGAGGAGGAGGAGCAGCAGCAGCAGCAGCAGCAGAAGAAGGAGGAGGGGGAGGAGGAGGAGGAGGAGAGGGAGGAGGAGGTGGAGGAGGATAACGATGAGGAGAAGGAGGAGGAGGAGGAGGAGGCGGAGGAGAGAGGTAGAGAAGGACTCATCCCCCCTTTTTCTTTTCCCCATTGTCCTCCTTCCCCCTTCTCCGCATCATTATGAACATCCTCATGGTCCTCTTTATCCCTCTTGCTCCTCCTTCTCCTCTTTCTCCTTTTCCTCCAACTCACCAACATCTTCCGTCCTCATCCTTGTCATCCTCCTCCATGCCCATCTACCTCTTCCCTCTTCTGCTACTCCACCCAGTTAGCATCGCATTTGAACTCATCCTCATCCTCCTGATCATTATTTGTTTCCCTAGTTCCCCACCTCGTTATCCTTCTTCTCCGTCTGCCCCCGGGGCCCTGGTCCAGGAACCCCAGGACCTGGGGGCGCAAAAAATCCAGGACCGAAAGGGCCTCCAGGGCACCAGGGGCCCCAGGACCCAGGATCTGGGACCCGGGACCCAGCCCGGGCCACGGCGGGGCCAGCCGCCGCTGAGCGGCCGCTGCAGCCGCCACCGGCGGCGCCAGCGCAGGCCTTGGCGAGGGGGGGGGGCAGGAAGGGGGGGAGGGGGAGGAGGAAGAGGAGGAGAGGGAGAAGCAGGAGAGGGACGGGGAGGGGGAGAAGCAGCGGCAGAAGGAGCAAGGACAGGGAGAAGGCGAAGGAGGAAGAGGAAACAGAAGAGAAGACGAGGGAGAAGGATAGTGAAAAGGACGAGCAGGAGATGGAGAGGAGGATCCCACATATCTCCATCTTTCTTCCCCGTCTTACCTTTCCCTCCGCCTCCTCCCCCTCCTCCACCTTCTCCTCCTTCACCTGCTCTGTGCCACTGCCCCCCCCCTCCTCCACGCCATCCTCACTCCTATCCCCATGTTCCTTGCCATTCTCGTCACCCTGATCATTCTCTCTGTCTCGCCCTTTAGCGATCCACGTACGCGCCAGCCTCAAGCTGCGTCCAACGCCCATCAAGGCCGCGCCAAATTTCGAGCTGACTCCAGCCGTGGCTGCGAGGTGCGACGAGACATTCCCCCGCACGCACGACGGAGGCGATGGCGATCGACGCTGATGATAACGATGATCATCGATGACGGTGGCTGCGATCGACGGCAACAATGGCGACAACGCTGATGACGAAGATGTCGATGATGGTTGCGATGGCGAGCGATGCCGATTTTGACGACGGCGTCGGTCGACCCGATACGCGATTAAAGCGCAACCACCTTGGGGCGCGCGATCACCTCGCTTTGGGAGGCATCTTGATGGCCAAAAAGACGATTCCTTTAGCGTCACACGCCGCACGAGCGAAATCAAAATGCCACGGCGAAAGCGGAACTGGCTGCTGAGACAGCGCGGGCAAACAGAGGCGGGTGGAGGATGCATTCGAGGAAGAGGATTTGGAGGAGGACTGGTTGGTGGAGAAGAATGGAGAGGCAAGGGCGAGGAATGGCAGGGGAGGTTGGTGACATAGAGAAAGAGGGAGAGACAGGCCAGAGCACCTAAGACTCAGTGAGATCGACTGTGGGCGCAGGTGGATCCCAGCTGACCTCACCAGTCAAATAATTATGAAACCAATAGTGCTCATAATCAGTTGTGTAAAAAGTCTGCCACCCAGCCACGGCATCAGAGAAAGTGAGAAACGCGTGGTGAGCCCATTGAGGGCCTAAGTTCATCTCGGACTCGGTCAGGGCGACCGGGGACACCAGCACGTTGTGGGTGTGCTCCTCATACACAATGCCACCGGCACGCGCTTTGGCCAACGCTGTCTGGCCATCTACCCCAAAGGGGTATGGGGTATACCCTGACGAACTCCCCGATGACGGTCCTGCTGACTTTGGCGGCCCCTTCGGCATGGCCCCCAAGAAGAGAGACGGCGGTGGCCCTGCTGGTGCATGAGCTGGTGCTGCTGCTGCAGCTGCTGCTGGCCCTAGCGTTGCTGGTCCCGGTGCTGCTGGGTCCGAGTCCTGCGCTGCCGGCGGTGCTGGAGCGCCTGCGGTCCCACGAATCGCACTTCGCAGGTTTGTGAAGTCCTCTGGTGAAACCTGCGTGGAAGCGTCTGGCATCTCTGCAAAGAGCGGTCTCGCGCGAAAGCAAAGCCAGAACAACTTGAGCCAATAAATGGCTACGGGCGCTGGGGTGTTTATCTGGGTGTTGTTTAGAATGTTGGGGTATTTGGGGCGCTAAACCGTTTTGAAACCACGTGCCCCCCTGGAGTTTTCAGTGCGAAGCTGGACTTAGGATTCGTTCGCGATGCATCGTCGCCATGGCTTGCACAGCGCATACGTGGTCAGAACGCATTATCTTCGTCGATTGGTTCGGTATCAGGGCACGGCTTGGGTTGTCACAGCTCCCCCCAAGACCCATCGCCACGCCCTCTGGATGCTATGTCTAACCCTTGTCCTATACATTATTTCTGCTTGTTGAGTCTATCTCTCTCTATTGTTATTTCTTTTGTTTGCTCTCTCTCTCTCTCTCTCTCTCTCTCTCTCTCTCTCTCTCACACTCTCTCCCTCTTCTGCGTATTTCTCCCTGTCGCCGCCCCCCTCGTCGCCTCGCCCCTTCACCCGCTGATCGCGTTTGTCACTCTCATTTCCCCATTCCCCTCTCCTTCCATTTCTTTCCTTATTCCATACATAGGCTTTGCCTAGAAGGGTTCTTACCCTGTATGCTTGAAGGGCCAGGCAGTGGACCCCGCCTTGGGCGGTTCCCCCGGCATCACCTGGGAGCGATTCCCCCAGTCCCCTGGGAGCTTCAGCTGGCCTTAGCTTTAGCGTTAGCTTCGCTTTAGCTTAGCTTTAGCTTAGTTTCTAGCTTAGCTTTAGCTTAGCTTTAGCTTAGCTTTAGCTTAGCTTTAGCTGAGCTTTAGCTGGGCTTTAGCTTAGCTTTAGCTGAGCTATAGCTTAGCTGTAGTTTAGCTTTGGACTAAGTTTAGCTTAGCTGTAGCTTAGCGTTAGCTTTGCTTTACCTTAGCTTTAGCTTAGCTTGAATTCAGATGTATATTATATTTAGCTTACCTTAGCTTAGATCGAGCTTAGCTTTAGCTTAGGTTTAGCTTAGATTGAGCTTAGCTTTAGCTTAGCGTTATCTTAGCGCTAGCTTGGCATTAGCTTAGCATTAGTTTAGCGTTAGCTTAGCGTTAGCTTTAGCTTAGCTCAAACTTGGATTTAGTTTAATTGTAGCTTAGATTTAGTTTAGGTTTAGCTCTAGCTTAAACTTAGCTTTAGCTTTAGCTTTAGCTTAGCGTTAGCGTAGCTTTAGCGTAGCTTTAGCTTAGTTTTAGTTTAGCTTTAGCTTAGCTTTCGCTTAGCTTTAGCTTAGCTTTACTGTTACTACTAATGCTGCTTTCCTAGGGGATCCGACTCCTAGATAGGGTCGCACTGGGGTAGGGCCATTCGGCCGACGCTGGCTCCCCCCCCCGGCCCGCCGACAGGCCTCTGCCCGGCGGCCCGGCGCCAGCGCCCCGCAGGCTCCGGGGAGGGGGGGGGCTCTGAGGCGGAGGGGCACGAAGTAGGAAAGGACAAGGCGAAAAGGGGGGGGGGGAGAAGGAGAAACACAGAGACAAGGGCTAGGACGGGGAGAATGGCGAGGACAAGGAGGAGCAAAATGAGAAAGGAAGAACAGGGGGAGGAGGAGGAAGAAGACCATGGGTGGAGGAAATGCGGAGGGCACTTTTTTTCTGCCACATGCACAGCGCACGTCTCTCTAGTGAGCCTGCGCCTGAATCACCTTGGGCAAAAGTGCCCTCATCACTGACACCGTCATGGCGTTGCCTGCCAAGTGGCCAATCTGCGCACGCGAGAGGCCACTGAAGTCGAATTCACTCATGTTGCTGCCCTGCAGGCGAACGATGCTCCTGATGCTGAGGAACGCCATGGTCCGCACGTTCATGTAGCCCCTGACGCACCCGCCCCTACTTCTCGTTATCGTCGGGCAAGCCCCGACCATGTACACCGGCTTCGTGCGGCCATTCTGCGCATCCACAATGACGTCAGTAGCACGCGTGTTCACGTTCGGCTGGTCTGTGACGAGCTTCTCGATGGCACGCTTGATGCGCTCCTGGGTGGGCTTCGTGATGCGCACTCGCACCCCCCTGTCTAAGAACGATCGCAGAGGTGGCGTCCGGAGCTCCTCTGGCCACTCGAACGCGTCGCACCTAGGGAGGTCAGAACGCAAGCACACGATGTACACACGTTCGCGATGCTGGGGCACGCCGTAGTTGAGGCTGTCCAAGACCTTCATGTGAACGTGATACCCAGCCTTCTCGATGGTTACCACCATGGCCTGGCGGATGTCCTGGAAGGTATCTGTCATGAACCCCTTGACGTTTTCCAGGACACAAGTGCGAGGACGACGTGTCCGGATGTACTCGAGAACTGGGATCAACACGTTGGATCTGCTGTCATGCCCCCCCTCGCGCCGCCCATCCTGCGAGTACGGCTGGCACGGGAATCCAGCGCAGAAGATTTCAGCTGATACTGCGCCCTTGAAATCTTCGAACACATTCGAGAACCACTTCTTGTAATGGAAGTTGGCGGTGCAAAACCTGTGGCTGGCTGTCAATTTGTCGCATCCAAACTCATGCACGCAAGGGGCCTGAAGCTGTTTGAGCGCCTGCGCTTCAGCCGCCCATCCAGTAAACGCACTGCCTATGGTGAGATCCCTGCTGGACGCAGGTTGGGCACCCGGAGTAGAAGACGACGCTCTCTGTTGTCGAAGCCTGTCCTCACGACGCCTCACCAGTGCTTGCAGTTCTGAGATGCTGAGGTTGCGCAACCGCTCCTGCTCTGACTTGCGACATTTCCCCATTCGAAGTAAGCCAAATCCTGTAAGCAGAAAATCCCATCACACGCGTGCTCAATCTTGGGCCAGACAGGCTACGCATGGTGACCACTGCAATTCAAGCAAATATCAAACTGCCAACGACAAACGATGATGACAGCGTTGCCTGGAGGGGCATGGTGGGGTGAAGGGGGGGGGGTCGTGAGTTTCGTTGTCGACACTGTTATCCTACGATTCCTTCCTTCATCATCCTATGCCTTGTCTGTTTCCTAAGGTTTACGGGTCGTCGCATGTTGTTGAATAGATGTTGGTTCAGACCCAGAGCAATGTAGCGCGCTATGCTATGCAATGCTTTGCTGTGTAGAATATTGCGTACTATGCGATGCTCTGATTTACTGCGGCATGATGTGGCGTGGTTTGATGCGCAATCGTATGTATATTATGCCATGCACTCCCAAGAGATGCAAGGTGCAACGTGGCATACTAAGGCCCAAACACGGTGACATTTCCACGGGCGCAAGCGTCGTCAGACGAAATACTCAAGGGACCTAGCGTGCACGCGAAACGAGCTGTGTCATGCAGGCTGCCACAAGCAATTCTTGAGAACCCTGGCAACATGACGATATCTATAAATCATCGCACTGAGGCAACAGGCCAAAGCCCGGCAAAAGGGCGCGGAACCTACAGCGCAGTACCTCTGGGGGGTCTGCACAAGAGACTCAGGGCTCCCACAGGAGCCTATTCAAATGGAAAATACAAAGGTGTGCTGGGGAAGGGACAAGGACGAGCAGGCCGGGAAGGCCGAGAAGGGATGGAAAAAGATGAAGGAGGAGGATGAGCAGGAGGAGCAGGAGGAGCAGGGGGAGTTGGGATATGGTGGCATGAAAACCGCCACGGCATGCTTCAAACTTTTGACAAGATAGCTGGTTCGCGTGCTGAATGCATCTCGCTGCAGAAATGCGTCGGTCGTCCTCATCGTACTCTTCCTTCTCCTCATCTACATTCCCCCTGTCATCATCATCTTCCCTCTCATTATCCTCCTCTTTCTCGTTATCTCCCGCCTCATCTTCCATTCTCATCCTGATCCTCCCCCTTATCCCCCTCGCATTTGCTGCAGCGCACGGGCACCTGTGCCTACCTACTCTTCCTCACCAGCGCTGTCCGGGGGGGACTCGCCCCCGAGCTCCTCGAGGCGGCGCATGAGATCCTCGCGCTCCGTGTCGCCCTTGCTGCCGGTGCCCTGCTTGCTCGCCTTGCCCTTGCGGCCGCCGCGGCCGCGGCCGCCACCGCGGCCGCGGCCGCTGCCCGTCTTGTTGCCAGTCTTCTTGCCGCTGGGGCCAGGCTCCTCTGCGTCTGGGTCCGGATCCTCCTCCTCAGGCTCCTCCTCGCCGTCGCCATGGCCCTCGCCCTTCTTCTTGGAGTTGCCCTTGATGAGGGCCGCGGCCTTCGTGTTGTAGAAGGAATGCGACTCCTCTGTGAACCGCAGAAACACCCGGTGCGCCAGGATGTTGTTGTACATGCTCACGTGGTGCTCAGTGTAGCACACTCCAAGGTATGGGATCCCGAGCTCAATGCACTTCAACGCCCACTCTGGGCTTGCAGGGCACAGGTCGATCACAGCTTTGCATGGGTACGCCAGCCTCATGGAGGCGCCCGGCCCCAATCCCACCAGCCCTCCGGGCTTAGGTGGGATGGCGCGTTTCTTTCTTCTCTCTACCCATCCCCCCGGGGCCCCACCTCCCCCCCCCGGTCTTTGGGGGGGGCGGAAGTGCCGCAGCGTCCAAGATGGCCCAGGAAGGCTCAAAGAGGGCTTCAAAGTCGCAAGATGGCCTCCAAGATGGCCCATGCTACTTCAAGATGCGTCAAGATAGCCTCTGACATACCCCCAAGAGGCTCCAAGACAGCCCCAAAACGACCCAAGTGCCCTAGGAGTCCTCCACAGCGCCCTCCAAGATGCCCAACCCCTTCAAAAGCTTACAGAAAATCAATGATATCGTATATTCGCGTACGATGGGCTTTGGGCGCATCAAGACGGCCCCAAGATGGCCTAAAAGATGCCCAAGAGGGCCCCTAAGAAAGCCGAATACGGCCCCAAGATCGCCCAAGGCGCCCTAGAGCGCTCCAAGAGGGCCCCACGATGCCATTTGAGAGCCTCCAAGGGGGCGATGCTATTGTGGGCTCCCCTCTTTTTGGGCTATGGGGTCCACGATGACCCCAACAGGCCTCCCATTCTCTCTCCAAAGACCATCCACCCTGCCCTGTTTGTCCCAATATGGCGCCAAGGTGGCCCTAGATATGAAAACTATATTTTTCAAAATTGCCTAAGATAGCCAAGCATGGCTCAATATATTCTCCAACAGACCTCCCAAATGCCTCAAGGCAGCATCAAAATTGCCCCAGATGGCCGAGCATGGCTCAAGATAGCCTCAGCCAATAGCCAAACATTGCTGAATATAGCCCCCAAAGAGGCCTCAAGAAAACTGGCAACACATTCTTGATGGGCTGTTGGGGATACGCGAAGCGTCAACCATTAATTATCACAGTGCGACCCTACCTAGGAGTTGGAGCATATAGCTCAGCACCTGTCGCACATTGCGTTTGCTGTGCATTTCCTTTGCTTTGCGTTTTGCGTTTGCGGTGCTTCAAGTTGCGCTTGTTGTGCTTTGCGTTGCTGCTGCTGTTGGCTTGCCTTTGTATTGATGCTATGATATGCTATGATATGCTGCGCTATGCTAAGCTATGCTATGATATGGTATGCTGCGCTATGCTGCGCTGTGCTGCGCTATGCGATGATATGCGAGGGTATGCCAGGCTGCGCTATGTTATACCAGGCTATGCTATGCTATACGATGTTGCGCTATACCATGCTATGATATGCTATGATATGATTTGGTGTTTTATGATATGCTATGATATGCTACGCTGCGCTATGCTATGATATGCTAGGTATGTTATGAGATGTTATGATGCACTATGATATGGTATGACATGCTATGTTATGATATGATGCGATCTGCTACACTATGCGATGATATGCTGATCTATGATATGATATGTTATGATATGCTGTGCTATGCTATGTTATGGTATGATATGCGATATTATGCTATGATAGGTTAGGCTGTGCTGCGCTGCGCTCAACCATGCTATGATATGCTATGATAAGCTGCGCTATGCTACACTATGCTATGCTATATTATGCTATGCTATGTTGCGCTATGATATGCGGGGCGCTATGCTATAATGCGCTATGCTACGCTATGCTATGCTATGTTATGCTATGCGAATGTTGTGCTATACTAAGCTGAGCTAAGCTAAGTTAAGCGAAGCTAGGTTAGGGTAAGCTAAGCTAAGCTAAGCTAGGCTAGGCTAAGATAAGCTAAGCTAAGCGAAGTCTAACTAGGCTTAGCTATTGTGAGATAAGCAACGCTAAGCTAGGGGGACGTAACTGGGGGAACCACGGGGCGGATGCCGGGGGAACCGCCCAGGGCGAGCCCCACTGCCCGACCCCTTTAAAAGCATAAAGTAAGAACCCTTCTAGACAGATCCTAGGTAGGGATTCTGCTCTCAAACCTCTGCTCCTCTCTCCATCCTCGTCATCGGCCAGGCAGCGCCAGCCGACGCCCACGCGGCGCCGGCGCGCAGCGCCGCGCAGCCTGCGCCGGCCCCCAGGGCAAGAGAGGGCAGGGGGGAGGAGCAGGAGGGGGAGGGCAGGAGGACAAGGAACAGCAGGAACGACGAGGGGAAAGGACTGGGAGAAGGGAGCGAGTGGAAGAGGAGGGCCGGCGAGGGGGGGGCTGGGATAAGAAGGCTGGGGCGGCAGGGAGGAGGAGGAGAAGGGGGAAGAGGAGGAGAAGGAGGAGGAGGAGGATAACGAGGTTGACGACGCGGAGGAGGAGGGATGATCCAGTGGGGGACAGTCGGCTTGGCAAAACCATAAGATAGCTGTGAAGCAGCTCCGCTGGAATGATATCCAGCATCGAATGGAAAGTCACAGGTTCGTACTCGGCCTCGTGGCGCTTCCGCTTCTTCACGCTCCCAACCTCCATGTCTGGGGTCTTCCCACCGACTTCCATCATCATGGATCCATATAGAAGTTTCTTCTCGCCGAGGGTCATCAACCACTGAGTATCCGCCGTGGGGACCCCCACAGGACCTATGATGGTCCCTGCCGTCGCGCAGCTCTCGAAATGCTTCCTCGGCTTTTTCTGCGGCATCCAGGGCTCGCCAGTCACGACAAAAACAGTTTCAAGTTGATCGAGGCTCACGTTGTCCTGGGAAACATCATACAGTACGATATGATCATCCTTCTCCACCGCCTCCTGTGTCCCTGTCTCCTCCCCCTCCTCTACCTCCCCCCTATCCTCATCATATCCCTTCCCCTCGCGGGCCCTCGGGCGGTCAGATTCTCAATGTCCTGGGCAAAACATGGGGGGGATCGCATTTACCGGGGGCCACCTCGTCGGACATCCCCCTCATCTTCAGTGTCCCCCCTGGTCCCGCAGACGTGCATATCTCGATTCCATTGCACTCTCGGAGTAGTGGATGTGCAAGTTCTTCACAGATTTCGGCATCATCCTCCCCTCGGTGTCCATGAAGCAATTCAGAATGACCGAGCGGTTTCCAGAAACCCCTCCATCAAACACCAGCCAGATGTCTCCCTCGTGCAGCTTGTCCGGCCCACATGGGCGAGTAGCTGCAAGTCCCTGGATCCACCGACCTGCGCAGGTCAAGTGGGGCGCGTGGAATCAGGCTTGCATTATCTTGGTTTGAGGGGGGGGGGGGGTCAGTGCAGAAGAATGCAAGGGCACGTTCAGGAACAACGCAAGGGGAGCAGGGATGAGAGGATATGAGATGAGAATGAAGACCAGATGAGGAGGGGAAGGAGGAGGAGGAGGAGGAGGAGGGCACGGGCGTATGACATGAGAAGAGCTTCGCATCTCGTTCTACATCCTGGATGTGCAACCATGCCATATTCTCCCACACGCACGCACCCCGCCCCATATGCAATTTCACTGTTATTCTGCCATCCCCTCTCTTCCTCATCCCTTGTCCATCGAGGTCAGGTCTGAAATCATGTGCACATCTTCTTCACCCTATGTAGCTCATCCTCCCTCCCAGATTATCCTACCTTGCTCTCCTCAGATGCGGCTCAAACTATTCGCCTACGCATTGGCTCAAAACCTGGAGGGACAGGCGGATCAGCCGCAGGCTGTGGTATCATCTTCTTGAGGCGGTCCGTCTTGAACGACGGCAAGCGGATGTGGGGAAACGTGGCTGACTCGCCCGCCTGCTTGTTATCGTACACGATGAGCACCTTCTTAGCGTCGCCCCCCCGGAGGCCACCCACAAATGTGTCGCTGAACAGCTTGGCCATGGCCTGCGCCGACGAGCCCTCGAGCACGAGACTCACGTGGTCCGCCACCTTCTGACGGGCTGACTTCTCCAAGTCCTCGAGGGTCTCCTTCGACTGGTCGTCCAGGGAGTTCAGCTTCTCAAACATTTTCCACTTCTTCTCAAGGACCTCCCTCATGCTGTCGGTCTGCGCGTCCAAACGCTCTGCCAGAGTGCCAGATGAGCCCTGCGGGAGGGAGAACCCCATGGCCACTGAGTGCGCAGCGGCGTCGGCAGGAATCTCTTCTGGCACCACGCGGGACGACTCCGGCACAGTGCCGAGGTGGGCGTGCGACTGCTCGATCAACTTCTCGAGCTTATCCTTCAGCTCCTGCCTCTCAAAGAGCTCATCCATGGCACTCCCGAAGCGGCAAGCGTTCTTGATCGCACCGTCGTGCTCCACGCCATATACCAGCTCAGCGAACAGCTTGATCAAATCCTGCAGCGGAGCTTTGTGCTTGTGGAGCCACACCCGGCTGGTGGGATTGGCGTCGTACCCAAAATTGGCCCGATATGACGCATGGGACTGCAAATGCGAGGCAGCGTCCTCCTTCTCACTGGGGCTCCAACCAAGAGTGCCCAAAATGCTGGACAAGCAGTGCACCAAAATCAATTTCTTGAACTTGAACAAATCAACCAAGCCTTTGTTGTTGGCCATGCCCTTGCCACTCAGCGCCCGCACGCTGAACGATGACGCAGGGTGGTTGCCATTCACAACTTGGTCTGACACCGCGTGCAACACCCACCGGAGAATCGGAAACGAGGATTCGCCCTGACCACACTTTTTGGCGACTGCCTCGAGCTTGTAGACGCTGTCCCATGGCGATTTCTTCCCCCAAGTGTTCTCAGCGTCCATGATAATGGCCTTGCACTCATCATCTACAAGAATGCGAGAGAAAACCGTCAGCGCAGCATCCACGAACCCCTCGGTGATCTGCTCGCCCGCGCTGCTGACCTCGGCGTTCTTCGCCCACTCGGCTGCCACGTGCTTGGCAGACATCTCGCAATTGAGCCGGCGCTCCTCGGCCTGCTTCCACACGGCGATCTCGAACACGCGCTGCGCTGTGAGAATGCATCGTTTACCTGCCCTCATGATCTCGACAGCCTCCGAAACTCACCAGGCCGCCCCGAAGGCAGCCTCTTTTGGGGCCGCACATAAGGCCCCAGAAAGGAATGCAGGGAGGGGGGAGGGGCGGAGGGAGGGATGGTGCCCCCATGGGGCCATACCCGAATCGCATCGGGCCCATGGGGTTGTCGCAAGGCCCCCAGGTGTCACGGAGTTTTCGAGCAGATCTTGGGACCCCCTACGACATGCCAGCGTTGTCAGCGTCGTCGTTGTCAACATCATCAGCAAAAACGAGTGTCCTGCCGAGCGGTACATGGACGCGTAGGTCGTGCCCAGCCGTTCCCGGAGATTCACAGCTTTCCAGTAGCGCAAGTCAACATTTTCAAGGTAGACGAACTCAAGTGGAACTGTCAGCGCGCACCGGCGCCACGCCTCTGCACGATCAGAATCACCATCGAAGTTCTTGATGTCTGCCGCTGCAGCCACGTAGAATCCATAGATCAGCTCCTGGCGTTGTCAGAACAAAAATGTCACTATTATCTTCTCCCTCCTCCTGATCATCCTCCTCAACATCATCCTCGTCCTCGCCTCCCTCCTTCTCATGCTCGTCATCCCAATCCCCCCCCATTAACTCCCACCCGCCCCCGCCCCTCTGTAGGGGGAGGGGGGCGACGTGAGGAGGAGGAGGGGCGAAGAAGAAACTGATGGGGAGGTTGAGGAGGAGGGCGCAAATTTGCACGTCATGGATCCTCGGGACTGACCCTGACCAACCGCCCAAATTCGGACGACAGCTGGTCGCTCTTACTCATGATGGCAACAGTGATAGTCTGCGGGAAGACCTGAGGCGGACCGCCGCCGAACATCTCGTTCTTGATGAGTTCAATGGAATTGTGGCTGATTGGCACACCTGGTTGCACATTGTACGCCAAATCAACCCACCACAAGTTACCACCGCATATGTAAGTGTCAGATCCCTTCAACGCGCCAATGGCAACATCATCATTGAACGGGGCTACCTGGCCCCCGTCACCAAGACCAAGTGGAGCAGCGTTGACCATTCCATTGAAAGCTGGGAGCCCATTGAGATAATGGAACGCCTCCATCACATCAGCGAGGAGCTTGGTGTTCTGGCTGTCCTGGGTCCCGCCGCTTGCCGGCACGACGCGATGTTCTGGAGCCTGAGCAGCACCGCCAGAGACATGCTTGGGCACAGCCTTGGCCTTGCCAGCAGCAGGCTTGGGCGCGCTACGCTTGGCCATCTCTGGGCGGATGTAGGTAGGCCGAGGGTACCCGGAATTCTGAAGTTGGCTGGGGCGAGCTGAACCGCTTGGGCTGGGCAACTGCAATGCGATGGCAACAATGTGTTCCCAGGGCAGTGTGAAGGGGGGCGCCAGGGTGGTTCCAAGAAAGGGCTCCAAGGGGGTATCGTTCCAACATGATGGACCCACGAACCCGGAAAGGGATATAGAACCTCATGCATAAGGTTCACGACCCCGCATTGGGCAACTGGCACTTCCACGAGACACTCCGCGAAACATTCCACGAGACACGGGCGACCGTTCTCAATGTTTTCATGGAAACACTCCACGAGAACAGTCCACGAGAGACCCCACGAAACATTCCACGACAACAGGCAACCACTCAACCAAGGTGGTGTGGTCGTGTTGGGGAAAGGTCGTGCTGGGGTGTGGTCGTGCTGGGGCGTGGTCGTGATGGGGGGTGGTCGTGCTTGGGGGTAGTCGTGCCGGGGGGGTGGTCGTGCTGGGGCGTGGTCATGCTGGGGCGTGGTCGTGCTGGGGCGTGGTCGTGCTGGGGTGTGGTCGTGCTGTGGTGTGGTCGTGGTTGGGGGTGGTCGTGCTGGGGGGTGGTCGTGCTGGAGGGTGGTCGTGCTGGGGTGGGATGATGCTGGGGTGTGGTCGTGTTGGGGGTTGGTCGTGCTAGGGTGGGGTCGTACTGGGGTGGGGTCGTGCTGGGGCGCTGTCGTGCTGGGGTGCGGTCGCGCTGGGGTGTGGTCGTGCTAGGGTGCACTTGGAGAAAGCAAATCTCAGGGGTGTACAGACACCTCATGTTCTACAAAACAAGCGATTCGCTCGAGACATCCTCGGTGACTCAGCGGAGCAAGCGTTTCGCTTGAGACATCCTCAACACGCGAAAGAGTGGCCCACGCCATGTGCTTTATCGATCGGGAGTTCAAAAACAACAAGCGGTTCGCCTGAGACATCCTCAAATATTAATCCGGCGGCCCACCGCGATCGACCTCGATATTTCCATACCTAGGCTATGCCTAGAAGGGTTCTTGATATATTTGTTGCTGAAAGGGGCTGGGCAATGGAAATCGCCCCGGGCGGTTCCCCCAACATCCGCACCATGGGTCCCCCAGTTACCTCCCCTTAGCTTAGCGTTGTCTATCTCGTCTTAGCTTAGCATTTTTCATACCAGTTTAGCTTAATTTCATCTTAGCTCAGGTTTATCTTAGATTAGCTTACCGTCATCGTAGCTTCGCTGAGCTTTAGCATAGCAGAGCACAGCGTAGCATAGCATAGCGTAGCTTAGCATAGCGCAGTGCATCATATCAAATCATCGCCCAGCATCGCATAGCATAGCGCAGCATCGCATATCATAGCACAGCACAGCACATCACACCATAGCATAGCATTGCACAGCATAGCAGCAACGCAAAGGCAAACCAACATCAGCGACAGCAAGTCAAAGCACAAGCAACGCAAAGCAACGCAAGACACAAACAACTGCAACGCAAGGGAAAGGCAAAGCACAGGGCAATGCCTAGAAGGCTAGCTAAGTTTAGCTTAAATTAGTTTAGCTTAGCATAGCGCAGCGCTGTATTAGCATAACATCGCATAACATGTATTGCCAACTATATCATCGCATAGCATAGCGCAACATACCAGAGCATATCATAGCATATCATAGCATAGCATAGCGCAGCGTAGCATAGCATACCGCAGCATCGCACAGCACAGTATGACATAGCATAGCTTTGCTTAGCATAGCATAGCGCAGCATAGCATATCACAGCGTACCATAGCGCAGCACATCATGGCATGGCATGGCATGGCATGGCATAGCAACTAATGCTGCTTTCCTGGGGGCCCCAACTTCTAAGTATGGTCACACTGGGGTAGTTCATCAGGGAAAGAATCCGCCGGCCCACCTCGGGCAGCGGGGATTGGTTTACCAACTAAAAGCGAGCCCTGGGCCGGCGCCCTTCTCGGAAAACAGCAACGCTTGCACGTGCAACGTGATATCAGACCATTTGTTTCGACGCCAGCCTGGAATTTACCAAACCTCTCTGCCCCCCCCCCCCTCCTGTCTGACCCATCCCCCCTCTGATTGTCAACGCTGACGACGGCGCGCCAACTCGCAGCGTGGGTGGGCAGCCCAGGCAGGCCGACACACAAGGCGCCCCCCCCCTCGTCCCGAGCAAAACGAGGATAAAACTTCGAACTGAGAAATGAGATCTAAGTGAGATATAGAACATGCCAACCCAACGCATGCACAAACGCCCAGTAGGACGCACCAGAGGGAAGGCACGCGGGCTGATCAAGGTACGACGGCGACGACGAATACGACATTTGCTGACGCGAACGACCAGTGGCGACGATGCTGACGGAACGTCAGGAGCGGTGACGAACAGCGACGACTGCGACGACCGACGACCAGGACGAAGCGAAAACGATGACGACGCCCATGTGAGCTGGCATTGATCAAGGGGACGTCCCCGACTGAGGAGGCTTACCCTCATGTCAGTCAGTGCCCTGTCGGGGACGCCCCCAACTGAGGGATGTGACCCATACGACTGGCATTGTTCAGTCGGGGACGTCCCCGACTGAGGGCCAGAGACGTTTCCAGTGAACATCTTACCAAGAGAGATCCGTAATCATGTGATGCTCCGGGCAACGGCCTACTGTTCCAAGCTGTGGGGTAAATTACCCCGCTGCTTCGAACAGTCGGGGACGTCCCCGACTGTGCGAAGGCTATGGGTAACGCAAGTTTCGGACTGTTCCAACGGGAGGGGTAAATTACCCCTCCCGTTGGAACAGTCCGAAACTTGCGTTACCCATAGCCTTCGCACAGTCGGGGACGTCCCCGACTGTTCGAAGCAGCGGGGTAATTTACCCCGCTGCTTGGAACACGATGTCCTTTAATTAGAGCGGTCGTGGGTGAGCCGCGCCGCCCCTGAACCATTTCGAGTTCCTCAGTCGGGGACGTCCCCGACTGAGGGCTCCTCAGTCGGGGACGTCCCCGACTGAGGGCCCCTCAGACGGGGGCGCCCACCCTCAGTCGGGGACGTCCCCGACTGAGGGACATCCCCGACTGCCCTCAGTCGGGGACGGGGACGTCCCCGACTGAGGGTAACATTGGCCTCAGGGTTGGCACCATCGCCCTGGCGTCGTCGACGCGACACGACTACGATCCGGCCACGCTGGCGACGACTGCCACCGCTCGCGCGCGGCAAGCAGGCCCGGCGGCGCCTGCTGCAGCTCGGGCGGCTGCCAGGCCACCAGAGCCTGGCGGGGGGGCGCAGGGGTGACTGGGGGAGGGATATATCGAGACGCAGCCCTCCTCATCCTCCTCCTCCTCCTCCTTATCCTCCTCCCCCTCCTCTTCCTCATGCTCATTCTCATCGTTCGCTTCCTCCTCCTTCCCCCTCCTATCCCTGCTCCTCATCAACCTTCTCATCTATGTTTCGCATGTTCATCTCTGTCTACCTCTCCTTCCTCAGCCGTGCCTTGGTCTGCTATATGATTAAACCCACTCATGCCATCCTCACACCGTCACCACCACGTATTATCATAATCACCCTTCCAATCAGATGCGAGGGAAGATCGTTGCGCCGACGAGCGACCCCGGTCTCACCAGCAGTCCAGCTATCTACCACAAGCGCCTGCAGTGGAAGCAACGGCATCACTCCTCGACACCCACTGTGTGAATTGCGAGAGCGTCATGACACTCGGCAGCTCACCCCAAGCCGCCTGTAGGAGAATGGAGGGTTGGAGGAGGGCGATGAGGTAGGAGGGGATCGATAGAGAGAACTAGTGAGAGAGAAAAAGAGAGAGAGAGAGAGAGAGAGAGAGAGAGAGAGAGAGAGAGAGAGAGAGAGAGACAGAGGCACGTGGAGAGAGACACACACACACAAACACACCGAGAGCGGGGGAGGGAGACAGACTCAGAGCGAACGTGATAAGGATACACATAACGATGATGAGACGAAGCTAGCAACAGGAGGAGTAAAACGAGATCGAGTGACATAGCGAGATAGTGAAAGAGCGAAAGAGAGATAGATATAGAGAGAGATAGCCAGATAAAGAGATCGCAAGGGAGCGAGAGATCACGAGAGGGAGGAGGATAGAGCGAAAACGAGTGAGGACATCAGGCGGGCCATACGTGGGAAGAGGGGAATGATAATGATGAGGAGACTGATGAAGGGGAGAAAGTGCACAAACCGACGCCGCCAAGATACATGTCCCCGGATCTCCCAGGGCCGCGCACATTCGACCTGGATCCAGCCGTGACAACGAGGGTGCACCCCCATGACACAATCCCCCAATCCCCCAATGACCCCCCATTGATCACGGAGACGAGTGCCTGCACCTTCTCAATGGCCCGGCACAGCACGATGACGTCTCGTGGACGATGTTGCGCCGCTGGGCCCGATGTCACCCCAATGTATTTGCTCAGGAACTCGCGCTCAGTGGACAACAACTCCCACTTGCTACTCGGATGGGTAGAAATCTCTCGCACAAGCTTGCTGATCTCAACGTGGCACAATGAAAACGCATGTGTGATCCGACGGACTTTCTCTCTGAGTCTGCAGCGCAATATACATATGTATATATATACACACATATGTATATATATATATATATATACATATTCACACATATATATGTATTTACATATATATATATAAATGTGTATACAAATATATGTATATATACATAGATATATCAATATATATATGTATGTAAATCAGTATCCCCCTCCCACCTTACCCAGGCTCGTCATCATCCCTCTTCTCATTCCCCGCTTCCTTCTCCCGCCCCTCTTCCTCTTTTCCTTTTCTCCCCCATTCTACCCCCCGTCTCCTTCCCCCCCCCCTCATCACTGAATCTAGAGTTGACAACTGGAGGGGGGGCCCGGGGGGGGGGGTCGGCGAGGGGATTGACACGCAGCGAAGCTGTGGCTGATCCACAGAAATCGCTTCGTCGTCACGCCAGCCTTGCGAACGATGCTGGCAGCGCCCAAGCCGTTCTTCAGGATGAGATCTGGAGTGCACAGACGACCACCCAGGAGGCATGTGACAATATTCGTGCGCTGGCCCGGAGATGAGATATCCTTTACGACGAAAATATCAGCATGCACCCTGTTGTCGACCCTGGTCATTGCATTCGAAGCAATAGCATTTGTGAGTCTTGCATCTTGTGGCAGATCCACGATCCTGTAACAGGCCAGCGCGTGAGCCGACTGTGTCTGTGCCAGTTGTTGTGCGGGGATGGGGTCATGGGGGGGGAGGGTGCCAGGCCCCTCCTCCTCCTCCTCCACCTCCTCCTCCTCCTCCCCATCCCCTTCTTCCTTCTCGTCTCCCCCCCCTCGTCCTCCCCATCTCATCTTCCCTCCTCTGTCTCACATATCAGCATTGTCATATTCATCCCCCCCCCTCACCCTCTTCATTCTTCGCTCACGTGTGACATGCAGGTAACGCGTGAGCGCAACAGATTTGGGCTGACAAACACTTTGGCATTGGTCAAATGGACTCGCTGGGCCGGGGTGCTAGCGAGAAGTTTCTTCATGTCTTCCCTCTGCAGCTCCCGATCATTCTTCTGTCTGGCTTTCAACATCACACCAAGCTCCACTGGAATACTATCATCTAATTCAGACGGCAATAAATGTCCCTTCTCAGCAGCCTCAATCATCCTGATTCGTGATTTGATCCTCAACTTGTCATGTTCAACATCAATCCCAGCCCCTCTCTCATCTGTTCCGATGTGCGACGCCTCACTTTTGATATCTACCCATTTGCGCTTGGGGGCAGACTTGGCGCCGGCAGCGACGGCAGCCTCCCGGCGGCGCAGCCAGGCAGCTTCCGTGCCAGCACTGCTGTCCTGGGGAGGGAGGTGGAGGAGGGCAAGGAGGAGGAGGACGGTGGATGAAGGGGGATAAGGAAGACACGGAGGATAAGACGGATGGCGAGGAGAAAGATGAGGACAACGTGAGAGGCATGATTGAGAAGGGGAGGAGGACGAAGACCACGAGGATGATAATGTTATTGGAGAGGGACGGGGGATGAGGATGATGAGCAAGAGGAGGCGGTCCTTGGCTCTCCGTCTCCCAGTGAACTTTGATGGAGTGGATGTGCGCGTTGAGCCGAACACCTCTCGCCAAATGGCCTGGGCGTTGGTGATGATGCCATCGACCTCCTGGTCATCCAGGTCTGTCATGAGCTTGATCTCCCCAAGCTGAGCCCGGTCGTCAAGAAGAAGGCGATGCTTGCCGAGCAGGCGCGTGAGCGCCCCCAGGCCACGCTCCACGCCGCCAGTAGTGCACCCGCAGAACGCCACGTATCTGACCAAGACCACCTGCAGCGCATCAGTAGCATGATGTAGCGCCATGCGCCTGTCACACATCTTCTTGAGCGCCGCTGCCCATGCATGGTAACTGCTCTCCTTGGTGCTCTGGTCCTTGTGCACTCGCATGGCGTACTGGCGGGCGTCATCCATCTGCTCGCGCAGCTTCTTCGCATCGACGTTGAAGACCTTGGCGAGGCGCATCACAGCGATGTCGTGCTCGCGCAGCAAACTATAACCATTGTTCAAGTTGAACACTTCGAAGGCCTGGAGCAGTTCCCACGCAGGGAACTCTGCGTGGAGCGACTGTATGGTCAGCATGACCCAGTTCGCCATGCGCTTCAAACACCTGGAAATAGTGACCTGGTCGAGCTGCGCGGGGCCGCCTATCACACGAGTGCCTGTCCCGACGTTGGCGCAGCGCTGGGCGGAAAGAAGCTGAATGGCGTACTGCGTGAAGCCACATCCTCACAGCTAGAGGCGCACCCTCCTCCTTCCCCCCCCCTCCCTCCTCCCCCTCCTCTCTACATCCTTACATATCCTCCTTATTCCTCCCTTGTCCCCCCTCTGACTCCTCCTCCTTCTCCTCCTCCTCCTCTCCTTTGTTCCTCGTCCTCCTTCTCCTCCTCCTTCTCCTCCTCCTCCTTCTCCTTCTCTTCCTCTTTTCATTCCTCCTTGCCACGGTCCGATTGCAGACCCTTTAACGAACAAGTAGTCGATGCGATGGATGAAGTCTGCAAGCATCTCACTCATCTCGGCAACGTCGTAATTCTCTGAGTCGTGCATTCGTGTGATTCGGAGAGACTCGTGGCCCGCGTCGGCCAGCATAGCAATTTGCAGCACTTGCTCGGCAGTGACAGTCAGCAAAAAGTTCTTTGCGATCTTCCCAGGAGCCTTCCCAGCTCGCCGGACTGTAATGTCTATGGCAGTCGTCCACACTGCATCAAAGAACAAAATCCACTTTGCCAAGCTATGCTTAGCACCTAGCCCGTGTGTTGCTCTGGCTCTTTCGCCCCATCTCCTCCCCTGCTCTGGCTGTTTTCTCTGCTCTGGCTCTTTGCTCTCGGGGGGGGGGGAGGGGCTGGGGGGGGGATAGTAGAAAGGGCGGCGGATGGCGCGAAGCGACCCAGATGAATCTACCCAGCGGCTTCGATGAGCTATCGAACCGCTGCTGCGCGTGCCTCAAATTCACGATGCGGCGAGCGCCGAACGGCGCGTCAACAATCGCCTTCACATTCTTGTCAAAGATACTGGACAAGTCGGGCGAGTACTGGATGAGGTGGACAATTGCCTCCTGGCCGGTGATGTGAGCAATCATCGTCCCAGATAAATACTCGTCCGCAGTCCACGGCCTCGATGTCAACCTGGGGTGCGAGGGGGGGGGGGGGCATCCTCTCCTCCTTCTTCTCCTCCTCCTCCTCCTCCTTCTCACCTGCCGCCCTCCTCCCCCCTTATCTCATCCTCCCTTCCCCCCTTCCACCTCTTCGCTACTCTGCTCATCTCCTCATCCCTGTCCCTTTTTTTTATGGGCGCATCGCCTGCGACTGGCGTGCGCCTTGTCCCGAACAACCGTATCCACGTTAGGCAGGACAGCTGGAACGCCAGCAGTCTCAGACGATAAGATCCTCCCAGCACGCTGTTCATCAGACGCGCCATCTGCGTCGAACAGGTGGACGTGGGACGTGACGTGCTTGTACATGGCTGCGTCCATCTGAGGGCGGGCGCCACGTGCGAATGGCGGGTTCAGCCTGGGCGTGCAAAAGTTGCGAATCACATCGATCGTTGCCCTGCGGATATCCAACGATGTGGTCCCAAAGTTCGATGTCAAGCCCATGGCGCCCTTCCTCAGATCGCATCGCGATGATGACGCACTGAACCTGACGAGAAGTCTCGGCGCCTTCACGTCCTGGTGCATCGCAATGGAGGAGCAACTTGCAAGAAACTTTCTGTCGCCATCCAGCACCGCCTCAGACAGGCACCAGGCGATGCGCTTCGCCTTCCAAGCTGACTTCGCATCGCATCCATTGCCGTCTGAATATGGGCGAACATCCCTGCGATTCTTGAGGGCCAGCTTGAACGCCTCAACAGAAGGTGCTGTCACTGTTGAGCCGCCCTCGATATTGAAGACCTTGGAAACACCATCTCTGTGCGCTTTGGACTCCGCATGCTTTCTGAATTTGCGAATATCCATGCCAGCGTGGGATCTGACACTGAAAGTGGCGTACTCGCCCGGCAACTTCAACACAGCGCAAACCTTACAACCGACGCCCCAGCAGCCAGATGTAGGATTTTTCCCACTGATAAGCCACGACCCCAGCCATGGCCTGCGATCAGATATCGGGAGTGCACAACGCCAGGTCGACGCGTTCCTGCTGTGCACTGCACGGGCGTGCTTGTCCCTGGGAGCCTTGTGCGACGAGGTCTCCCTGGGGCGCGGCAGCGCCGGCGCCGCCGCCGGCGGCGGCGGTGGAACCCACGGGCCAGCATGATATGTGGCGGTGGGGGCCTCCCAATCCAGGACGAAATCGTCCATGTGGTGGCGCTGAAACAACTGGAGCCAAAACGGCTGACGCAGCCGGGGGAGAAGGGGGAGACGGATCAGGAGGATAACTTGAGGAGAAGGAAAACGAGAAGGATGATCATGAGGAATACTGATTGAGCAGAGGATGCGGATACGCAGATGAGCAGAGAGGGCATGGGATCTGCGGGGCGAGGATGAGGGTGAGAGGGAGCCGAACATTGCCCAGCTTACACCAGGCCCCCGGCGCTAAGAATCACCAGGCAACCTTTGCGATGCAGATGAAGCCCAGGCAACCTTTGCTGTGTAGATGAAGCCCAGGCGCCCATGGACGCCCAATGTTCTCCAATTACCCAAATGCGACCCGACCTAGAAGATGGAGCCCCTAAGAAAGCAGCATTAGTTGCTATGCTATGCTTTGCTTTGCTATACCATGCTATGCTGCGCTATGCTATGTTATGATATGTTATGATATATCGCGCTATGCTATGGTATGCGATGCTATGCTAAGTTATGAAATTTCGTGCTGCGCTGTGCCATACTGCGTAATGGTATGATATGCTATGCTAAGCTGCGCTATGCTATGATATGATATGCTGTGCTATGTTATGCTGCGCTATGCTATGTTATGCTATGATATACTTGGCTATGTTATGCCATACTATGATATGTTAATGCAGCGCTGCGCTATGCTAAGCTAAGCTAAGCTAACCCCCTAGGCATTGCTCCTTGCCTTGTATTTGCTTTGCTTTGTTTTTTTGTTCCCGACTTAAACTCTGCCGAGAAGGGTTCTTACCCTGTGTGCTTAAAGGACCGGGCAGCATCCCTTGGGAGCGGCCCCCCCAGTCCCCAGGGAGCTTTAGCTTTAGCTTTAGATTTAACGTTAGCTTAGCGTTAGCTCAGATTTAGCTTAGCTTTAGCTTAGCTTTAGCTTAGCTTTAGCGTCGCTCAGCTTTAGCTTAGCTTTAGCATAGCTTTAGCTTAGCTTTAGCTTAGCTTTACCTTAGCTTTATTGTAGCTTTAGCTTAGTTTTAACTTAACTTTAGCTTAGCGTTAACTTAGCCTTAGCTTAGCTTTAGCGTAGCGTGAAACTTAGCGCTCGCTTAGCGCTAGCTTAGCTTACCTCATTTTTGGCTTAGCTTTAGCTTAGCTTCAGCTTAGCTTTAGCTTTAGCTTTAGCTTTAGCCTTATCTTAGTTTTAGCTTAGCTTTAGCTTATCTTTAGCTGAGCTCTAGCTTAGCTTTAGCTCAACTTTAGCTTAGCTTCACTGTGACTGCTAATGCTGCTTTCCTAGGGGCTCCAACTCCGAGGTAGGGTCGCACTGTGATAATGATTTGTGTTGCTTTGCGTTGATTGTGCTTTGCTGCCGCTGCTGTTGTTTTGCCTTTGCTTTGCTTTGCTGCTATGCTATGATATGCTGTGCTATGCTATGCTGCGCTGTGCTGTGCTGTGCTGCGCTATGCTATGCTAAGCTATGCTATGCTATGCTGCGCTGTGCTATGCGATGCTGGGCTATGCTATGATATGCTGTGCTGCGCTATGCAGCGCTGCGCTATGCATTGTTACGGTGTGCTCTGCTATGCAAAAGCTCAGCGAAGCTAAGATGAAGGTGCACTAAGGTAATATAAACCTAAGCTACTATGAAGCTAAGCTAAGATGAAATAGTGTTAGCTAAGGTGAAATAATCATCGCTAAGCTAAGAACGTAACTGGGGGAACCGCTGAGCGGATGCCGGGGGAACTGCCCAGGGCGATTTCCACAGTCCGGCCCCTTTAGCTTATTTCATCTTAGCTTATCGTAGCTTCATCTTAGCTCAGGTTTATCTTCGCTTAGCTTACCTTCATCTTAGTTTCGCTGAGCTTTGGCATAGCATAGCACAGCATACCATAACATAACGCAGCTTCGCATAGCGCAGCACAGCATATCATAGCTGACGCGACGACGACGGCGAAGACGCAAGCGGCGCGCGCGGGCACGGGCGCAGGCTGCAGCTCCTGCAGCAGCCGCAGCGCCGGGCGCAGCGGCAGGCCGCCTGCCACGGCGGGAGGGGGGGCGAGAGGCGAGGGTAAGTAGCGTTGCTCCTCCTCCTCCTCCTCCTCCTCCTCATCATCATCATCATCATCATCTTCATCTTCCTCCCTCCTCCTCCTCATCATCATCATCCCTTCTCCCCCCTCCTCCTCTTCCTCCTCCTCCTCCCCCATTCACCTATTTCATGGGTGGTGGATGGCCCCCGTCGTCGACATCTCTAAGTGGTAACGAAGGTCCAGGGCCCAATCGCTCTCATCAGAAATCGACTTTGGAATTGGTAATGATAATGGGCGCTCTGGATAACAAAACCTGGTTGTCCATCTCAAACCTCGAAACGCGCCCTGGGCCAGGCCCGCGCTGACCTTGTTCGGGGAGGGATGCGCACAACATAAGGGGATCAACATGATAGACCCATGAACCTGGAAAGTGATATATAACCACATGCATGGAAATATGTTCGCGACACCGCATTGGGCGACGGGCACTTCCGATGAGACACCCCGCGAAACATTCACGAGACACCAGCGACCGTTTTCAACGTATTCCTGGAAACATTCCACGAGGCACCCCGCACCAGTCCACGAGACACCCCACGACACTCAACCAAGGCAGTGTGGTCGTGCTGGGGGAGAGCCATGTTGGGGTGTGGTCGTGTTAGGGGGTGGTCGTGCTGGGGGGTGGTGGTGCTGGGGGGGGTAATCGTGCTGGGGGGTGGTCGTGATGGGGCGTGGTCGTGCTGGGGCGTGGTCGTGTTGGGGCGCGGTCGTGCTGGGGTGTGGTCGTGCTGGGGTGAGGTCGTGCTGGGGTGTGGTCGTGCTGGGTGATGGTCTTGATGGGGTGGGGTCGTGCTGGGATGTGGTCGTGCTGGGGTTTGGTCGTGCTGGGGTGGGGTCGTGCTGGGGCGGGGTCGTGCCGGGGCGCGGTCGCTCGTTCTGGGGTGCGGTCGTGCCGGGGTGCACCTGGAGAAGGCATATATCTGGGGCGCCCAGATCCCTCAAGTTTTTTTACAAAACAAGCGATTCGCTCGCGACATCCTCGGCAACTATGCGGAGCAATCGTTACGCTCGAGACATCCTCAATGCGCGAAAGAGTGGCCCTCGCCCTGTGATTTATTATCGATCGGGATTTCAAACACGAGCTGTTCGCCTGAGATATCCTCAAATATTAATCGCCCCCCCCCGACCTCGACATTTATCAGGGAAGTAATCAGCCATCCCGCCTCAGTTGAGGCAGTGGGGACAGGTCTACCTACTAAAAGAGAACCCTGGGCCGGCGCCCTTTCCGGGAAAGAACCACCTCAAGATCTGAGCCGCCCTCTTCCTTCCTCCTCATCCTCGCACCCATCTGTATCATAGTCGTGCCCCTCTCGACGTCTGCCTTCTCATTTGCTCTGCGCTGATGGCGGCGATGACACGAACCATCATGATGGTGATGATGACGACGTTCGCACTCGCATGATGCACAAGCTCATTGAGCAAACTGTTCTGAATGGCGAACGGGTGGTGGCGGGCACTGTCGCGCTAACCGCGACGTGCTATCTGTCCAACAGCCTACGGCGAGAAACCCAAGTCGCGCTCCACTGAATTCAGTGCTGAACTGAGAACGATGCCTACCTAATTCAATTCCTTCCACGCGCTGCAGGATCAATCCTGATCATCTGAAGGCGTCCGCGGACGCTTGTTCTTGTTCCCTGGTCGGCCCAAGGAGAGGTCGAGATGCGAGCGGCCGCCAGCGAGGGGGATCGTCGCAGCACTCAGCACGTTGGCAGGCGAGGCGGACGAAGGAGAGCTGCCGTGGGCGAAGATTGCGGCGTACCGGCCCACGCGCGACTCAGGCGTGCGCAGCGGCGGGCTCGGGCTCACGATTGCGATCTGCTCCTGCTCACTCTCCTCCGACTCGCTGGTGCTTGCCTGCTGGAACTGTGGAGGCTGATGCTGCTGTTGACCGTGTTGCTGCTGCTGCTGCTGCTGCTGCGCTGCCTCGTCCTGCGGCAACGAGCCACCAGTCGGGTTCTCCCCGCGCGCGAGGCGCTCCAATACCCTCCTGCGTCAGATTGGGGGGAGGAAGGGGGGGCGGAGGATGGGGAATAGGAGAAGGAGGACAGATGAAGATGGGAAGGAAGAGCAGGATGATGAGTCGAGGGAGAGCACCCGGTGGGAGGAGGATAAGGAGGACGAGGAGGAGGAGGAGGAGAAGGAGAAGGAGGAGAGGGGGGAGGAGGAGAAGGAGGAGGGCACCACCGACGACGCGGGAGGGAAAGGACGAGGAGGACAGTGGTGACGACGAAAAGGACCACGACTCGACAAGGCCGGTCCAGCGGTAGCTGTTCACCGGCACGCGACTGCACGGCTGGCGCAGCCCAGCAGTGTGGAACCCTCCAGTGCGCCAGAAACAGCCACACAAATTGCAGAACAAGATCTCACGGTACATGTGGAGGTCCATGTGGGTCACGTGCACACACCTATATAATGGGTGGGTCATGGCGGGCTGGAGATCCCATTGAATCGGAGCAATTGCACGATGGGTTCCACTCGTACCCTCAGCAACCCAACGAGGGACCTCGACCAAGCCATCACGCGCGGCGTTGGCCTGCATGCGGTATGGTTGCGGCTGGCGCTGCGGCATCATGATGAAACCTGGCGCAGAACGCGGGAAGCAGCTGAAACACCTGCTCGGGAACGAAAGGGCTCCGGTAATAGAGAGGGAGGGGTGGAGAAAAGATGTTTCTGTGGGCTCTCGCTACAATGCTACACCATGCGATGCTACGCCATACAACGATATCTAATATTGTGGACTGTCAGGCCATGTAATGTCAGCTTCTGTTACGTGACACGTTGCGTTTGCCCATATCCTGCTGCTTTGCGTTGCCTTGCTATGTTGGGCGTGCTGTGCTGGTCGCGCTATGCTTTGCAATGCTACGCCTATGCGGGCGTTGCGTGTATAATGATATTATATCATGTGGCCCCCGCCCCTTCGATGTCTGCGCTCCAATCCTGCCAGCCTACTGGGCTTAGGTGGTATAACACGTTGTGTTTCTTCTCTCTACCCCACCCCTTACCCTCCCCCCTAGCGCCCGAGATGGCCCAAGCAGGCTCCAAGAGGCATTCAAAGTCGCAAGATGGCCTCCAAGATGACCCGTGATACTTCAAGATGGGTCAACGTAGCGCCCGGACATGCCCCCAAAGAAGCCCCAAGACAGCCCCAAGACGGATCCAAGTGCCCTCTGAGCCCTCCACGGTGCCCTCCAAAATGGCAAAACCATTTGAGAGCCGAGGGGAAATCCATGTTTTTGGTATTATCGCCTTTTCGTTTCCGATAGGCTCTGGAAGCCTCAACATGGCCCCACGCTGACCCAACATATGCCCTAGAAGGGCCCACAAATGCAGAATGCGGCCCCAAGATCGCCCAAGAGGCCACCATGATCGCTCCAAGAGGGCCCCAACATGCCGTTTGAGAACATCCGAGGGGGCGATGCTAATTGGGGGGCCTCCTCCTTTTGAGCCACGTGGCCCAAGATGACCCCAAGAGACCTCCCAGCCTCTCCCCAAAGACCCTCCACCCCGCCCTGCTTGGCCCAAAATGGCTTCAAGAGAACCCAATATACGCAGATATGGATTTCAGAATGGCCTAAGATAGCCAAGCATGGCTCAATATAGCCCCCGTCAGACCCTCAAGCCAGCCTCAAGATGGCCCAACGTAGACGAGCATGGCTCAAGATAACCTCCGACAGCCTCTTGCCGAGCCTGGCTCAAGATAACCTCCAAGATGCCTCGCAATCAATTATGGATGGGCTGGTGGGGATACGCGAAGCGTCAAGAATTGGCTTTGCAACGATGTCTGAACCATCTCTCTGTGCATTCTTTATCAGATGGTCCCCTGATGATGTTGCCCAACGCTACCGTCGTCGTCGCCATCGTCGTCGTCGTCATCGCCCTCATCATCGTCGCCATCATCGTCATCGTCTCGACGTCGTTGTCGTCGTCGTCGTCTTGTCTGAGACTCTCCTTTCCTGGGGCGCAAAAGCGCAAGAACGCACGCAGCGAGGGCGGCGGGCTGTCGCGTCCGTTAGCGAGCCAGCTGCAAGTGAGGAGGCTGATTATTTCTCGTGCTCATGCTCCTCTTCCTCCTCCTTATCCAAATCATATTCCTCGTCCCCTGGCCCCTCCCCCCTCGCCTGCCCCCCCCCCCTTTTCTCCCCCCCCCCCTCCCCCATTCCTCCGATGCGGCGGGGGATGGTGGTGCGAGTTGGCTGGCGAATGGGGGAGAGGCGAGCAGACGGCTAAAAGAGCCAGGATCTACAGCCAACGCAAGGGCGCTTATACTGCACATACATTAGCATCAGGCCAACAACTACTGGATGGCCTTGATCACATTGGGCAACAACGCCTTCATCACTGAAACCGCCATGGCGTTGCCGGCGAGCTCGCCGGCCGCAGTGCGCGCGAGCATCGAGAAGTCGAATTCAGCAGGGTCACTGCCCTGCAGGCGAATGATGCTGTCCAGGCTGAGGAAGTTCATCGTCTTGGTGTCCACGTAGGCCTTGGGGTCGCAGCCGCGCGACCTGGTGATCGTGGGGGACATGCCAACCATGTAGTGTGGGCCACGACCGTTCGCAGCATCAATGATGATGCGGGCGTCGCCAGGCTCCATGTGACACTGCTTCTTGATGGCCTTGGTGGCCGCGCGTATGCGGGACCGCAAGCTCTCGGTGGTAGGCAACGGAACCCCCTTGTCCAAGAACCTCGAAAGAGCAGGCGGCTTAGACTCCTTCGGCCACTGAAACGCGTCGCTCCCCTTGATGTCAGAACGCAAGCACACGTAGTACACGCGCGAGCGGTTCTGGGGAACGCCAAAGTTGATGCTGTTCAATACCCTCATGTGGATAACGTACCCGGAGCGCCTGAGATGGCGCTCAATTTTGTCACGAACAGCCTGGTGGGTGGAGTGCAAAAAGCCAGGCACATTCTCGAGAATCACTGCACGAGGCCTCTGGCGCCTCACGTACTGGAGGATGGGGTCGATCACTTGGGACCTCTCGTCGTCGCAGCCCTTGCGCGCCCCGTCGGCGGCGTACGGCTGGCACGGGAACCCAGCGCTGAATATGTCAACTGATGTCGCGCCCTTGAAATCTTTGTCGAACACGTTTGAGTACCACTGCTTGAAATCGAAGTTGGCGGTGCAAAACGCGTGGCTGGCGGCAGCAATGTCGCGCCCAAACTCGTGCGCGCATGGGGCCCCCAAGAAGTGGAGCGCCTGCGCCTCCGACGCCCAGCCCGTGCAAGCGCTGCCCACCTTGATGGTGGGCGCAGCGCGCGTGGCAGCCTTGCAAGCCTTCCCCATGGGAAGCGCAAAGGTTGCGCAGGGGCCGCCTAAATCACTTCAGCCCAAATGGCTACGGATAAACTGGAGCGGCATTGGCAGCGCACGACATTCAGGAGGGAGGATATCATTCAGGAGAGGGGTTAATGGGAGCAATATCCGGATGCCCAGGATGTGGTAATTATCCCAGTGCGACCCTACCTGGGGGTTGGAGAATCTAGGCAAGCAACATCTACATCCACACCGACAGCTACATTAACATCTACACCTGCATCTACATTTTCATCGACATCAACAGCGAGATTCACATCTACATCTACATCCACATCTACATCTACATCTACACTTACATCCACATCTACACCTCATCTACATATACATAAACATTTTCGCGCCATTGCTGCTTTTGCTTTGCATGCTATGAGTTGCTATGTTATGTTATGGTTTGCTATGCTACGCTATGCTTGGCTATGCTATGCTATGCTAATGCTGTGCTAATGCTGCGCTGTGCTAAGCTAAGCTAAGGTAAACCAAGATATGTTATGCTATGCTGCGCTATGCTGTGCTAGGCTAGGCTATGCTATGATATGCGATGCTGCGCTATACTATGCTATGCTACTATGGTATGCTGCGTTATGCTATGATATGATGTGATATGATGTGTTATGTTATGCTACGCTGCGCTGTGCTATGCTGTGTTGTGCTATGATGCGCTATGCTATGCTATGATATGCTAGACTGCGATGTGCGATGTTATGCGAAGCAATGCCATGCTATAGTACGCTTGGCTATGCTATGCCGTGCTGTGCTAGTGATGCGTTGCGCTATGCTGCGCTAAGCTAAGCTAAGGTAAACTATGCTAAGCCAAGCTAAGCTAAGCCAAGCTAAGCTAAGCTATGCTAAGCCAAGCATGGCTAAGCTAAGCTAAGCATAGCTAAGCTAAGTTAAGCTAAGCTAAGCTAAACTAAACTAAGCTAGGCTAGGCAAAACGGGGGATCCTGGGGGAACTGTGGGGCAGATGCCGGCGGAACCATCCGGGCCGGCCCTGGCCGGCCCCGGGCCCCTTGAGCTTATACGGTAAGAACCCTTCTAGGCAGAGCCTAAGTAGGGAACGAGTAGGGCGAAGAGGCAGAGGATGACGAGAATGAAAATGAGGGACACGAGAAGGAGGATGCGAATGCACGAGCAGGAGGAGTAGGTGGAGCAGGAGGGGGAACGGGAGGACAGGGAATAATAATAAGGAGGAAAAAGAAAGGAAGGGGAAAGAGCAGCCCCCCCCCCCCCCGCGCTAGCGCGCCTTGCCCCAGGGGCAGCGCCCGCAGCGCCGCCGGCGGCAGCGCCGCCGCCGCCCGGGCCCGGGCCCGGGCCCGGCCAGGCCAGGCCAGGCCAGCCCCCCCCCCCTCCACCACCCCGCCTGGCCGCCAGACCCACCCCCCTCCACCACCCCGTCCAGGGCCAAAACACCAGGAACACGATTCAAGTGCCCTGGAAAGAAAACCATGACCCATATAATTTGATTTGCCCTGCGACCCCTCCCATAATTTGCAAGTGTCTTTGCCCTTATCCTCACTGTACTCCTGCTCCCCTCATCATCCACCCTTCCCTCCCCCGTCCTTCTCCTTCTCCTCCTCCTCCTCCTCATCATCACCCTTCTCTTGCCTTTCCTCATCCTTCCCCCCCCCCCTGCCCGCCCTTTGTTCTCTTCCCACCTATCCCGACCTCAGGAGGATAATGATCAGGACGATAACAAGGACCACGAAGAGAAGTCTACGGACGCAGAGGAGGAGGAGGAGGAGGAGGAGGAGTAGGAGGAGGAGGAGGAGGAGGAGGAGCAGGAGCAGGAGCAGGATAAGGGCAAATAAGACAAGGCTGACAATAACGATAAGGACAAGGACGAGGAGAATGATGAGAAGGATGACATGCAGCAACAACAGGAGCATGATAGCAAGGGAGAGGGAGGATGTGGAGGATGATGGGGAGGAGAGAGGAACGCGCCGGGCTAGGTCGATCGACTCGGACAGCGGGCGGCCCCAGAACGCCGCCCCGCCGCCCCGTCTAACAAGAGCCAAGAACAAGGTCGGCCCGCCCGCCGGCTGGCCCTCGCGGGCGACGCGACGCCGGCGCCGACTGCGAGGCCGACTGGGCCCGGAGGATTCCTGAGAGTCCCTGGAAGGGGCAGCGGGCCGCGATGGAATCGGCGCGGTCGTTGGCGCCCCCCCCGCGCCCGGCCCCCCCTGCAAGCCGACTCCTCCTAGTAGTAGTAGTAGTAGTAGTAGTAGTAGTAGTAGTAGTAGTAGTAGTAGTAGTAGTAGTAAAAGTACATTGTAGTAGTTGTAGTAGATGTAATCGTCGTAGTAGTCGTGGTGGATGTCGTTGAAGTTGAGGTAAACGTACTGGTGGTAGTACCTAGCGGTCATCATAATAATAGTAAACGTGGTACTGGTGGTATTCGGGGTAGTAGTAGTAGTAGTAGTAGTAGTAGTAGTACTAAAATTTATAGTAGGTGTTGTCGTAATACTACTCGTAAAACATAACTAATCATGGTAGTAGCGGTAGCCGTCGCCGCCGTAGTCGTGATCATTTTGGCTGCAAAAATGGGAGCGCCAGCATCCGCAAAGGTCGTAACATTGGTAATGGTGGTCGTCGTATTACTAGTCGTGGGGGTAGTTGTAGTAGTCGTAGTCGTAGTCGTAGTCGTAGTCGTAGTCGTAGTCGTAGTAGTAGTAGTAGTAGTAGTAGTAGTAGTACTACTAGTAATAGTAGTAGTAGTAGTAGTAGTAGTAGTAGTAGTAGTAGTAGTAGTCACACTAGTCGTAGTAGTAGTCGTAGTCGTAGTAGTTTGTAGTATTAGTAGTAGTAGTAGCAGTTGTAGTAGTAGTAGTAGTAGTAGTAGTAGTAGTAGTAATGGTAGTAATCGTAGAAGTCGTAGTAGTAATAGTCGTAGTAGTAGTAGTAACAGTAGTAGTAGTACGGGCAGTAGTGGTAATAGTCGTCGTAGTCGTAGTAGCAGTCATGTTCGTAATCGTCGTAGTCGTAGTCGTACTAGTAGTAGTAGTAGTAGTAGTAGTAGTAGTAGTAGTAGTAGTAGTGGTAGTCGTAGTAGTCGTAGTACGAGTAGTAGAAGTAGTAGTAGTAGTAGTAGTAGTAGTAGCAGTAATAGTAGTAGTAGTAGGAATCGTAATACTAGTTGTCGTAGTATGTATAGTAGTAATGGTAGTAGTAGTAGTAGTAGTAGTAGTAGTAGTAGTAGTTGTAGTAGTAGTAGTAGTAGTAGTAGTAGTAGTAGTAGTAATGGTAGTAGTACTACTAGTAATAGTAGTAGTCGTAGTAGTAGTAGTAGTAGTAGTAGTAGTAGTAGTAGTAGTAGAGGTAATCGTCGTAGTAGTATTAATAATGGTTGTGGTAGTCGTGGTAGGGGTCCTCACCCCCCCCTTCTCCCCAATCCCATGGCAGCGGCGGCGGGGAATTCGCCTGTCAACGTGGGCATGAGATCCAGATCACCGGTGAGGAAACGAAAATCACACATGAGCCGTGGCGCATGTAAAGCGCACAGGCTGCGCATCAGGCGTGCCATCTACGCGCCGCTCGCCCGCGCTCCCGCGGCGATCCGAGAAAAACGCGTCGAGCTAACGGCGCCGCCCGCGCGCCTCTGAACTGCGAAGGCGGCGATCGCAGTGGGCAACGCGCAAGGGAGGGGGGGGGGGGCAGTGGGGGGCGGGGGTTCTCAGGGGGCCGCTTCTTACATTGCGCGAGCCTTGCGCGCGCCTTCTGAGAAGCAATACATGTTTCTAAGAAGCCCCCCCCCCTCCCCTTGCCCCCTCTGCGCGTGGCCGACGCGCGCTTCGCGGCTCTGCCTGCCCGTCGTCAGCGCGGGGGCGCCCATGCGCTGGGCCTGCTGGAGAGTGGACTGGAAACGCGCCAGGATGGCATCGGACTGCGTCTTGGCCTCACCCACCGCGGCTGGAGAGATCGAGCCGAACTTCGCAGGCCGACCGCCGCCCGGAGCTGCGCGCCGAGCTCCTCCATGGGAGCGCGGGCCGAGGCCCGATATCCAAACGCTCGCCCCCGGGGCGCATGTCCCCGAACTGCTTCCTCTTAGCGTCAAAGCGTGCCTGGGCGGCCTGCCGGGCTACGGCCAGCGCGGGATCTTCTGGCGTAGTCGCCGAGGTCGACCCCAGCTGCTTGCCCGTGTTGATGATATTAATGTGGGCCAAAGGCTCGTTGGAAGCGCCCTCGCCAATCGCGCGCGTCGCCGACGCTGCCGGGCCCGCTCGCGTCGCACTTGCCGGCGGGGGCGTCGCTGGAGGAGGAGGCGTCCGCTGCGACAGGCCCACAGGCGCATGGGGCAGTCCTCTGAGAGAGCTCGGCAGCAATCGCCTGCGGCTGAGACTGCGCAAAAATGCCCGACATCGTGGATGGGGCTCGTCCCAATTATTCCGCTGTCTGTCGGCGCTGAGTTCGTTGCCGTCTCTGCTCAAAAGCGCCCCACTCCGCGCGCGCCGCGGGCGCGCGCGCGGTGGATGTTCAAGCCGCGGCGGAGGCAGATCCACAGCCACTGCTGAGGCACATTGTCCTGGAGTTGCGAATTCCCATAATGCCGCTGCCCACTTGGATCGCGTTTCCAATCGTCGGTAGAAGGCGGCCCCGGTGCTGATTGCGCACCGCGCTTTCCCCCGCGAGTTCTACGGCGCCACCCCGACCCTTCGGCAAAGGCGCAGGCGAATTCGACAACCAAAAAACTGCGCAGGCAGGCGCACGCCTGAAGCTGGTCTAGACATGCAATTGGCTCGCCGTCACGCCGGCGTGCCTTGATGCAACGTTGGTACGGAAACATATAACGTATAGACGTAGGCATATATGTATGTGGGTATACATGTGTATATCGATGTACATCGATACGTACATTTACAGAGTTGTACATGCATGCGCGCATGTATATGTGCGTATATCTGAATGTATATACATCTAATATATATATATGCATGTATGCATATATGTATGTTTGTGTGTATATATATATATGTTGCACCCCGCTCGCCCGCCCTGGAGGCTCAATCGCGTCTGGCGCGGCCATCTCCGAAGAGGCCAGATCCTGCCTCGACGCGCGCAGCACAGCGGCCGCGCGGCGCCGTCGAGAGCGAGGCCGAGTAGGCTGCCTCTGCAGCTTGCTCGGGCCCCACTCGCCGCTCTTCGACTCTTGCGAATGAGCGCGCCCTTGCTCTCACCGCAGCCCCTGGCGGGGACTGGGCCACATGCAATTATTGGAAGGTTCCATGCTGCCCGACACCACGTGCCAAGGCCAGGATCAACGACGAATACGATCCATTCGTCGCGTGGCAACTGAGCCCCACGGACATGCGAAAGCAAGCGCCCAACCTCTCTGTCCGAAGAAATAGCCAAGTCGCGCGAACGCACCGCCGTCATCTCTATTCATCGAAGTTACACCCTTGCAGCGCCGTGGAGCACCCGCAATGAGGGCAGCGCGAGCACCTTCTTCACCGCAGCGGCAAACGAAACCAGGGCCGTCGCCATGTCTGTTGACTCTTTCTTTTTCTCCCAGTCGGCGATCTGCTGGAGCATCGCATCGCGGCGCCCCATGTTCGCGGGCTTCGCCGAGGCGGTGCAACGACCGAGAAAAGGGCCACTGGTATCTTGCGGAAGGGGATCCAAGAGAGTCGGTCTCCTCGTCCTCTGCCTTTTTGCGATCCACGACGCCCGCTCTGTCATACTGTTCGAACGTCCAGTCCGTTCCCTTCGCCAGCTCGTTCTCCAGAGGCGCTTCCAGCGCGAGATTCCGACGCGGCGCAGAACTGCACGTTCTACGTCCAACGGCGGGGTGAGCGTCGCCGCCGCCTCCATCAGCTGCAGCTCTTGGGTGCGTTTCCAGCCGCGGGCCTCGGCCGCGGCCTCGGCCTCCCCCTCCGCCTTAGCTTCCTTCGCGCCAGTGGCCTTTCGCTTGGAGCCCATGCCCTCTGGAACATCAACGAACCTTGATGCGTCCTGACAAAATCTTGGAAACGCCTCGCGGGTCGCCAATGTTGCACAGTAGCTCAAACCCCTCCGCCATGGACACAGCGTTGGCCTTCATGTCGGCACAGAAAGCTGCTATGGCTCTCGCGATGGAAGATCGCTGGGAAGTATAGCGCAAGGTAAAAGTGAGCGTTGCGCGGGGCGTCCTCGTCCGCCTTCACGCTATCGCAGAGGTCGACGGCGTCGCCGAACGGCTGTCGGTTCCAGCGAGGCAATCTCTTCGGGGACTTCGTCGGCTCCTGCAGCCGCAGCAAGAAGAGATCGCCCACAAGGCGGTGACCACGACAACCTCCATGGCTCACATGGGAAGTGCGACCCGCCTGCGCCGACGAGCCAAGGCAACAAACAAATTTGCAAAAGAGGAAACCTATACGGCAATGACTTCCGCATGGTTGGGTCCACGTCCCGTGCGTCACGCGGCTGAAGGAAATCTGTTGGGCGCCTTCAAATGGAAAGCCCGCAGCACATTGGCAATATCATAACTGTTGGCTGTCGTGCGAAGAGAGTAACTGCGCTGCGCCTGGGAAAGCCCTTCCACATCGATGCCCATAGACGTGCCATGCAGCAATGCAAAATGAATCTCCGCAGATCTGATCCGTTGTAAGAGACCGTCCAACCTGCCCACGACACGCAGAGGCGGACTGGAGGCTGCCATCGCCGTCGAAACAAAGAAGGATCCAAAGCAAGCGGCGAAGCCAACAAGTCAGCTGCCTTGGTCTTCGTGCGTAAGGCCATTTGAGTACTCCGAAGATTCGCACAGTCGGCGGGCAGGGCAACCTGCGCAATATCGAACTGCCGGCCACAAAACTGAAACTCCTGATGGCCCGCCTCTTTGCCCACTTCGTGGCAGTCATGCCCGTGCTCTCCGGCAGTATGACATCTGCATACATGCAGCTGGATGCGCGGCCGTCGGGCTGTGGTCGCACCCTCGGCTCCCGTCAGTCGCAGAGCCAACTAAGACGAAGACTGTCGGCGCCCAGACTTGGGTCTGGGTCCCTGGGGAATCGGTGTGCTGTACGCTCCACGGGGGGGCCGACCTGCTCGGGGAACCTTGAACCAGAGCGGTTGCGGTCGCCCCCCCCCCCCCAGGGGGGCGCCCCCATGCGGAGCCCTGCATACATACATACATACATACATACATACATACATACATACATACATGCATGCATGCAAACATACATACATACATACATACATACATACATACATACATGCATGCATGCATACATACATACATACATACATGCGTAGATATATATATATATATATATATACCCGGCACCGTGCTGCTGGATGCGGAGTGAGCGTGTCCTCGGGTCCTTTGCCGACTCCCTGAAGCAGCCCTCGGGAGTCCCTAGGGGCCCTGGAGTTTTGGCGGGGCTGCCCGCGTTGCCCCTGGGCTCAGGCGCTTCTGTCGAGTGAATGGCTCAGGCATAAGAGCCCCAAGACGGGCCAAGAAGGCCCCACGCGGCCCGCAAGACGGTCAAAGAGGGCCTCGAGTCGACGAAAGATCGCTCCGAGACGCACAGGATGCCGTCAAGACGCCCCAAGAGGCCTCAAAGAGGGCCCCACTAAGTCAAAATTATTGGTTTGCTTTGATGTTTCTGGAGGGTTTGGGCGTTCTCAGTTGTTCTGTTTTCCGACGTTCCAAGAGGCGCCCCAGGACCATCCCAAGACGGTCCAAGAAGCCTCCCAGAAGGCTCCAATGACGGCCTAAGAGAACCCCAAGACGGTCCAAGAGACGCCCAAAGACGGCCCCAAAAGGGCCCCATGAGAGGGAGCATGAACACAAAAAACGAATCTTCCGCCCCAAGAGGCCCCTAGGAGGCCCCTAGAGGCGCCCAAGCGGCTCCCAGAGGACTCAGCGGCCTCGAAGAGGCCCCAAGAGGCCCCCACGAGGCCCCCACGAGGCCTCACAACGGCCCCCAAGAGGCTTCAAAACTGCCGCCAAGAGGCCCCCGAGAAGCCCCCCACGAGATCTCAACGAACATCCGATAGGCTTTTCATACCCCAGACCCAAGCACGGTGGTGGGATGGGCCGGAAACCATTTGACAACCCTGGCAAGCCTTTAAGAACCCCCCCGGGGTTATCGCTAGCACCGCACCAAGATTTAATAGTTTCAGGGGGTCGTTTTCGCAGAGCGATATCTTTAGCACCTCGCACAAATCAAACAACAAAATTCTGTGGCGCGTCGCGCGTCGCGCGCCGCGCAAGAAGAAATCCTTGTGGATGCCTTTGGATATGCTGTGCATTTCCTAGGACATTTCACGGACCAGCAAAGGATTAGCTTAGCTTGACCCCGAGCGCTCTTTGCGGGCTCCTTCGGTGCCGAGGTAATGCTTCCAGGGTGCCGGATGCGTTATACTTTCACCAGATGAGGGGTGGGGGTGGGGGTTTCTTAAAGGCTTGATGCGGTTATACTTATCAATATGTAGGTATGTATGTATGTATGTATGTATGTATGTATGTATGTGTATATATATATATATATATATATAGATATGTGTGTGTATGCATTGGCCGGAAACTCGACTCTGACGGCTTCCGCCCTGCGGGCTCCACAACGCAGCGATGGATGTGCATGCGTCGAAAGGAGAGAAGGACGCACAAAGGGAGGGGGGGAATGCGCGATAAGCGAGGACGAGAGGCGAGGCCAATGGGGAGACAGAGAGGAACGACGGCAAGGGGGACGGCGGAGAAAACGCGAGCGAGAAAATCCGAGCGGCTGCCACTACCCCGCCGCGCCAGACGGCTGTCTTGATACAGCTGCTTTTGTGACATTGGAAGGGGAGGGAAGAGCAGAGGGGGAGGTACTGGAACAGAAAGTAGGAGGACTCGAGACTCCACTGAATGACCTACAGAAGGAGCACTCGTGGATTCACGAAAGGATCAAGAGAGGGAGACCTCGAGGATCCACCAGAACACCTACAATGGGAGCATCCGTGGATCCACGAGAGAATCAGGAGTGGGAGCACTCGAGGATCCACTGGAGGATCGACAGTGGAAGCACTCGTGGATCCACTATCAGAACGGTCAGTGTGAGCACCCGTGGATGCACTGGGATGTCCAAAGTGGGGGTGCGAGTGGACCTACTATTTCCACTAGTGGATCTGTAGTGGGTCCACTGGCGGATGCCAGGCGAAAGCGCCGCGGATCCACTCCGAAAGCAAGTGCAGCGTGAAAACCTTTCAGAAGCCGAGACCATTGAACGGACGTCAGGATCGGCAGAATTTGTGGTGTGCCTCCGCGCCCCCAGAGAGGGTCCACCTTGGGGGGCAGACTGGTATGTTTCTCTGTCAGGTCGAGCTCCTGGGGACCTGGGTCGATAGTGGCACCACGAGGACCCAGACAGGCACCCACGTCTGAATTACTAGTGGTTGTGATTGTTCACGTTCGTATTAGGGACCTCTTTCGTGCTAACAGAAACGCACCAGAAAGTCACTTGCGAAGCTCAGCGCTTGAGGGATCCCAACCTGAGCGCACCAAACAAACGGGCGAACTACAGCCTCACACTACAATCTGGAGCATCCTTGTTTGCCACATGTGTGCGTACCCGTTCCATCGACATCAGATGCAAGCCTACACAGAAAATCAGCTGTGAAAGACACCGCGTAAATCAAGACCTCATGCTGCCCTTTGGGGACCTGCCTGGGCCGCTTGGGGCACCTCTTAGGCCGCCTTTGGACCCTCGTGGGCCGCCCTTCCGTGTGATCGACTTCCTCGAGCACACGGCCCGAAATACTCAGCACGTGGAAAAGCTTCCATCCCCTGACCATCTGAGCCCACCAGACCCGCCCGCAACGCAAGACTGCCGACATGGCGGCTAGACCGCCAGAAGGGCCCAGTTCAAGTAACATTCCCTAAGTGCAAACACTTCAGGGAAATACTGCAAAATGAATCCGCTGCGCTTTGGGGAGGCCTGGAGGAGCGGATTCGGAAGGGGCGTCGTACGGCTGAGAAGGGTTGGTCGTGGGGAGAGGACGCTGCTGCGCAGCCAAGCGACTGCTGAGTGTGCAATGAAAGGCCTGCGCCGTGCTCGCAGCAATGACGACTGTCGGCTCATCGGAACAAACCAATCCTCCTACTACCGATGGCGACTTCTATAGAATGCCGTTGGGCGGCCGCGCTGCAGGGAAGCTGTGTATTAGGTGGGCGACCGCCTTCGTAGCCTCGGGCCGGCCGAAATTATGAGATCTCGGCGGAACTCTGCTGGGAATTTCGAGAGACCCGGCATGCGGGGCGACCTGCCAACCACACCGTGCGGAGCAGGGCCCCTGACTCCGAGTGACCCTGCAGTCCAAACTGGCCAGGCAGCAAGCAGGAAGGCGCGCCGTAATGATAGCGCAGGAAGAGGAGGGGGGAGGAACAAAGGCCACAGAAGAAGCGGGCCTTGCGAGCCGGGAGCCCGAACAAGGGGTCGACACCGACGAGCTTCATGCTCGGCTGACGCCTGCCGCTCCTCGGGGACTGAGAAGATCAAGCAATCTGCACCCTGCGAGGCGAACGCTGGGAGGCCTGATCATCGAGCCCAATCCATGCGCCTCGCTCGTTCGTCGATTGAGAAGGCGATTCCGAATCTTGGGGAGGAGGAGCAAGGGAATCATGTGGCAAAGACGAAAAACAATAATAGCTGAGAAGTCCCAGTCGTCATACCAAGGCAAAGAGCACCTCCATAAGTTATCAACTGTGTTTCCATAAGCGTCACAAGCAAAGTTATACCCGCCTGTAGCTCCGTTGTTGGTGTCCACACAACTGGTTACCCCGCCGCCGCACGCACTTCACATATCGGAACCTGAGAAGTGTCAGCCGTCGTAGTCCAAGCCGACGTGCACCTCCAATCATTATTGCCCCCATCACCGTCGCAATCATTATTAGACCTGCCTGTAGCTCAGTTGTCGGTGTCGACACAGTCGTTGTCGTCTGGGGAACCCTGCACGATGCCGAAGAGGGGCGCGAGAACGGCAACTGCGTGGAGGGGAATCATATCGAGCACGCGCACGGGCTACATGAACGAATTTGGGTGAGCAGAACTAACGCCTGTGCCACCGCGGCCTGAGTCCAAATGCCTGTGCCTTGAACAACACATGGTTCTGGTTTAGCAGCAGCAACAGCTGCAACCGCAACCGCACAAGCAACAGCAACAGCGGCAACAACAACATCCGCATCCGCATCCGCACCAGCATTATCATCAGCACCATCACCATCACCATCACCATCACCATCACCATCACCATCACCATCATCATCATCATCATCATCATCATCATCATCATCCTCATCCTCATCCTCATCCTCATCCTCATCCTCATCCTCATCCTCATCATCATCATCATCATCATCATCATCCTCATCATCATCCACATCGTCATCATCGTGATCATAATCATCATCATTACCATGATCGCACGCCCCTCTCACCCTCCTCCGCCTCATCATCATCATCACCATGCGCATGCTCATCCTCATCATTATCATCATTCAAATAGTTTGTAGCTCCGCTCTCGGTATCCACACAGGTAACCGGTTTGTCGCAACCACCACGTAAAACGATCACAACTATACGAATAACATCTATCGCAACCCATCCGTCGTTTGTCGGTAGCTCCGTTGTCAATGTCCTCGCAGCACGATGCCGAAGAGGGGCGCGAAAACAACAGCTGCGTCGAGTGGAATCATATCGGGCACGCGCACGGGCTAGATGACCGACGTTGACTGAGCAGAAGTAGCGTTTCTGCCACCGCGGCATGAGTCCAAATGTTTTGCGCTTGAGCGCGGCAGCAGCAACAGCCGCGACCACAGCCGCAACACCATCAGCAGCAGCAGCATCCGCATCTGCATCAGCACCACCACCAACATCCGCACCAGCTCTATCATCATCATCATCATCATCATCATCATCATCATCATCATCATCATCATCATCATCATCATCATCATAACCGCCATCACCAGGGGCATCATCATCAACAACATCAGCACCAACATCATCGGCATCATCCTCATGATCATCACCATCACCAATGCCATCACCACCCGCCCCTTCGCCTTCACCACTTTCATCGTCATCGGACTCATCATCAGCACCATCATCACCATCACCATCAACATCACCACTAACATCATTATCATCGTCCTCATCATCACCCTCATCCACATCCTCAACCTCACCATCATCCGCATCATCGTCATCATTTCCATCCTCATTCTCGTCCCTCCTCCTTGTCTTCCCCATAGTGGCGCTCGTCTTGGCACCGCGCACACTGGGCTTCATCAGTTCCCAAAGCTACACTGTTGGAGGGCGGGTCGTTGTCAACATCTGGTTCCTGCCTTGAAGACGTGCGTACTCGTTTGAATAATTCCAACAACTACGAGGATGAGGGCCGAACCGTTTTTCGAATGTGGGTGTCACCTGGGGTTCACGCGCGCTCGTCCTTACAATCAGCTGTTACACAGGAGGAAGGAATTGGATCCGATATTGTGTTCTCGCCATGGCGCCGCGCATGATGCGCGCGAACATCAGATTCTTCACGCATAGAGGGCGGCTCATGTTCAAAATGGTGTTCTCGCGTGACACCAGTGCGCGCGTGAAAAACGACCGCGTAGAATTGAGCCGTCGAGCCAGATCTCCGCCCCTTGCATGTCTCCCATTCAGGAGGCTGTGGTGACGCCGCGGGCAGTCTTGGCCCTGCGGACTTCTCGGGGAAGCATTCGGGCGTCGCGCCCCTGTGCATGTTCTCGGCGTAGCATCGCGCGCGGATGGCCGTTTTTTTTTTCGCACGCGCCGGCATTGCCTAGGCATTCATAACCACGGAAGAAAATTCGCAGCAGCACTTCGGGTGGAGGGCGGACCCTCTTCCAAAATGGACGTCGGGCTCGAGACCTCGTGTGGTGTGTGCGCAGAAGGAAGAGCTACACCCGTGTAGCAGTCGCGCGGACGGAGGGCGGTTCCTTACCGCAGTGGGGCTGCGGCTGAGCACTTCAGGGACTGAGGGGGAGGAGAATGGATGGGGCTCAGGACGGAGGCTGCACAATCAAGACGCTGAAATAAGGAACAACTCGGGTTCGGAAGGGGGGCACTGTTCCTTGGGTCCTTCCATGGTTGTTCCTCTAGCGATCCGTGTGCAAACATGCACGTTGGTGGATCAAGATGAGTTTTGTTTCTTGGTTTTGCGTTCCTAGTGGTGGGCGCAGGACTGCATCACATATGCATAATGGGTTTGCTCTATCCCTCCCTTCCTCCTCCTCCTCCTCCTTCACCTCCTCCTCCAAACATTATTCCCCTTCCTCCTCCTCGTTGCAACGCGCTTGATCGCCCTTACCTCTATGCTTGCTTCTCCCGCTTCTCCCACTCCATCTCCTGCTGCTGCTGCTGCTGCTGTTCCTCCTCCTTCTTCACCACCCTCCCCATTCATTGTGCTCATCCTTCTGCTCATCCTCATCCTCCTTCTTTAATGTACGATTACGATTTTCCCATATTCCGATTGCGCATGCCACGATGAGGCCCTTCTAGCAGTTTCAGGTCCGCTATGGCACGTGTCCGCTGACTGAGCAAATCAGCGCAATGGGACGGGATGGGTGGGAGGGGTGCGGAGGAGGAGGATGAGAAGGAGGAGGAAGAGGAGGAGGACCCCGACGATACCCGAGGTGCGATGTCAAATATGGCGCGAGCGCACCTAGCTTGCCCTAACCCCGCGTTCCTCCCACCTCACTCCGCTTTCCTCCCTTCCCCGTCGCCCTCCCTCCCACTCCCATCTTCCCTCCCTCCTTCGCTCCCTCCGCCCCTTACTGTTTGTGTCTTCCCGCCTCCCTCCCTCCCTCCTCCCTCCCTCCCACTCCCTCCTCCCTCCCTCCCTCCTCCGTCGCTCCCTGCCCCTCGCTCCTCTTTCCTCCCCCTCTCACTGTTCTTCCAGCCTACCCCCGTCCTCCCTCCCTCCTCCCTCCCTCCCTGCTCCCTCCCTCCCTCCCTCTCTCCCTCCACCTCCTCCCTCTGTCATCCTCCCTCCGTCCCTCCGTCCCTTCCTCCCCCCCCACTCCCCCACTCCCTCCACCTCCTCCTCCGCCGCCGGCTCCTCTCTCCCCTCCTGCCCTCCTCCTGCCCCAACCCCTCCCCGGGACCCCGCCGCCCCACGAGGACCCCACGCCCCGCGAGCCGTCTTTTGCGCGGCGCGGTGGGGGGGGGGGCGGCACCGCGCGCCGCCAGCGCTCTGCCAGTCGCGCCGCCCGCGCGCCGCGCCCCCTCCCACCCCCCCCCGCGCTGGTCCTCCCCCTCCTGTTCCTGCTGCTCCTCCTGCTGCTCCTCTTCCTCCGCCTCCTCCTCCTCCTCCTGCTCCTCTTGCAGACTCCTCATCCTCCCCCTGCTCCTCCTGCAAACTCCTCCTCCTCCTCCTCCTCCTCCTCCTCCTGCTCCTCCTGCTGCTCCTCTTCCTCCTCCTCCTCCTCCTCCTCCTCCTCCTCCTCCTCCTCCTCCTCTTGCTCCCCTCCCGCTGCTTCGTCTTATCCAGCGCCGTCACTCTTCCTCGTCCTCCATCCTGATCCTCGTGATTCCCTCCTCCTCCTCCTCGTCCTCCTCCTCCTCCTCCTCATCATCATCAACAGCCTCCTTGTCGTCGTCGTCGTCTTCGTCGAAGTCGTCGTCACCATCGTCGTCATCATCAACATCATCATCATCATCATCATCATCATCATCAGCATCATCATCATCATCATCATCATGATCATGATCATGATCATGATCATGATTATCATCATCATCATCATCAGCATCAGCATCAGCATCAGCATCATCATCATCATCATCATCATCATGAGCATCATGATCATCATGGCGATCATCATGGCGATCAGCATCATCATCATCACCATCATCATCATTAGTATCATCATCACCAGCATCATCAAACTCATCATCACCATTATGATCATCATAACCACCATGCTCGCCATCAGCATCATCGTCATGATCACCAACAACATCACCACCACCATCAGCAGCATCAGCAACATCAGCATCCGCATCCGCAACATTGGCAGCATCAGCAATCAACATCACCATCATCAGCCGCAGTATCAGCATCATCAGCATCAGCATCATCAGCATCAGCATCAGCATCATAACCATCGTCACCACCACCAGTATCACTAAACCCATCATCATCGTCGCCACACTCACCATCACCATCACCAATACCATCACCACCAAAGGCAGTACCATCATCTTCGTCGTCACCAACAGTATCAACATCATATCCAGCATAATGAGCATGATCAGCATCATCATCGTCATCATCATAATCGTAATCACTCAGCGTCAACCTATTAAGACGAATCCCCAAATCATTCTCAGAATCGTCATCAACATCGTCATCGCCATCGCCATCACGCCCTATACACGACCACCACCGTCATCAATATCGCCAACGACACCATCAACAATATCACCAACATAACCATGATCTCAACCGTAACCATCATCGTCATACGGTCATCATCGTCATCAGCATCAACATCATACTCACCATCATTATCTTCATCACCAACATCATCGACATCACCGCAATCATCGTCACCATCGTTATACGCATCGTGATCGTTATCGTGATCGTCATAACCATCACCATCACAATCATCATAACCACCACCATCATCATCATCATCATCATCAACATCATCATCATCATCAGTATCACAGTGAGGGTACCGAACGGTCATTGAGGATTATGACTGTTGCGTTGTTGTTGTTATTGTTGTGGTTGGTGTTGTTGTTGAATGTTAATTACTAAACATTTATTATTGTTGGACGCCTTAGAGACGCTCTGGCGCTCTCGCCGAGGCGCCGACTACATTTTCATTGGAAATGAGGCTCGCGCTCGAGCGGTTTGGGAGACCGCCAAAACCGGCCCCCCAACAACAAGAACGCTCCCGCTCGAGATGTCCTCCTTTTTGCTCAAGGATGGTGTTCTTGCTCGCCGCCGAAAGCCGCCGTCCTCACAAAACCAGCGCTCCCGCTCGAGACTTCCTCCCGTTTTACCTTGGACTGGCGCGCTAATCTTTCTCTCATCGGCGCCGCCCCCAGCAAAAACAACGCTCCCGCTCGAGGCGTCCTCCCTTTTTTACTCTAGGCGGTGCTCCTCCTCGTCGCCGAAAACCGCCGCCCCAACAAAACCAACGCTCCCGTCTGAGACTTCCTTCCGTTTTACGCTGGACTGGCGCCCAACTCTCTTTTGAGGCGCCGCTCCCAGCAAGAACAAAGTTCCCGCTCGAAGCGTCTTCCCTTTTTCCCGGAGACGGTGCTGTTTTTCGCCGCCGACAACCCCCGTCCCGACAAAACCACGGCTCCCGCTCGATGCTTCTTCCTCCTTTCTTACTCAAGGCGGTGTTCCTCCTCACCGCCGACAACCGCCGCCACGACAAAACCAGCGCTCCCGCCCGAAACCTTCCTTCCGTTTTACGCTGGGCTGGCGTTTAACTGTCTTTTGAATTGGCGCCGCTCCCAACAAGAACAACGTTCCCGCTCGAGGCGTCTTTTCTTTTTCCCGAAGACGGTGCTGCTTTTCGCCGCCGACAACCCCCGTCCCGACAACACCACGCTCCCGCTCGAGGCTTCCTCCCTTCTTACTCAAAGCGGTGTTTCTCCTCGCCGCCGAAAACCGCCGCCCCGACAAAACCAGCGCTCCCGCCTGAGACGTCCTTCCGTTTTTTGCTGGACTGGTGCCCAACTCTCTTTTGAATTGGCGCCGCTCCCAGCAAGAGCAGCGCTCCCGCTCGAGGCGTCCTGTCTTTTTCCTCGGGACGGTATTGTTCCTCGCCGCCGACAACCCCCGCCCCGACAAAACCACGGCTCCCGCTCGATGCTTCCTCCTTTCTTACTCAAGGTGGTGTTCCTCCTCCCCGCCGAAAGCCGCCGTCCCAACAAAACCAGCGTTCCCGCTCGAGACCTCTCTTTGTTTTACGCTGGACTAGCGACCTACTTTCTTCAGCATTGGCGCCGCCCCCAACAACAACTGCAGCCCTGCTCGAGACTTCCTCCTTGTATATGCAGGGCCAAATTCTTTCCCCAACGCAGACAACCCCCATCCCTACCAAGGCAATCCTGTCGTTCGATACTTCCGTGTGCTTTATCCTTCGCTGGGGTTCCACTGGCGGCATCGCACCGGCGCAGCAAGGCGCGGGCATGTGTTTTCGAGGCGGGATATGGTGAAATTCCTCGGAGGAAGTGTTTGCAAGACCTCATTGGGCGGGAGATCTGGGAATGGGAATAACGGACCCCGCTATAGAACAATAGTCCCCCATAACGTGGATGGCTATCATGATGGTCGCATGCTCTGTGTGGAAACATAGCGCATGAAAGTAAACTTAATGTTGTTGTTGTTGTTGTTGTTGCTAATGTTGTTGTCATTGTTGTTTGTTGTTGTCGGCGTCCCGCCAGCGACCCACCCCACGACCAACCCCGCGACCCACCCCGCGACCCACCCCGCGACCCACCTGCGACCCAACCCGAGATCCACCCGCGACCCGCCCCGCGACCCTCCAATGACCACCCGCGACCCGCCCCGCGACCCTCCCGCGACCCACCCGCGATCCATCCGCGACCCACTCGCGACCCGCCCGCGACCCGCCCGCGACCAACCCCGCGACCCACCCACGACCCACCCGCGACCCACCACCCCGCGACCCACCCGCGACCCACCCGCAACCCAACACCGATCCACCCGAGACCCACCCGCGACCCATTTGCGACCCACCAGCAACCCACCCACGAAAAAATCGGCGCCTGCGGCGGGTTCGTTCTAGAACTTGTGAAACTCTAACTCTTATGGCGGGCTTTTCCATGCGACTCTCAAACCGCCGACGTCCCCGCCGCCCCCTCACTCTTATCCGCATCTGTGGGGCGCTACGTTTTAGTATTCCCTCCCGCGTCTGTTCCGTCCTCCTTGTCCTAGGTTCCTTTTCTGATCTGTCCTCTGCATCATACTGGCTTCACTGGCGTTTCACGAGGCGCTCTGCCCCGTGATACAAGCGTCTCCTCCTCATCCGCTCCTCCTCCTGCTCCTCCTTTCTACTCTTCCTCAGTCTCGTCCCCCCTTCCTCCTTCTCTCCCTCGCTCGCTCGCTGTCTCTCTCTTTCTCTCTGTGCCTCTCCCTTTCTGTCTTTCTCTCTCTCTCTCTCTCGCTCTGTCTCTCAATCTCGTCTTTATGTTTCTACGTCTTTCCTTTTGGGCTGTTTCTCTCGCCCTCTTTCAGAACCAACCCCTCATGCCTCCCTCCCCCTCCCTCCGCAGACACCCTCCTCACGCGTGCCTCTTCCCCCCTGTCAGGAGCAGCTCAGGAGGCGCTCAGGAGCAACCTGAGCGTGAGCTTGCTGGGCAGGGCAGGGTCTGTCACGAGTAAGTCCTCCAAGCTGCAGGAAGATTGTGTGGACACCGAGCCACACCATGAAATCTGACGACGGTCCGAAGATCAACCTACACCCTACTTACCAATGATCGGAACCGAACCTTGCCGAAACCCAATTCCAGATTCTGACCGCAACCTGATTCCACCAGACCCAGCCCTGGGCCATTGACCCCAATCCACAACCATACATCGGAGTGTCTGACCTCAACCCAAACCAGAAGCCTGGAGCAAGTGCCTTTCAGACCAGGACATGCACCGATTCGAAACGATCACCGGAACCAGGCGACACCCATCTCCAATCGCCACTAATTCCCCATGCAATCGGGGGTCCAGGAATAAACGGCGGGCATAATGATTCCAAACCTCGCTTTGCCCCCCCCCCCCCACCCCCCATTGGGGAGAAGGAGGAAGCATGAGAAAGAGCATGTGAGGAACTCCCCATCAAACCTCTGACTGCTTTTGGCTGTAAGCATGGGCTGGAGAGCGAGGCGGACGGCGACAGGCGCGGCCCGCCGAGCTGTCCAGCTGAGCAAGAGAGGCGTGCGCCTATCTTTACGCTTCAGTCGGCCAATCGTGCACGCTTCCAGCAAGGGACCAGAAGCAGGCTGTCCGTTCACGTTTCGGCGGTGGACAAACCTCCCTTTCGTAGACCTCCCCTTCGTGAAAACGGCCTGGGACCGAAACCGACGGACCTGGACCCGCAAAAATGACGGCCGCGACGCCCTCTCGGGAACCGAAAACGGCCAATTCCTTAATCGACGTGTCAGGGTAGGAGGTCTGCCCCCCGAATGTTGCGTAGCGCGGGAAGTGCGCTAGGCCACTCATATGCCTTCTGACAGACGCACAGCTTTGACTACACCATGGGCTGGGAAACGATGTGGGCTTGAACCCCGCGCCAATCGTATCCTCCATCCGCATTCGCCTCCCCTCTTCCTTGATCGCAAACTCCTGAATGCCGTCCGTCCAACTACGACGACGACGGTGAAGGTGACGGGATGGGGGATGAGGGGGATGGGGAGGAAGAGCAGCGGCAGCAGGGCGAGAAGGAGACTTGTCAGGGGAGGGGGAAGGAGGGGTGGCAGAGGGGGAGGAAGATGTGGTGGAGCGAGGGAGTGGGAAGAGATGCAGCAGGAGGGGGAAGGGGGGTGGCGGAGGGAAACGAGGAGAATGCGGGGGAGAAAGGTTTGGGCTCTCCGGTCCTCCCCCTCGTGGAACACGGGCGGGTCCGCCTCCACGAGCTCCTTGAGGGTCATCTCGGGCGGCCCACGCGCGCAAGGTCCGGAAGGCAAAGCAGCCAGGAAGGAGCCCGCCGGGAGAGGAGCCGGGAGGCAAAGCAGCCAGGATGCGTCCTTGCGCCCGCTGGTCCTCCACGCCCGCGCCCCCTCCTCTGCAGCGGCTTCCTGCCTCCCGCGCCCCCTCCTCTGGCGCCGGCCCCCTGCCTCCCCGTCTTTCTCTTGCCTGCCGCCCAGCTGCAATGGTTTCCTCCCCCCTCCCCTCCTCCTGGACTCCCCTTCCCCTGAGGTGCCCTCTGTGCCGTGATCCCGTGATGACCGTCTCATGTAGATCGCACGTGTTCGTGCGTATGAATACATGGGGCGACCCCCCTTGCAGGAACGACCAATAACATGGCCGCCCATCAACACCATATCGCCATGTGGTGGGATTTCTGCAATTTCCTGGCATCGCCCTTTTGTTCTGAACAGTACCGTCGATCGGGCATCACGTTTGATCTGATAGATTGACCTCCTGCGAGCCTTCGGCTTGTAAGAAAGACCGAGCAAAGACGGGCACGCCATTATGCACGCCCCGTAAAATTGTCTCGGTAAACGCTTATACCAGAACATGCGTGGGGCCAGCCTCCAGCTGGCAACAGGGATGACATAGACAGCGGTGGTGATGTGACCAGCGGGAAGTCTCTTTCGCGAATGTGCGGTCTGATTTTTTGATGGCAGCTACGGATGGTGAGTGGCGGGAGGGTGATGGTGCGGCAGAGATAACCCAAGAGGGCCGCAAGAGGATCCCCACGAAGGCCCCAGGAGGCACACAGCAATTAGTTCCCCAGGTTCTGAATGATTTAAAGCTCTCGCCTGATCGGTCTTCCAAGGCCCAAAGCTGCCCCAGAGGCCCAGCATTCCAGGACGGCCCAAGAGGGTCCAAAACCCCCAAAACGGTCGAAGAGGGCCCCACGAGAGACCTGAGAGGGGGAACACTGAATTTCCGAACCCTCCGCTCCAATAAGACCCCCGAAACCGCCAGCAATTCCCAAAGAAGGGCCCCAATCCGCCACCGTGTCCAACACGACCAGACATTGCACAACGCCCGCCTCCAGAATGGCCAATGTGGACCAAGTGTGGCCTCAAAGACGGCCAAGATGACCCAATATGCCACCAAGACGGCCCCAGATGGCTCCAAGACGGCTCAAGGTGACCTCCAGTCGGTCCAAAAGGCACCCGAGACGCCCCAAGAAGGCTTCAAGGGGGCATTGATATCGCATTCTCGCCTTTTGGGGCTTGTGGCAGACGGAGACGACCCAAGAGGCCTCCAAGGCACCCCCAAGAGGCCCCTAAAGATGGCTCCACGTACCTCCGAGTCGGCCCAGAATCGCTCCAGAGAGAATACAAAGATGGCCCAGTGATGCCTCCGAGACGGCCTCCGAAAGCCAAGCGGTACTCGCAAAATGCCTCCAGAAACCCTCAAAAGTTCTCCAAATGGGTTCCACAACGGCTGGAAGAACACATAGTCTGATAGCCTGGTCAGACTTTGAACTCATGTTCGGCCACGTAAGCGTTTCCAGAAAGGCAGGGGGCGGCGCTGGTTCACCGTAGGCGTCTTCGATAGAGGTCGCAGGGTGTTTAGCCACTGCTCCAATCTCGAGGTGCTGTGTAAGTCGACCTGGGGTAATCCCACCAGCCCTTCAGGGCGTGAGTGGTTTAGAGAGTTTCTGCTTCCAGCCTCCCTTCTTCCCCTTCGGGGAGGGTTTAACCCTTTCCCAAAAACCCTCCCCCTGCGTTTGGATGGGCGGGGTCGCGAGATATTGGAGCGTCCAAGATAACCTCGGCGAGGAAGTCAACACCATTGATGTCATTACTGTGTTGGTCACATGTTGGCCTTCTGGGGGCCCTAATGGGGTAGCTCCCCTTCTGTGGTCGATCCCCTTCTAGATGGCCCAAAGATAGCCCCCCGAGGCTCCCAAGGGTGCCCCAAGATGGCCCCAAGAGGTGCCCAGGAGGCCCCAAGAGAACCCCACGAGGCCCCGCAAGCTGCCCCCAAGAGGCTCCCAAGACGCCCGAGAGGCTGCTCAGAGGCACCCAAGACGCCCTAAGAAACCTCGGCGAGAACTCCAACATCATTGATTGTACTACGATGTTGGCTACATGTTGGCCTACTGGGGGGGGGAGGCCTGATTAAGGAGCTCCCCTCCTTTGACTGATCTCCTCCAAGATGGTCCCAAGATGGCTCCCGGAGGTGCCCCAAGAGGGCACCAAGAGGTGCCCAGGAGGCCCCGAGAGGCCCCCAAGAGGCCCCCAAGAGGCCCCCAAGAGGCACCTAAGAGGCCCCCAAGAGGCAAGGGCGAGAGGGCCAAAATCATTTTGTACTATTTTGGGGTCTACATGTTGGCCTTCTGGGGCCGGGGACCCTAAGTCAGGAGCCCCCCCTTCGATTGATCTGTCTCAAGATGGCCCCCCGAGGCTCCCAAGGGTGCCCCATGATGACCCCAAGAGGTGCCCAGGAGGCCCCTACGATGGCCCCAAGATGCCCCCAAGAGGCTCCCAAGAAACCCCCAAGATGCTCCGAGAGGCCCCCCAGAAGCACCGAATACGCTCCAAGAGGCCCCCGGGACTGCCAATAGACCCCCAAGACGTCCCAAGAGGACTCCAAGGAGCTGCTGGCTGGGCACCACCGAGGAGGCGCATCGAGCCTTTCGAACTGTCGCGGCGCGCCTCGGGCTGCCCACGCGGGCGCAACCTCAGCCACGACACGCATGGCAAAGGGGGTCGACAGCGCGGCGGCCAAGCGCAGGCTGGTCACAGTGGCCGCCAGGAGGCCGCAAGTCCAGGCACTCCAACGCGCTGCGGGCTGCCGGCTGCAGGCCATGTGGCGCACCGGTCTGCTGCCGTCGGCGGCGCACGGTGCCGCCGTCGTGGGCACCGCAGACGCGCACTTGGCCAGTTGGCCAGGCTGCGCCAGGTGGCGGCGACGCCATTTCGAGGGCGCGCGGACACTGGATCCAGCACGCTCTACTTGGCCACGCAGAAGGACCAGCACCTCGACCCAATGCATGACGTCACGTTGGCGCCCGTGGTCAAGCACGCTTCTTTCGTCTGGGATGGCAAGCTCGAGCTCGGCCCCTTGCAGCGCGCGTGGCAGGCGCTTGAGCAGAAGTGGGTGGACCACAAGCCCCCCTGGCGAGGGGTCCGAGGGTCCTTGGCAGCAACATGGATGAGCCTCCTCAGGATTGGTTGGGACATGGTCTCCAGCATGGTCCTGGCCATGGACGCGGGAGCCACCGTCGAGCTCCTGCACGTGTCCCCGAAGGAGGTGCGCCAGCTGGTGCGCGAGGGGGTCCAGCGGTGGCAGGGCCGCCAGATCCTGAGCCACCACGGGGACATCCCCATTTCCAGCAAGGACGTGCTGTGGGTGCGAGCGGTCCGCAAGGTGCTGGCTCCACCGAAGGCAGCCCTTCGTGCAGCGCGAGCAGGCCAGCTACGCAGGCTGCGGTCGGGCTCGTCGTGGGGCGCAGTCAAGCGGCGCGCCGAGGGGTATTTCTCGAGCCCGATGTGCCCCTTCTGTCCTGAGCCTGCGCCTATGTGCACGAGGGACCACCAATTTTACGAGTGTCTGGAGATAGCTGCTACGGGTCAGGAGGAGCGAGACGCTATCGAGCCCATCTCCGAGCTGAACGCCAAGATCAGGCAGAGGCTCGAGGACCGCGTCTCCATCGGGGTGGCTGACGAGGACTACAACAAGTTCGACCTCATCACGGCCATGCCCATGGTACCCTAACCCGTGCCACCTGCTGAAAGGTGCAAAAACTGGAACTCGCCTGTGGACTGCAGGTCCACCGTGGTCTACCGCGACGAGTCGGGCTACGACACTGCCTGACCCGAACTGTGCAAATGCCGCTGGGCGGTGGTGACGATGGACGACAGCAACCAACCGCAACGAAGCATCTATGGCGCCCTGCCTGGACAAAGGAAGACGGTGGGCCGTGCGGAGAGGTGGGTCCTCCTCATGGCGGTTCGCCACCTGCCGTACGCGCGCTTCTTGGCCACGGACTTAGCGGCGCTGGCACGGGAGGTTGAGGAGTGGTCGCCATCCCTGGTTGACTCCCACGGTTAGTGCGCCGACATTTACAGACGCATCTGTCTGGCGACGGGTGGACGGCCTCCTCCTGGCGCCTGCTGGTGTCCTGCGCACAAGGAGGTGAAGGACTACCTCCATGGCGGCCAGGGCAGGATGGGCCAGGACTTCTACGGCAACGAGTGGGCCGACCTCTGCGCCAAGTGCGGTGCGCGAAACCACAAGCTGCCTGATACGTTGCTGGCTGTGTACAAACAGAAGCTACCGGACGCCAAGGAAGAGGCCGCCCTGATGGCCTGGCTGATGGCCGCCGTCGGCACCCACGTGAAGAAGGCGGTGGAGCTGGTGCCTGTGACTGTGCGCCATCGCGCCACCGTCGGTGCTGTACAAGTAGTCCCAGGTGGCCGCCAGACCTGGTACGCGATGGCGCCGTGTGGTCGTGCCGCCTGTGCACGGCCTCTGCGAGCACGCCGGCCTTCCTCGCCAAGCTGGAAGGCGCAGCGTGCGTGCCAACCGCACTGCAGGCCCTAATGATTCAATGGCCCGTGCGAAAACTCGGCTGCCCTTCTCCTCATCCGCCGCCCCGCTCCCCTCCACTGGGCCAAGTCCATCCAGGTGGCCGCGCGCGCTGCGGACAGGTTCTTGGGGGCCCGCGGGGGGCGGTGGCCATCCTGTGGGGCTGGGCGGGAAGGCCGCGAGAAGCTGGATGCCAGAGGGGCCTCAGCAGCTCCCGCAGGGCCGCGGCCCTGCCCCAACGGTGCCTGGGGAGGCGCCCGCGGGCTCCGCGGCTCCGGCGCCGACTGTGTTCACCAGTTGTGCAGTGCCGAGGCTTACGCTCCTCCGTGGCCACCATGTGGCCATGGAAGGGCCGCATGTGTACTGTCGCAACTGTGGGGGGTCCGTCTACACTAGACAATCGCCGATTCCTTCGGGAGACCGTGAGGGCCCAGTGGGTTGGTCAGCCAGTCACGTCCGCACCACCTCTCCATGAGATCTTGAAGCGGGTCTTCGCCCGCGGACGGGAGTCCCCCTGAGCGGGTGTTTCTCGCGCGGCTCTGGGTGAGCCACGCGATTGTCCTCGTGGCTCCGCAGTCAGCTTTGATTTCCTGCGGAATCATCTGGATCTCGGGTCCTCCTCCTCCTCCTCCTCATCATCCGCCTGTTCCTCCTCGTGTCTCGTCCTTCCTCCCCCTCCTCCTCCCCCTCCCCCTCCCCCTCCCCCTCCCCCTCCCCCTCCCCCTCCTCCCCCCCTCCTCCCCTCCTCCTCCTCCTCCTCCTCCTCCTCCTCCTCCTCTTGCTTCTCCTCTGATTCCTTCTCCATCCTCCCCACTCCTCCTTTTTCCCCTCCTCTTCCTCCTACAATTTACCCAATCCTGTATTCCACTGCATTCCCCTCCACATCCCTGGTTAGGACAACTCATCTGGGCATCGTTTCTGGATGGGCCAATGGGGTTGCGCGGATTTCCCGGAATCGTCGGCCTGCCGTCATGCGCTCCTCGGCTGCCGCGCAACCCTGTGCGACCTCCTGTGAAGGGCCCAGACACACACATACAACACAACACAACACAACACAACACAACACAACACAACACAACACAACACAACACAACACAACACAACACAACACAACACAACACAACACAACACAACACAACACAACACAACACAACACAACACAACACAACACAACACAACACAACACAACACAACACAACACAACACAACACAACACAACACAACACAACACAACAAAACACACCACATTACAAAACAATACCACATACACACAAACAAATTGGCACGAGCCCCAGGATTCCCAATCTTTTCACACATGTTCTGGGTGTGCGTCTCCCCTCCCCACTTCCCACATTTCCCTATATCATAATCCGGATCGTCGATGAATTGTGCCTGTGTGTGTGTTTCCCAACCATCCTGTGGTGTTGGGTCCGCGTTTTGAAGAGACAGCGCCCCGCGTCACTCACTCACTTCCCCTCCCCCTCCTCACTCCTCCTCCTCCCCCTCATCCCTTCTCCCTGCGTTTCATCCACCCAGTACGGCGCTTGGTGGCCCCATGGGGAGCTCCACCGAAGGCCCCAGCGCTACCGCCCGCATGCGTCACCCACACCCATTTCGGCACACCCATCACACGTTTCGTGTCCCCATGGGGAGCTCCACCGAAGGCCCACATGCCACCGCCCGCAGGCGTCGTCACCCACACCCATGTCGGCACCTCCCTCACACGCTTCGTGGAACCGTAGGAAGCTCCACCGAAGGCCCCAATGCCAACGCCCACACGCGGCACCAACACCCATTTCGGGACACATCTCAGACGTTTCGTGACCCCATAGGGAGCCCGAGTGAAGGCCACAGTGTCACCGCCCGCATGCGTCACCCACACCCATTTCGACACACCCCTCGCACGTTTCGTGGCCCCATGGGAAGCTCTACCGAAGGCCCCAAGTGCCGCCGACCGCATGCGTCACCCACACCCATGTCGGCACAACCTCGCAACTTTCGACGACCCATAGGGAGCTCCACGAAGGCATTTCTTCATGTTCGGCGATGACGGGCGTCATGGGGGGGGGGGGCGGGGAGGGGTATGACGTGACGCCCCCCCCCCGCCGTGTGGCTCCGGCACCACAGCCGCGCCCGTACGACGCGACGAGCGACGAGCGACGAGCGACGACGACGACGCGAGCAGCATGTAAGTGACGATCTGCCCATTGCGCCTGTGTGAACCACAACGCTCGCGTGCACCACGCCGCGCGTGTGCACCTCAGCGCCTGCGTACACCGCAACAGCCGTGTGCAACGCACCGCCCGTGTATGATCCAGGGTCGAAGGTTCACGGCCCCCCCCCCCACAGATGGTATGGTCCCAGGATTCCTCGGGCCCCCCCCCCCAGATGGTATGGTCCCATAGACGACGACGACGACGACGACGACGACGACGACGACGACGACGACGACGACGGCGAGGACGACGACGGCGACGACTACGACGACGACGACGACCACGACGACGACGACGACGGCTGCGGCGGCGACGACGCCGGCGGCGGCGGCGGCGGCGACGACGACGATGACGACAGCACATCCACACGCGCAGCGCAACACCACGCACCACAGCATCTGAACCACCACAGCACCACACCACATCCACATGGGGGGGGCGGGGCACCGCAGCGCAGCACCACGCCACGCCCACAGGGGGTGGCGGGGGGGACCATCGCGCGGGGGGGGGGGCCCAATGGCATCAGCATGGGGGGGGGGGGCCCAAACCCTGGACCACGTATACCACAATACTTGGGAGCACTACATCGCCGGTGTACATACACCGCAGCAGCCGCGTGCAACACAACGCGCGTGTACACCACAGTGTTTGCGTGCACCGCACCGCCCGTGCACGCCACAGCGCCTGTCTACACCACAGCATCCGCGTGCAACGCAACGCTGTTGTACACCACAGTGCCTGCGTGCATAGGACAGGTAGAAAGGGCATGTACGTCAGGATCTGATGCGGACAACGAAACGCCACGCCAGGAAAGTTCTGATAATCGAATGCGACGTTTTTCCTTTCTCCCTCCTCCTCCTCCACCTCTTCTCGGGTCGGGCGAAAGGGGGGTTAGCAAAGGGGGGGTTTGAGAATCAGCTCACGTAGCTGATTTTCCCGGCGCCTCCCGGCGCCGGAGGCGGCTATGTATCGAGGAATGGGCCCCTCGGCGAGGCCGAAACCAGCTGCATGCAGCAAATTTCGTAACCCCCCCTTTCCCAATCCCCCACTTTCGCCCGACCCGATCTTCCTCCTCCTCCTCCTCCTCCTCCTCCTCCTCCTCGTCCTCCTTTTCCTCGTTCCTACCCCCTGTCGTGCGGCTTGGCGTTACAACGCACGTGCGCATCTCAGCGTGCACCGCACAATGGTCGATTGAATCGGTCCACTCGGTTCTCGGACGGCCATTTTAGCTGGAGCCTCCTGGACGCAAGTGGGAATTAGGGTGATGCGGGCGGACTCGGGGGGACTCGTAGATTCCAGCGGCGCTCCTTTGTCCATGAGGATTTGGTTTCCATTGTTTTCTCTGGAACCCATACGCGCTCCATTTTGTCACAAGGATTACTTCTGAAATTCTATACACAACAACGGTGCTGTGTTGCACACGGCTGATGTGGCGCACACAGGCGCCATGGCGTACATAGGCACTGCAATGCACGCATGCATTGCGGTGTACACTGGTGCTGTGTTGCGCACGGCTGATGTGGTGTACGGAGGCGCTGTGGTGTACACAGGAGCTGCTGTGCCCGCAAGAACGGTGGCACAAACTGACGCTGTGTTGCACGCGGCTGCTGTGGTGTACATCGGCGGTGTGGTGTACACAGGCGCTGTGGTGCACGCGGGCACTGTGATGTACACAGGCGTTGTGGTGCACATCGCCACCTACATGTTCGTGCTACCCGTCCTCCGTCATTCCTAACCATTCCCAAACGCCGCCGGCGCGAAACGTGACGTCATTGACCTCCTCCCCCCCAGATGATTGCCGTCATCGGCGCGGGCTTAAAAATAGGCTCCAGCCGCGTACGCGCGCACGACGACGATGAGCGACGAGCGACGAACCACGAGCGACGACGACGAACACGACGACGACGACGACGACGACGACGACGATGACGACGCCTGCGGACCAGACACCTATGCGGATTCCTACGCGGACACCTACGCGGATCCCAATGCGCACGGCGGCAGTGCCCGGAGCGCACTGGGGGGGGTAGCGTTACGTCATAAGGGGGGGGGGGGGGGGCGGGAGCCATGACGCCCGTCATGCCCCAAGCAATCAAGAAATGGCTTCCACCAAATGCCCCCGTGCCGGGGCCCGCATGCGTCACCAACAACCATTTCGGCACACCCCTAACACGCTTCGTGGCCCCATGGGAAACTCCACCGAAGGCCCCAGTGCCACCGCCCGCATGCGTCATTCAGACCTATTTCGTCACACCCCTCACACGCTTCGTGGCTCCATAAGGAGCTCCACCGAAGGCCACAATGCCACCGCCCGCACGCGTCACCCAAGCCCATTCTGGCACACCCCTCATGCGTTTCGTGGCCCCATAGGGAGCTCCACCGAAGGCGCCAGTGGCTGCGTTCGCACGCGCCCACCGCACCCATGTCGGCACACCCCCTCACACGTTTCGCGGCACCATAGGAAGCTCCACCGACGGCCGCAATGGCTGCGTTCGCATGCGCCCACCGCGCGTATTTCGGCACACCCCTCACGCGCTCCGTGGCCCCATAAGGAAACGCACCGACGGCCCCAATGGCTGCGTTCGCGTGCACCCACCGGACACATTTCGGCACCTCCCTCACACCTTTCGTGGCCCAACAGGGAGCTCCTCCGAATGCGGTGTACGCAGCGACGGTACGCATCACTGCACATGGTTGGGCCCTTCGCCAGGCGAATTTCCCTTCTGATCCTGGCCTCCTTTCCTGGTCGGCGGAACCCGCCGCAAGACCTCCCCACTAAGAATGCCGATCGAATAGCGCGTTTCAGGTAGCAGCCAGAAGGGCAGACGTCCGAAGAGCCTTCGCCTCGACGGGAGCGCCATCATGCACGCCACGTGAGCTGTCGCGCAGCACGCTTATACTGGAACATGCGTGGAGCCAGCCTCCAGCTGGCATCACAAATGACATCGACAGCGGTGGTGGCGTGACCAGTGGAACGTCTCTTTCGGGAAAGGGTGGTATAAGCTTCCTATTGATTTTGGGGGGCGCGAGCAGTTTAGAACGCTGTCTCTTCCACCCCCCCTCTTCCCCTTTGGGGTGGGGTTCCCCCCCCTCCCCTAGCGCCGACCCCTGGACCTGGACGGGGCTCCCATCGACCCATTGGAGCGTCCAAGACGGCGAGAAGGCACAAATCATTGCGTTTACTGCTTTGATGTATTCTTGGCCCATTTGAGCATCCTGGGGCGGGGTACTCATATGGGACCCCCCGTCTTTGATGACAAGATGACCGCAAGATGGCCTCCAACGCTGCCAAGAGTGCCCCCAAGAGGCCGCAAAAAGGTCCCCCAGGGGCTCCCAATAGATCCCCAAGAGCCGAGGCACCCAATACGTTCTAAGAGGCACCCAGGACGGCCAAGAGGCCCCAACCGAAACTTTCAAGGGACATACGCAGAGACTCCGAAAGGTAACAAGAAGCCTCTGGCCATTCTGCTCGCCCTCCTTCTCCTCCTCCTCCTCCTCCTCCTCCTCCTCCTGCTCGTCATCCTCTTCTTCCTCATCCGCCTGATCCTGCTCGTCCCTCCTCCGCCCCCCCGCCAATGCCCCTCCTCCACCGATCCCTCCTCGATCCTCCCGCTCTTGGTGTACGACGGCTTTTCCAACCCCGATTCCACTGCGTGCTCTTCCGCATCCCTGATCAGGGCAACGCGAAGCGTCAAGAATTACCAATGGCGAGTGGAGGGAGGATGATGGCACGGTGGCAAAAACTGCGCGTAATGCGCGCTAAACTTCTGCAGCGGCGCACGTCTGGCATCGGATGGCTCGCGATTGATGGCAAACGCTGTGCTGTACGAGACAGTCTCCCACATCGGCTTGCCAATGCAATCATTATGCCTCACTGCTTCTCGTCCCCACCGGACAAGCAGCACTCAAGTTGCACGAGCATCCTGTCCATGTGGTTTTGTACGTGCCTTGAGATTGAGCTTTGGGCGTCCATTGGGATGTCGGTCCACGACTCGATCGGCGTGCTCCGACGAGTACCTTGCCAGAGAGTCGGAACCGCTGGAAAACTCTCGGTGCCCGACCTTCTTCTCGCCACTTTGTGTTGCGGATGGCGCCACATCCTGTGCATCCTCCGCCTCCTCTAGAACAAACTTGTCAACGTAGTGCAAACTGCCAGGGTATCCCGGATCAAATGTCCTCAACAATTCAGCCAACACTTCAACCGCACGTTCAAACCCGCCCTCTGAGAGGGTTTCAAATAGCCCCTTCCATCCGGCCTCACCAAGGGCTCCTAAGTTCGCGCTTCGCGCTGCGCGAAGCGCGAATAACTTCGCGCTCTCGCGCCGCCCCCCAAGGGGGAGAAGAGGAGGACGAGGAGGAGGAGGAGAAGGAACGAGGACCGCGAAGCGCGAATAACTTCGCGCCCTCGAGGGAGCCCTTGCCTCACCGACATCGTCGATACGCCCGACGTCCAGCCAGCGCGGCGGACGCCGCAACCCGGCAGGCCGCATCGCAGGCCCTCTGAGCAAACCCGTTGTGCCGCTGCTCTCGCCCATGGTGTCGTCGAGCATGCTCTCGCCGACTCCGACGACAATGAGAGTCTTCGTGAGTCGTCCACTACTATTAGGTACGGCAGGTTCGTGTCGTGACGACCCCAGCGTTGGTTTCTGACGCCGCGTGGATCGTTCAACCTTGAACGATCGGCGGCTGGTCGATCGCCCGGTCGTTCCATATAGGTTGATTCTGGGCCACTGGCGGCGTTCAACCTTGAACGCCCGCGGCGGGGTCGCCGCCGGTCGACACGACGCGAACCTACCGTACGTGTGCTACGCTCGTAAAATTGTGATCCTTCTGCTGAATCTCTGAGAAGGAAGAACTCCTGGCTTGCCGCTGCCCAATGGCAGCCATGTGCTCCAGAAAATCTGCTTCCAACATATTCGACAGCGCTCCGTGCACCAGCGGGGGGAACGCCCAGTAAGTATCACGATCGCCGTATGTACCAACAGCCTTGATCTGGTTCGAGAACGTCGCCTGACGCGGCACCACCTGCTGCGCACGGTGTTCTGCAGGGTAGTGCGACGACGCGCGCCTGCTCTCCTCCCCTTGGAAATAGCGCGCCACCACTCCAGTTTGAGATTTCACGCGGTCCACGAGCGCGCGGACAGTCTCATTGACGCCAAGGCGACGCCCGAACGTTGCGAGGAAATGTTCTGGGTTCTCCAATCGAGCCAACATGTGAACCTCGTCGTCGGTCATCGCGCTAACGTCAACGTCCGCAATGATAGAATCAAACGATGGGAACATGCACTGGCCCTTGCGCACACAACCGGGGAACCTTTCTTCTAAATATGGCCCAGGCTCCATGCATAGATTATCCAAACGGCCTGCAAGCTTACGCATCTGGGCTGACCGCCCAGGTATTACCAACAACTTTCCGACCTCGTAGCGATAGAAAAAAACGTGGCACTGATCTTGGCAAGGGCCGCGAAGGGTCTCTGAAGGTACTCGGCAAACTGAAGTGAGCCCCAAGCACCGGGATGTCGCGTTGTACACCGCTTGGAATTGCACTGTGTCGCCGACTTTAATGTCACTCGATGCTAGAATACGGCTTCCATCCTTCAAAAACACGCTCCCATCCCTCATGCGGAAAACGGACGTCGTAGATCCCTTCCTCGACAGAGACCTCGTGATATCGTCGACAAGACCAACATGGAACGTGGTGCCCAAATTCAGAATCTTCACGCCTGCGTTTCGTATCATGTTCGTCCCTTTCTGACCATGTGGCTTACCCTTCCCGCCTCCTTTCCTTCCGCAGCCGCGGAAACAAGCTTGACAATATTTCCAGAGATCGGGAAACTTCAGCTGGTCGAAAGCTAGGCGTTTCAATCCCACCAGCCCTCTGGGCGTCGGTGGTTTAGGGCGTTTCCTCTTCCACCCCTCCTTCATTCTCCTTGAAACCCCTCCCCCTACCCCCTCCCCGTGGACCTGGAAGGGGGGGGGCGCGAGGTGTCAGAGCGTCCAAAACGGCCCCGGCGAGGAAGCCAAAATCAGTGATGTTACTAAGGCTTCGGCCCCATGTTGGCCTCCTGGGGGGGCGAGGCGAATTAATGATCCGCACTTCTTTGATAGATCTCCTCCAAGACTTAGATGGCCCCAAGAAGCGCCCAGGAGGCTCCAAGGGGCCCTAAGATGGCCCCAAGATGGCCCCAAGAGGCCCCCAAGAGGCCTCCAGGAGCCCCCCAAGAGACCCCCAAGAGGCCCCAAGAGACCCCCCAGAGGCACCCAAAATGCTCCAAGAAGTCTCGGCGAGAATGCCAAAACGGCCTCGGCGAGGAAACCACCATCATTGTTTTTACTAAGGGTTTTGGCCCCATTTTGGCCTCCTGGGGGGGGGAACGCTAATTAATGCTCCCCTCTTGTTTGATCGATCTCCTTCAAGATGGCCCCAAGAGGCGCCAAGGAGGTCCCAAGGGGTCCCAGGATGGCCCCAGGATGGCTCCAAGAGGCCCCCAAGAGGCCCCCAAGAGGCCCCCAAGAGACCCCCAAGAGGCCCCAAGAGACCCCCCAGAGGCACCCAAGATGCGCCAAGAGGTCTCGGCGAGAATGCCAAAGCATTGATTCCACGAAGGTTTTAGCCACATGTTGGCCTCTTGGGGGGGAGCACGGATTAAGATGACTCCAAGAGCACCTGGGTGAGCCCAAGATGACCTCCAAGATGGCTCAAGATATCCCCAGATGTCTCATAATGGCTTCCTCTGTGTGCTGCCCACTTCCCTGATCCAGGCAATTCCCCTGGGCATTGTTTCTGGATGGGCTGGCGGGGATTCGCGAAGCGTCACACATTTCCCATTTGCGACGCACTGCTTTACCATCTCGCGAATCTCAGGCTCCGCCATCCCGATGGACCCGACGCCGTACAAATCGAATGTCTCCAATGCTGTCAAATATTTCGGAACCAAGTTGCTCAACACTTTCATCTGGTCAGGGTTCATACGGCTGTCCTTCATGTCCAGATATGTGATTGATGCAGTTGACAAAGCTCGTAAGAACTGCACAATGTGGAAATTCACTCTGAACACCTCATGAAGTTCTGGACCGATTTGGAATTCTCGGTCCTCTTCAATGATTTGGCAATCGGCCTGGGCGGGTGAAACGCTGAAAGACAAACTGCCCACATCATGTGCATGCACATCCTCTGGTTCAACTGAACCAGAAAAATCGTTCGATCCGATACATAACTTTCGAAGCCGTGAACACGAATCAACCCTTGCACTCTGCAGCAGATGGTAAGACAGCTGCCTCAGCCCTGCTGCTGTAAGATTAATGTCTACGAGGTGCACTGTATCAATCTGGAAAAGTTGGTGTGCGGAAGACAATACCGAACATCCTTCATCTGCGATGCCTGGGTTGTGAGATGCACTCAGAAACTCCAACTGAGGTTCTTCCAATGGCATGGCCTTCAGGAATGCGGCCAAGAAGTGCACTTCGCTGCAGGACAAGCCACAAGCCTCAAGCTTCAAACTGCGAAGCTTGCGGTTGCCTGCCATAGAACGAAACACTGACTCTAGCACGATCCGAGCTCCACCAGGGGGAAGAAACTTTATTGCGACACCGTCGCAAGCAAAATCTTGTCCAGAAGCGAAATCCGCGACCGTGCCTTCAGCACGAAGTGGTGTGCCCCAAGGCTCATGCGGGTGTACTAGCTTGGCGGATTCTCAAATTCATAGAAGTCTCGGACCAAGATTTTCCTGGAATTTCCTTTGTTCTTGGGAACTCAAAGGTGCTCCTGGATGCTCTTGGGGTGTGTTGCGTCGGCCTCTGGGACGGTGAACCCACCCAACCCAACGCGACCCGACGGAACTGCCAGAGTCTCCCAAGAAGCGCCCGACACGGTCCCAGAGAGCGCCGAGACAGCCCATGAAGGCCTATCGACAGCCCACGATGGACCCAAGGCGGCCCAACAGGCCCCAATACACCCTACGCCCCAAGAGAGCTCCAAGAGGCCGCCCAAGGGCGCCTCAAAATGCCCAAAGAAGTGATTTCCCATCAGCCCTTGAATTTGAGAGTTCTTGCCTTTTCGAGCAGCCGCCGCGGCACGATGGCCCAGGAGCCTCCCAAGACCGCCCCAAGACGGCCCAAGAGCCCTCAAAGAGAGCCCCACGACAGTCCAACGGCCACTGAAACGACACAGGAGCCCCTCATGAGGTGTTACGATGGCCACAAGAAGGCCCCACGAGAGGCCCAAAGGGGGAACTCGAACTGACGCTCTCAGCCCTCCGCCCTACGATGACCCCCGAGGCCGTCAGCATGCCCCCAAGAGGCCCTCAGTAGGCCTCCGCCTCCAAACGGCACCACATACGCCCCCCAGGCCCAGGATGCGTCCCACAGGCACCCAAGAGGCCTGCACGAGCCCTCCAAAGCACATCATGACCCAAGCACGGTGGCGGGATGGGCCGAAGGCATTGGGATCCGCCGCCCCCCCCTGTGGTCTTCCCACGGGGGTGGCCGGCGTGCTAAACGTTTCCGCTTCTCAAACACATGCCCTCTGGGGCTTCGGCCCGTCCCGCCGGCCACCTGGTAGGCCCCGGAAGGCTGCACAAACGACCTCAACGTGCGCAACAAGTTCTCCAAGACGGCTCAAGATGGCCCAAGATGATCCAAGATGGCCTCCAAGTCAAGATGGCCCAAAAGGTCACCAACAGGCCTCCAACACGGCCCAAGAGGCCTCCAAGAGGACCTCTAGGAAGGCCGAAGAGGCCAAGTTTATAGATTTCCTTAGATTTTGGAAGGAAGTTGATCTTTGCTTCTTTTCGGCCTTCCGACGGCCCGAGACGGCCCAAGAGCCCCCAAAGATCGCCCAAGAGGCCTCCCAGATGGCCCCAGAACTTCCCAAGAGGCCCGAAAGACCGCCCCAGGAGGGCCCCAAGACGGCCCAAGAGGCCTCCACGACGCCCAAGATGGCCTCCAAGACGGCCCTGGAACACTCCAAGAGGGCCCCCAATCGGCCCAGAGCGGCCCCAAACAACTTCCGACGGCGTCAAACTGTCCAGGAGCCCGCCAAGACGGCCCAAGATGGCTCTAAGATGGCCTAAGACGGCCCAAGAGGCCACCAAGAGGTCTCCAAGACGGCCCAGGAAGCCTCCAAGAGGACCTCCAGGAAGGCCCGAAGAGGCCAGAATCAGTAATTTGTCTTAGGTATGTTGAAGGATTTTGACATGTACTTCTGTTCGGCCTTCCGACGGACAGGATGGCCCCATAACGGCCCGAGAGGCCCCCAAGACGGCCCCAAGAGGGCATCCAGACGGCCCCAAGATGCCTCCAGTACGCCCAAGATGGCCTCCAAGACGGCCCTGGTGGGCCAGGAATGCCCTGAGACAGCCAAAGAGGCCCCCGAGAAGCCCCCAAAGGCCCCCAAGAGGCCCAAGGAGGCCCTCAAGATTCTTCCAAAAGGCGCCCCAAAAGGCTCCCAACATGCTCCCTCCTCTTCTTCTTCCTCCTCCTCCTCCTCCTCCTCCTCCTGATATTCACCGCCATCATCCCCCAAGTGTTCCCCGAAAGGTTTTCACAACGGCTGGGGAAACGCATGGTCCGATAGCTTGGCAGAGCTCTTGCCACAACGCTCGGCCACATGGGCGATTCAAAAAGGCAGGGGACGGCGCTGACTCGAAGTAGGCGTCTTCGATCCGCCGCCCGCTGTTGATTTATCACAGGGGTGCATGGCGTGCTAGGCCCTATACGGATTGGTGTTGGTTCTTATTCCAAACGGACTCCCCCTGGGGCTTCGACCCAGCGCGCAAGCCACCCAGAAGGCTTGCCCAGAGGTGGTTACCAACGTTTCTCCCGCTCCAGATGCCTCCAAGATGGCCCAAGATGGCCTCCAAGACGGCCAAGATGGCCCTCAAGTTCGCCCAAGATTGTCCAAGATGGCCTCCAAGACTGCCCAAGAAGTTCCAACATGCTGCCAAGTGCGCCCAAGAAGCCTCCAAGACGCCCGAAACGGCCCCAGAGGCCTCCAAGAGGCCTCCGGGACGGCCCAAGGGGCCTCCAAGAGGTCTTCCAAGAAGGCCCGAAGGAACAAACATACGTGTTATGTTTGTCCATTGGTGTTTGATAGATATTGGCAGTTGCTTCGTTTCGGCCGTCCGACGGCCCCAGGCGGTCCAAGAGGAGCCCAAGAGGAGCCCAAGATCGCCCCACGATGGCCCCGAGGGCCTCCAAGATGACCCCTATGACTGCCCAAAAGGGCCTCCGAGACGGCCCAAGAGTCGCCCGAGACGCCCAACATGGCCTCCAAGACGGCCCTGAAGCGCCCCAAGGGGGCCCCTGGTCGGTTCCGAGAGGCATCCAGAACTGCTTCCGGCGGCGTCAGACGGGCCAGGAAGGCCCTAAGGTGACCAAGGAGGCCCCCAAGAAGCAGCAACAGGCCATGAAGAGGCCCAAGGAAGCTCACAAAAAGCATCTAAAAGGCTCCCAGGGAACTCCCAGGATGCCCCAAGGGTACCCCAAGAGGCCCCCAGGAGGCCTGCTCGTGCTCCTGCTCCTGCTCCTGCTCCTGCTCCTCCTCCCTCTCCTCCGCTTCTTCGTTCTCCCCCGCATATCCCCCGAAGGGTTTCCACAACGGCTTAACACATGGTTTGATAGCTTGGCAGACGTCAGGCCACGACGTTCGGCCACATGGGCGATCCTCAAAGGCAGGGGGTGGCGGTGACTCGCCGTAGGCGTCTTCGATACTCAGCGATTGCATTAGGGTCCGCCCCTATGGGTACATCCAAGAGAGGCTCACTTACACCGAGTGCTGCCAACTGCTCGTTTGCTAGCCTTGTAAACGCTGCCTCGCTGGTATCATTGCTGGAAGTACGCACATTGCGACATGTGGCAGCAATGTCGATGTAATTCTTCCGCTCCTCCTCTGACAAATCCCCCCGTGTCTGACAATACTGAGACCAAGCCGTGAACTCTGGTATTTCGTGGTACTCGTTAGGGATGTCTGCAAGCCCCACGACCACCTCCACGGGGAGCACGCGCACCACATTGGCCGCTCCAGCCCATGCAGCCAGATGAAGAAGTGTGTTCCCCGACGAGCCCGTGATTCCTGGATTCCAACCAGACTTGAGAAGTTTACTGACGCACTCGGCGTAGTTTTTTTTCTGCGCAGTGAAGAAGAAGAGGCCTATTGGGTGGCACGAACTGGAGGTCGATGCCTGCCAAGACCCGTGAGCAGTCTGTGCCAAGGACGCGCTCCAACGCGGCGATCCTATCATCGGGATCCAGGGCGTTCTCCAGATCACCAAGCAAATCTTCGTATTCCTGTCCTGCCTGATCGTACGTGGGCTGTGCTACGAAGCCCCAGATATCCTTGTCCTTAGCCTGTTTGAAAAAAGTAGTTATGGCCACCTGATCAGCAGGATCTACATCTCGCGTAAGAATCACCACGACACCATCCTTTTCAAATATCCACGTGTTGTCCTTCCCAATGCTCTTGTTGCCACGCGCCACAGTGTGGCGGATCAAATAATCATCTACGCCTCGTTCCAACATGCGCCCCTTGCAATGCTTGGAAATCTTAGCCGCCACGTCCCATGTACCGGACGTGTAGCCTGTGTTGTGCGTGCGCAGGGTCTGGTTGCCAATAGAACAGGAGTACTCACTCACCAGGTCCCAGTCTTCGGATGACACGTCGTGGAACGTTTGTAACAAGCCGCTGAAACTCATTGCCTGATAATGGAATACAGCGGAAAGAACGACGCTGCGCACTTGCTTCTGCTTGATGTGTAGGGAACACGCCTGCGACCTCAGACTTGAGCCTAAATGGCTAAGGCTTCCTCTACGGCTTCCTGTACGCCACGAATATATATATATATACACACACAAACACCACAGACGAACTTTGCATGCACCTTCAGGGGGGGGGCGGCGCATAACGTCGGTGGATCTTAACGGCGAATGCATCGCCACTCTCGCCTGAAGCCCAGCAACAATCCATTGGAGGGTGTCTGTGAATATATGTTTGTGGCGGGCCTGAGCATCGCCAGCATCCAAATCCAATGCGCATGCGTTTTTGCCCAAAGCTTACCATGGCTCTAAGCAATCCAAAAACGCGAGCGGCCCAATACTGCTCCAAAGCGACTGCAATCTACCGCCAAACAAGACCACGACGGCCCAAGCCCGTCCCGCGGCGACGGCACGATGCCCCCCGCGCCAGCCGAAGACGGCCCAAAGACCCACTTACGCTTCAACTTTTCGCACTCAGAAGCCTCGAAGAGGTCCAAGGAAGCCCTCCAACAGGGCCGAAGATCTTTTGCCTGATGCGGCGTCGTGAAGACGTCGGATGGCCCCCCGAACAGCCCACTGCGGGCCCCAAAAAGCTTCCAAGACGGCCCCAAGCGGACGCAACCCCAAGATGGTAGACCGAGCATTGCAACCCCAAGATGGTAGACCGATCATTGCGGGGTTCGGGGTCTAAACCTTCGCACCCAAGACGGCCCCACAGCGTCCTGGATGCCAGTGGGCGCCGCGGAGAACGATGGTTCCACCGAGCCACCCTGCGTGCAATTCAGTGATGTCCAAGAAGTAAGAAGCATGTCGACAACGACCTACGTACCATACACGATGGGAACCATATGATGCTTCATGTCATCCCACTCTTACAACAATTCTGACAATTCATGCCATTCCACTCGTACAACATCCTACATGCCAACATCTCTGGTGCTTCGTGACTGTGACACGCAGGCGGCACAACAAAATGGTGGCACAGCTGGAATCCCACCATCCCCACATGAACAAATGGTTACCATCGCTTCTTCGTCCGACCTTCTTCTCCCCGACCCGCTCCCCTGGGGTCGAAACCAGAACGTTGTGACGCGTTGGGGAGTCCAAGATGGCCCTAGATGGCCTCGGATAGCCCAAGGTGGCCTCCAATACGGTACACTATGACGAACGCTTGCGCAATATGGCCTCCATCATACCGCCGATGTTTCTAGGCGGCTCAAGTGGCCAATGAAGCCTCCTACAAAAACACTCACTTGATGTACACTTTCCCTCACCAAGTAGTAAAAGTATTCACATCCGTGTACCCCCGTGCACGCTCGCTGCAGAAGGGCTTCTGGTGCCTCACAGAGGCCCCAAGATCGCCCAATGGTGCCCCAAGAGGGGGCAAGACTCGGGGATCTTCTGACCCGGGTCAATCCAGACCCGGGTCAGCGGGAAACCACAAACTGCAATGCAGGACAAAAAAACTGCAACGCAAGTCTGCGCAAACCCGGGTCAGCCAATACGCGCGGCCGCCTCGCGGCCACGCGCGGCTCCCTGACCCGGGTCAGCCAGAGAGGGTCTTCGCAGGATCCTGCAGGATGTGGCGCTCTGGCTGACCCCCGTTTGCACTGACCCCCGTCTCTTAGGCCCCGAAAGACCACGTGCAAGATGGCACCGGGAGGCCAGCGTCGGTGAGATGCCTGGCGTCTTTGACGGACGCTGGCGTGCTCGCTGCTTCGGGTTCTCGGCGCGCCGCGGCGGCCCACGCAGCTCCCGAGGTCGCCCCACGACGCTCCGAAGGATTGCAAAAAAACCAAGGATTGCAAAAAAACCTAGGATTGCAAAAAAACCGAAGGATTGCAAAAAAACCTAAGAATTGCAAAAAAACCTTCGAGGCCCCGCACGAGCGTCCCGAGAAGGCCCGAGGGGGCCCCAAGACGCCCACGAGGCGCCCAACGCGACTCCACCAGGTCAGGAAAGACGGCCCCAAGAGGCGCCCACCATGTCGCGCCGCCCACCCCAAGGGCACCCCCGAAAACGTCAGCTGACGCTCAAGGAGCCCCCCGCAGACCACAAGAGGTGCACGAGGGGTCCCAAAGAGGTCCGCAAGGCTCCTAGATGGCCCCCAACATGCCACAAGCAACCCCAACACTACCTTCAAATGCTCCCAAGAAGCTTCCCGAGTGACACCGCTCAAGTACCACTTGACTCATCCCGAGCGCAAGAAGAACGCATCAAAGGAATCCTCCGACAAACATCCCAAGTAACCGCGACGCTCCTCTGCCTCGCAATTACAGTCACGGTGGCGGTATGGGTTCATTCTCTGGATATACACAGATGTCCGCCACTGCGCCTCCAGGCGCGAGGTGGAAGGGTCCCGAATCCTTCGAACAATGAACCCTCAATGCAAGGTGTGCCGCGTGACCACGCGCGGCTTCGGGGGTTGGCCGCGCGACCTTCCCGCCGAAGCACAGAGGCCCCAATATGGCACCCGAGACTGCTAGGGGGCCACATGCGAACCCTAACCCCTACCCCCCACGATTTCTGAGGAGGAGGGTGGGGTTCACCTCGTTCGGGAGCTCCCGAGCGAAGTGAACCACACCCTGCCCCTCAGAAATCGTGGGGGGTAGGGGTAGGGTTCGCATGTGGCCCCCTAACTGCTCGAGAGCGCCCGATCACATCCGACGATGCCTTCAAGACGGCCCAAATCAGCTTTCAAGAGAACGCCTCCCAAAGGGCCCCAAGAGGACCCCCAGCAAGGGCCCCTATCATCTTTTCTGGCGTCCGACCCCCCAAGACGGCCCGAACGGACCCCAAGATCGTCCCAAGGGGGGGGAAGGAGGCCCCCAAGATCGCCCCAAGACGGTCCCAAAATCGACCCAACACGACCCAAGAGACCTCCAAGAAGACCCCGAGAGGGCCCCTGGACGACCCGCGAGGCCCCCAAAGCGGCCCTGGCCCCAAGAGGGGGAACGCGAAGTGACATTGACATCTCCATCGGGAGGCACCCCAAGCGACCTTCACATACATCAAAAGGGCCCCTGGTCCGCGGACCTAGGCACGGTGGCGGTTTGAACCTATATGTGTGTATATATATATATATGTGTATGTATGTATAATAATAAATGTGTATGTATATATATATAGTTGTTTGTATATGTCTACATGCATATGTATATGTACATGTATACGAATATGTGTATGTATTTAGATATATGTGTATATATGTACATGTGCATGTATATGTAGTACATGTATATATGAATATATAAACCTAGTACAGACTGAGAAACGTATTCTCCTAACGCCACCACATGGTCCAATGCCGTTTATCAGGAAGCTTTTTGTGAGCGATGGTTGCACTATGTGGTACAATGGCCGAACACAACGCCCTTCGGATGTCCACACCCACTGCCCCGGCTATTGTGCCGTGATGAACGATTGCTCCAGCTTTGACATATCGACAAACATGTATCCTGCGTCCGCAATGCGAGCACACGTCGCTAGTCGCCCCGCTAGGGACGTGGAGCCTGGTACAATGTCACGGGGGAGATGCCTCGCTTTCGGGGCGGAGGACAACCTGGGGCTTGGTACCTTAATCAAAACTTTATTACGCCAAACGAGATGGCGGTTCGAAAACGGACGGCAAACCGCGGGGGACATCCTCACAACAAATGGCTGTCTTGACGGTTCGAACTCGGTTCGAAACAATAGAATCCGGTGCGGAACAAAAGCACAATTAGCATTTCGCGTGGGACTTCCCTCAAAATACGGCGTCCGACCAGGTTCGAAACTAAACGATGGCTGCTCGAAAACGGCACATCGCGTGGCATATCCTCACAACAATTGCTGTCTTGACGGTTCGAACTCGGTTCGAAACAGTAGAATCTGGTTCCAAACACTTCGAACACGAGCATGTCGCTTGGGATTTCCTTCGTTATGCGATTGAAACCTGGTTCCGCAAAGTGGGATGGCGGTTCCAAAATGCCAAATCGCGTGGGGCGTCCTTGCCAAAATGGCTTTGTTGAAGGGTCCACAGCGGCTCCAAACAAAAGAAATGGACTCCGAACAATTGGAAAACGAGCGTTTCGCTTGGGACGTCCTTGGGAATACACACGGAATCTGGCCCCAAACAGGTCCCAAACAAAATAATCGCGCGGGATATCCCCTGCGAATGGCGTGCGCCCCATTCCAAACAACGACGGCCGCGGCGACGGCAACGACGACCACGACGACGACCACGACCAAACCAGACCCAAACCAAGCAAATTGTGAGGACGTCCCAAGCAAAACTGGGCCCAAACCAAGCAAATTGTGACGACGTCTCAGGCGAAACCGGGCCCAAACTGGGCCCAAACCAGGAGCCAAACCAGGCAATTTCGGAGGATGTCTCAGGCGGCCTGCGCAACAAACAAGGTCCCAAACCATGCCAACCAAGCCAAACAAGGTCCCAAACCAGGCAGATTTGCAGAATCGCCCAGACCAGGCTCCACCCACTCTCTATAACAAAATTCTTATGAAAGGAGCGGATCACCCCAGGCCCCTCCCCCCCCCTCGGCGCGAGCCCCAGAGGCTCCGGGCCGCCAGGCCGCCGCCGCCGCCGCCCCCGCGGCCGCCGCCACCGCAGCTGCCGCCGCCGTCGCGATGGTCATCGAGGTGGTCGTCGCAATGGTCGCGGTGGTCGTGGTCGCCTTCTGTGGGCGTGCTCCGACGATTGCACGGTCGGGGGCGCGTTGTGCCATTCTGGGGCCTCCGGGGGTCTCCGGAATCTGGAAATCTGTTGGGGCCGTCGGCCGTCGTCGATGAATCATCGTTGTTGTAAGCCTCGCCAGATCTCTGGAGGCCGCAGGGGCTCCTCGCCGTCACTGTCGTCGTCGCCGTGGTCGTGGTCGTCGTTGTCGCCGCCAACGTCGTCGCAGCCGCCTACGATTGAGGAGGGAGAGCGAGGGATCCAGGGTCGAGAATCGAGGCTTGTAAAAGATCTTGTGACTCCTTGGGCCTCGCGGGGTTGCTTTCGTCGCCGCGGCTGCCAAGGCCAGGGGCTCCCGCCAAAGTTCGTCCAGCGCGACGGCTCTGGCCGCCGCGGGCGTATACAGCCGCGGCCGGCGTCGTCATCGTCGACTCTGCACGCTACTGTGCATTTCCGTGACCTCCCGGGCCAAAACTCGGGAAAAACCCTCAAACCTCTGGGGACCGTCGGGGATCATCGTCGTCCTCCTCGTCGCCCTCGACAACTCTCCTCCTATTCCTCCTCCTCCTGTTCCTCTCCTCCTGCTCCTCCTCCTCTTCCTCTTCCTCTTCCTCCTTCTCCTCCTCCTCTGGCTCCTGCGGTGTGATTCGGATGATCCGCTCGGATGTTCACGGGTAATATTCTGGGACATCGATGGGGATACTCCCAGAGAGGCTTCCGAAAACATCGCTCGGGTGCTCCTGGAAAGAACAGGGGCGCTTGCTGCGATCAATATTACGTGTGTCTTTGGGCTGGCTTGGGGGCGGTTGAGCGGGGATGTGCTCTGACGTGTTCGGAGATATTCGAAGGCTCTCCGCAGCTTCCCAGAGACCCCTCGGAAGTCCTCCAACACTTCTGCAAGGAGAATACACAGCTCTACAAAACATTAAGAAACACTAGCAACAAAAACATGTGCTTGCTTCTTGGCGTCTTCTTGGGGGTCTCCTCGGGACCTTGTCGAAGCGTCGTGAGGGTTCCTGGAACCATCTTCAATCAATGTTGGGACGCCCCCAAGTGTTTCGGAAGCCCGTACGGCGCAGGTGGGCTTCCATGCTCTCGGATGCCCATTGAGGGCTGGCTGGCGGTGCCAGCGAATGTGGGGCCCTTCTTCCGGTTCTTTTGGAGGCGTCGTGCGCACTCTTGCTTGAGCCATTCGCTGCTTGAACCTGCGTCACGGTAGATTCGAGATGCTCTCTCGACAACTCCTTGACACTGACCGTCGCAAGTCTTTCGGTGCGTGCGCGGTAGGTCTTCCCAGTCTCGTTGCACCCATCTAAAACATGTAGAACAAAGCCCTCGGATATGTCTTGTGCACATCCCGAGACGATCGAACACCTGGCTGGTGACATCTCCCGGTGCCCTGTAACGAGAGACCGAGGCTCTTGAGAGGACAATTTACCTAGAGCAATTCCTACCCACAGAAACCAAACATCTGAAATGTCTGCGTAATCCCACCTGCCCTTTTGGCGTGAACGGTTTAGCGCGTTTCCTCTTCCAACCCTTTTCCACTTCGGGGAAAGATTTGTCACTGTTCCAGGTTAAGAATAAACATCCCCTCCCCAAGGCGACCGGCAGCTCTCCGGTACCCATGCGGGCACCCATGATAAAGCCCACCACCAGCCCTAACACAAAAGCATTACAACATACACCTTGAGCAAAGGCTTGATTCATGCTCGTGGGCCCCGCGAACGCATTGTATGGATTTTGAAAAGGACGGCGAGGGTGCCAGCATACTGCCTGCTGTACGCAGGGTCACCACCCCTGTCAAGCAACAATGAAACATGCACTTCGCGGCTAAGTCTGGATCATGCGTGGCCACCCCGCGATCATTGTTCTTTGGTTTTTGACAGGGACAGTGGGGGTGTTGGCATGTTGCCTTCTATGTGCACGCCAACCAGACACCATGATGGCCACCCCGCCGCAATTGCGCAGTGGTTTTCGACAAGAGTGGTGGAGGCCGACATGTTTCCTGGTGTGTGCTGTCACGTGCGCGGGAACACCTGGCATACTCTGCGCGTGGCCCGAACGTGGCGCACCCGGCGTGGCTGGAGCATGCGGCACACATGGCGCCCGCGGCGCATCTGGTACGCCAGGCGTGCCTGGCACGCTTGGGCCCCAGGGGTGCCTCGCGCATCGGGCGCGCGTGGTGGGCCTGGCTCGCGTGACGCATCTCGCCACAGCGTCGCGCACATGGGGTCGGGCTTGGTTCCTGGTAGCTGTCCATCCAGCGACGACCGCTGAACATGCTGAGGCTCGGGTGCTACTTCTTTGCCGGGAAGACGGGACGGAGTGAGCGAGGCGGCTTGCGGGCGGGGAGGGTAGCTCGACCCCTCCCCCTACCCCCCTCCTCCTGGGTCTGGAGGGGTGACCGCGACCCACTGGAGCGTCTGAGAAGGCCTCGGCGAGAAGGCAACAATCATTCCCAACCATCCTGTGGTGCTGGGTCTTCGTTTTGCAAAGACGGCGCCCCGCGTCCTCCTGCTCAAACTCTCCCCCCCCTCCCACCCCTGCATGACCATTTCGCCACTGCTCTTACATGCTTCGTGGCCCCTTAGGGAGCTCCACCGAAGGCCACAATGGCAAGGTCCACATGCGGCTCCCCGCCCACCGCACGTTCATTTCGGCACACCCCTCACACGCTTTGTGACCCAGTCGGGAGCTCCACCCAAAGCCTCAGTTGCAACGTCCACGTGCTGCTCCCTGCCCACTACATGTCAATGCCGGCACACCCCTCACACGCTTCGTGGCCCGAGAAGGGGCCCCACCGAAAGCCCAATGGCAAGATACACCTTCCCCCCCCCCCCCCTGCCGCATGTCAACCTCGACACACCCCTCACACGTTTCGTGGCCTCATGGGGAGCATCACCGAAGGCCCCAATGGAAGGGGACCACGTGTGGCTCCCCGCCCGCCCCGTGCCAATTTCGGCACACCCCTCACACGTTCCGTGGCCCCATGGGGAGTTTCACCGAAGGCCCCAACGGCAGGGACCGCATGCGGCTCCCCGCCAACCGCATATACGCGTCGGCGCACCCCTGATACCTTTCGTGGCCACATCGGGAGCTCAACCTAAGGACCCAGTGGTAGGGTGCACAAGCGGCTCCCCGCCCACTTCGGCAAACCCATCACCCGCTTCGTGGCCGCGTGGGGCGCCCCCCTCCTTCGTCCCTCGTGCCCTGCGGTACTCATGCTTGCATATGGTTGGGTCCTTCGCCAGGATATGTTTTCCTCAGGTTTGAACCATTTGTGGCCTCCTGCGGGGGCAACGCTAATTAGGGACCCCCTTTTTTCACCGATACACCGGACTCACTTCTATAGCGCTCACTTCTATAATGCTCACTTTGAAATTGTGGTCCGGAAGGGGCCGCACATGCAGGCACATGCCGCACAGTCGCATGCAGATGCCCATGCAAATATACAAAAGCCTTAACAGCATTGCCGCACATGCGCGCACATGCCACACCGTCCGACGCACACTCGAATGCACGGTCAAGCAAAACTCTGAAAGCATAGACGCACATGCCAGCACATGCCGCAGAGATGTCGCAGGCGATAGTGGGCATTTCGCAACCCAGAGTTGCGAGGATGTCTCAGGCAAGCGTGGCCGGACCACCATGGGGCAAGGCATCTTGGAAACCAGAGTGGCGAGGATGTCGCTGGTCAAGGTGACCAGACCACCATGGGGCAGGACACCTCCGAGGTCTGAGTTGTGAGGATGTCTCAGGCGAAAGTGGCCTGACCACCATGGGGCAAGAGATCTCTGAGGTCAGAGTTGCGAGGATGCCTCTGGCGAGAGTGGTCTGACCACCTCAGCCCAGGGCGTCTCGGAACCCAGAGTTGCGAGGATGTCTCAGGCAGGAGTGGCCTGACCACCTGCTCAGGGCATCTCGAAACCCAGAGTTGCGAGGGTGTCAAGCGAAAAAGGCCGAGACACTATGGAGCAGGGCATCATTGAGGTCATAGTTGTGAGGATGCTTCAGGCGAAAGTGGCCTGAACACCTCAACTCAGGGCATCTCGGGCGAGGATTCTAAAGCGAAAGTGGTCTAACCAGCTCAGCTCAGGGCGTCTCGGAACCCAGAGTACCGAGGATGTCTCAAGCGAAAGGAACCGAGACACTATCGAGCAGGGCATCATTGAGATCAGGGTTGCGAGGACGTCTCAGGCGACAGTGGCTGACCCATTCGTAAGATCGGGTGCTGCCCCACGACCTCGCGCAAAGCCTTGTGAAGGTGGTGCAGTAATGCCTTGTGCACCTGGTCGTTCCCGCATTGTTCTGGCGTGCCGCTCCTGCCGGCGAGCGCGGGCGGGACGAGCGCTGCGCGCGCCTGTGCGGAGCGTGAGCGGGGCGCCCCGTCTGTCGGGGCCGCGCAATCAAGCGAACGCTCGTCCGCGCGCGGCTTGCGCGCGGACGCGAACGCGCCGGCGCCCGGAGACGAACGCCGGCCCCGGCATTCTTGCACGTCCCGCACATGCCCCGCACAGGTACGCACAGTATTCGCACATGCCGACCTCGCCAATGGCCGAGCCAGGCCAGCGATTCCGAGATTCCCTGAGCTCGGGCCTTCAAGCCATTTTCGCTTGAGACATCCTCGCGACTCTCACCTCCTCCTCCTCCTCCTCCTCCTCCTCTTCCTCCTCCTTCTCGTCTGGCCGAGCCGAACAGTCGGGCGGGCCGGCCGAGCCGGGGGCGTCCGCCTCCTCCGCCCCCCCCTCCTTCCCCCCCCCTCCCCTTCCCCCCCCTGCTTCTCCGGCCGAGCTGAGAAGGCGCGCGGGAGAGCGTTTTACTAGGAGGGCACGCCGCCGCCAGCTCACACACCGGGCGAAGAACCGCTCCCGCCAGCAGCGGGCGAGTCTAAACGCACAACAAACTCTTTCAGGAAGCCCTGGCACGCCCCAGGTTAGCTCTGCGAAGGCCAGGAGGCATTGGAGGCACAAGGGTCCCAGACAGATCCTAGGGCATGAGCGTGCATGTGCATTGGGATGTGCACGCATGTGCGCCCGCGCGCTTCACCGCATGTGCGTGCATGTGCGGGCCCGCGCGGCCTCCCGAAGAGAGGTTGCACAGGCATGTGCGTGCATGTGCCGATGACAGATCTGCGATTCTCGAACACCTCCCGCATGTGCAGGCATGTGCGCGCATGTGCGTCGGACTGTGCGTGCATGTGCGTATGATGGATACACCAAAACACAGCGCACATGCCCCCGCACATGCCCGGGCACGACGTGCACAGTAGGAAATCCATCCAAGAAGGGCCGCACAGGCCTGGCACATGACTGGCACATGCCGCGCACATGCGCGCACATGACAGCGCAAAAACGGCCGCACATACACCCACCCAGGGGTATACATGTGAGTGCGGTGTATCCTCCAAGATCGCCCTAAAAGGCTCCCAACAGTGCCCCTAAAGTGCCCCAACAAAGAGGCCCGAAGAAGCCTGCAAGAGGTCCGCAAGAGCCCCCCAAGAGACCACACAAGGGCCCCAAGAGACTTCCCCGAGGCAACCAAGGCGCTCCTAGAGGCCACCGGGACCAACAAGAGGCCCCACGATGCCTCAAGAGTACTCCAAGAAGGTCTCAAGCGACATGTGAAGAAACTCCCAGAGGCATCCAAAAGGCCTCTGGTCTTTCTGGTTTCCCTCCTCCAGCTCCTCCTCCTCCTAATCCGCAAATTCCTTCTCTCTCCTCTCTCATCCCCCTTCCACTCCCCCTCCCCTCCTCCTCTGATTCCTCTGCCATCCACCTCCTCTTTGGATATGACGGCTTCCTAAGCCTTTTATTCCGCTACATGCTCCTTCGCATCCCTGATCGAGACAACCCCCCTGGGCATCGTTTCTGGATGGGCTGGTGGGGTTACGCGAAGTGTCCAGAATTATCGTTTGAGATCATGCGATGATTGGAAGAGCACAGCGGCGTCAAAGAGCAGCGTCCAAGACGACGACTCGCAGCGACATGAAGACGGGCCTTCAACTTGTACTCGTGCTTCGCTCTTATCGGCTTCGGGTTTTGTATGAAGATGATGCCGCTGCTGCCGGAGATGGACGGCCTGCTTCAATTTGCTCTGAGAGCAGGGGGGGTCACCGACAGCCCCCTCTGCCCTGCCCAGCCCCTCGGCGACAGACTAAACGACGTCAACGCCACGTGTCATGAAATGCGCCACGCCTTACATCAATGTGCCAACCCACCGCATTCCTGCACACGCCAGCCTCCACGATAAATACACACCAACACAAACACCACATCCAACCTGAACAGACCACATCACAAGCCGTGATATTCGAACCGATGCCGTCTAGGGAGAAACAAAATGCCGCTCCTACTCCGTTTGTCGCTCGGGTATAGCAAAATCCATTGCACATTGTCATTTCCTATCCGCACTTCGTCTGGATATATATATATATATATGTGCATATGTATGTAGACATCTCATTTTTGGCAAGCACAGCGGTGACGTCACTGGCAACGGCAGTCGCGACAGTATTGAAGCCGGCGGATGAGACGACAACTACACCATCGAGCGTTGTACAATCACCCGACTCGACGACGCACAATCGGGCAAAGCTGTCATACAACTCCCGACCTGGCGATTCAGTCACACGGGACGATAGACAGCATGGACATGACGCCGAGGATGAGGAGGACGATCCCGCCCGTTCTGATGTCCGTGGGGGCGCCCCTGCTGGCCTTGAGGGCAATGCTATCCCACCCCATGCGTCCCCAGCTAGTCGAGAAAAAGAGCAAGTGAGAGGAATACCCCGCAGTTGTGGGTAAGAGCGAGGGGGCGGGCGCGGGGTGGGTCGCAAGCGGATCGCGGCTGGGTCGAGGGATGGGTCGCGGGATGAGTCACGATTGAGTCGCGGGTGGACGGCAAGTGGGTCGCGGGTGGGTCGCGGGTGGGTCGCGGGCGGGTCGTGGGCGGGTTGCGACTGGAACGACGACAACAACACCAGCACCAACACCAATAATAACGACAACAACGACAACCCAAACAACACAAACTACAACACCAGCAGCAACATCAACAGCAACACCTGCAACAACAACAACAACCAATCAACCAACCAACTAACCAACGAACGAACCAACGAAACAAACAAACAAACAACCAAACAACAACAAACAGAAAGGGAACACCAGTTCGCACCGCGGAACCCCGCTTCAGCCACGCGCCCAAAGACTGTGGATGACCGTTCGGCCCCCTCATTCTGATTAATCATGCGGCTACCGACAAGACATACACACATATACTTAGATACACCCACTCTCCCTCTCTATATTCAAGGCTAACAAGATGCCTCGTCTCGCCATGGGTGTGGTTGGGGACGCTCCTCCGATCCTTGCGCAACAAGGTGGCTCAAACTGAGCTCTCATTTTACTTGAATGTGCGATTGCCTCTCGCATGCATGTAGCGTGTCTCCAATGGTCCAAGGGGCATTCGTTTCTATTAATTTTACGACTGCTCCTCGCATGCATAGCGTTCCCGTCAGATTGTTGGAACGATCCTTTGGCTGGCCTTTACGTGTTGATGTCCCTCTTGCATCTACATGCGTCGAACTTGTAATGTGCAATGTCCTTGTTGCCACAGTGGTCGGCAGTGTTTGTATGCTGTTTTATCTTAGCGCGTGATTCGCTCGAATGTGCCTTGAACTCATTGTGGATCGGGCACGCGTGCCGGTTTTTGAAACTAGCTCTGGATTGGCCCTCACCTTACTGGCATCATTCGCACTTTATCGACCGTGCCTGAATCTTCCATGCGATTTTCGAAGAGTGTGCACTTCCTTCGGGTTTGCCTTCGCTTCGCTTCCACATTTATCTTGGCTGAAATACGCATCTGCCCAAACGGCGCGAGGGCTCTTGAATAGCCCCGCCACTTTCTGCGAAGGCCTTCCCCTCCTCGCTTCCCCCCTGGGCTCGCTTGCATTGTCAGACATTGTCCCGCATTGTGTTGCACTGTCGGGCGTTATCTTGCACTCCCTTGCATTGCCTTGCGTTGTCTTGCATTGAGTTGTATTGTATTGCGTGTTCCTGCGCTGGCTGGCATTGTCTCGCGTAGTCTTGCAGAGCCTTGCGTAGTCCTGCATAGGCTTGCATCGTCTAGCCTCGTCTTGAATAGCCTTGAACAATGATGCATAATATTACATAGCTTTGCGTAGTCGTGTACTGTCCTGCATCTCTTCTGCGCGCGACTGCACAGTTTGCAAGGTCTTGCATTGTCTTGCGTTGTACAGCATCATTTTGCCTCGTACTGCTGAGACATGCTGCACAATCTTGCATCGTCTCGCATCGTCCTGCATAGTCTTGCACAGTCATGCCTCCTCGTGTATGGTCGTGCATAGTCTTTCGTTGTCCTGCGTGGTTTTGTGATGCGTTGCGTTGCGCTGTCTGGCGTTCTCTTGCACTGTGTCGCATTGCATTGCAATGTCTTGCGTTGCCTAAGTTGGTCCAGCATTGCCTTGCAATGCCTTCCATTGCCTTGCATGTCGCGCGTAGTCTTGCAATGCATTGCGTTGTCTTGCGTTGCCCTGCATTGTCTTGTATTATTTTGCATGACCTTGCATGGTCTTGCATTGCCCTGCGTTGCCTTGTGTAGCCGCGCATGGCCTTGCATTGTCTAGCATTATAAGGCAGTGCCTCGCGCTGACTTGCCCTGTCTTGCCTTGGCTTGCATTGCCTTGCGATGTCTCGCGCTGCCTTGCAGTGTCTTGCATTGTCCTGCACTGCCTCTTGCCATGCATTCGCATGCATGTTCCTGCATGGTCGTGCGTTTGTCCCGCAATGCCTTGCGTTCTCGGCGATGCCCTGTAAAGTCCTGCATTCTCGCATTGACTTGCCTTTTGTTGCGCTGTCTTGCATTATGTTGCCTCGTCTTGCCGTGTCTGGCCTTGTCTCGCCGCGTCCTGCATTGACTCGCATTGTCCTGCGCTGTCTTGCATTGTCTTGCGTTGCGTTGCCTTGCCTTGCCTTGTCTGGCCTTGTCTTGCCTCGTTCCCATGTCTTGCCCTGTCTTGCCCTGACGCGCCTTGTCTTGCCTTGCCACGCCCTGCCTTGCCGTGCCTTGCCCTGCCAAGTCTTGCCTCGCCTTGTTTTGCCGCGTCCTGGCGCGTCGTGCCGCGCCCTGTCCTGCCTTGACCTGTCATGTCCTGACATGTCTCGGCTTGCCGTTTCTTGCCTTGCCCTGACGTGTCTTGACATGCCTTGCCTTGCCTTGCCGTGTCTTGCCCTGGCATGCGCTGCTCTGCCATGTCTTGCCTTGTCCTGCCTTGGCTTGCCCTGCTGCCCCATGTCAAGCCTTATCATGCCTCGTCTTGAAGTGTCATGCCGCGCCTGGTCTGGCCTTGCCCTGCGTTGCCTTGCCTTGCCTTGCCCTGTCTAGCCTTGTCTGGCCGGGCCGTGCACCGCATTGCCCTGCCGCGCCTTGCCTTGGTTTGCCTTGCCTTGCCTTGTCTTGTCCTGTCTTGCCCTGGCATGCCTTGTCCTGCCGCGTCCTGCCTTGCCATGTCTGGCCCTGCAGTGCATTGCCATGTCTCGCCTTGTCGCGCCGTGCCCCGCCCTGTCTTGCAACGCGAGGCCTTGTCTGGCCATGTCTTGCCGTGGCTTGCCAAGTCCTGCGTTGTCCTGCCATGCCTGGCCACGCCCTGCCTTGCCCTGCCTCGCATTGCCCTGCCGCAACGTTTCTTGCCTCGTCCCGAAACGCCTTACCATGTCTTGCCTTGCCTTGCCGCGTCGTGACATGCCCTGTCTAGCCCTGCCCTGTCGTTCCTTTCCCGGTCTTGCCTTGTCGTGCCTTGTCTTGTCTGGGATTGCCCTGTCTTGCCTTGTCTTACCTCCTCTCGCAATGCATTGCCATGTTGCGATATGCTGCTTGCCTGGTCTGGCATGTTCTTGCATTGCCTCGCGTTGCCTTGCATCACCTTGCATTGCCGCGCGTTGCCGTGCGATGTCCTGCGGTGCCGCGCACCGTCTTGCCAATGTCTTGCCTTGTGAAATCTTGCACTGTCTTACAATGTCTTGCAGCGCCTCGCATTGTCTTGGAGTGTATTGCGTTGCCGTGGGGTGGGTCACATTGTCGCGCGTCGACATGCCTGGTCTTGCTTTGTCTTTCGTTGTCCTGCAAAGCCTTGCCTTGGCTTGCATGGGGCCGACGTGCGCTGCATTGTCTTGCATAGCCGTGAACGCATTACATTGCGGTATCTGGTCTTGCATTGCCTGGCATGGCCTTGCTACGCCTTGCACCGCCGCGCAACACCTGGCATTGTGTTGCGCTGTCTTGCACTGCGGTGCACTGCCGTGCGCTCTCTTTCGCTCCTGTGCCTTGTCTTGCATGGCATCGGGGTGCCATTCGGCGCCTTGCAGAGGCTTGCGCTGTCCTGCGCTGTCTTGCATTGTCTGATGATGTCTTGCTTTGTCTTGCATGGCCTGGCCTTGCAGCGACCTGCATTGCCTTGCGTTGTCCAGCATTGTCCGGACGGCGTTGCATGGTTTCCCATTGCCTTGCACTGTCTCGCATTGTCTTGCTGTGTATTACATTGTCGTGCAGTGTCTTGCGCTGCTATCCATCACCTTGAGTTGATGTGCGTTCCCTGGCGTTGTCTTGCAGTCTCCTGCGTTCTATTGCATTGCGCCGCCTAGCATTGTCGTGCATTGTCTCCAAGTGCCTTGGATTGCCGCGCGTAGCCTTGCATTGCCTTGCATTACCCCGCAGCGCCCTGCATTGCCTCGAAGCGCCGTGCAGTGCCTCGCGTTTTGTTGCATCGCCACGTAATGTCTTGCACTGCCACGCGTTGCCTTACATTGCCTGGTATTCTCTCGCGTCGTCTTGCCTCGCATTGCCTTGTCTTGCCTCGCAATGCCCTGTCTTGCCATAGCTTGACAGGCGTAGCCGTCTCCTGCGCAGTCTGGGCACCGTGCACTGTCTGGCAACGCCTGCATTGTCTGACGGCGTAGTTGCATTGCGTTGCGCTATCTCGAACTACCTGGCACCACCTCGCATTTCCAAGAACTGTCTTGAACTGTCTTGCGCTGTGTTGTCGCCTATTGCCCTGCATGGCGTATTGCATCGTATTGCATCGCCTTGGATCGTCTAGCATGTCCTTGCACCGTCTTGCACCGTCCTGCGTGGCCTGGCATTGCCTGGTATCGTCTTGCAACGGCTTGAACTTCCGTGCGTCGTCTTGCATCGTCTTCCAGCGTCTCGCATCATCTTGCATGTCCTCGCAGTGGGTTGCATGTACTCGCGTTGTCTTGCGCTGCCTTGCAATCTGATCCAATGTCTGGCCGTGTCGTGTGCTGGCCATATGTGTATTGTCTTGTCTTGCGCTGTCTTGTATTCTCTTGCAGTATCTTGAACTGTCCTGGATCGTCTTGCATTATCTCTCATTGGCTTGCATTGTCACGCATCGTCCTGCAATGCCTGTCACCGCCATGCACTTCGCGCATTGTCTGGCATCGTTTTGCAATGCCATAATTTGCTTCGCAGTGTCTTGCATTGTGCTGCACATTCTTGTTTTGCCTTGCATTGCCTTGCGTTGTCTTGCATTGTCTTGCAGTGTCTTGCATTGTCTTTCGTTGTCTTGCACTGTCCTGTGTCGCCCTCATTTGGAAGAGAGCGTATTGCATTGTCTTGCGTTGCCTTGCAATGTCTTGCACCCTCATGTGAAGTCTGACATCGTCTTGCGTTGTCTTGTACTTTCGTGTGATGCATTGCATGTTTTTCGTTGTCTTGCGTTGCATTGTTCCACATGTGTTACAATGTCTTGCGTTACTTTGCATTGGGTTGCATCGGCTCGCATCGACTTGCACTGTCTCGCGTTGTCTTGCGTTTTTTTTTTTTTTTTTTTTTTTTTTGTTTTTACATTGCGTGGCATTGCCTTGCACTTGCTTGCAATATATTGCAATGCGTTGCATTGTGTTGCCGTGTTTCGTGTTGTCTTGCGTTGTCTTGCAGTGCTTGTTCGGCATCCGCGCCACAACGTCGACAGACAGTAGGCACATCATCTCTGTATGATAACTCGTTTGCCCGAATTCGCTGAGCAAGCAAACGGTACAGCCAAGGTTGCCAAAATCTTCGCCGAACATAAAAAGATCGTCGCCAGAACGCGTGTGTTGCCCAGTCCCTGTATACGGAAATACTTTTTACACAACAGCATGTGATAAAACCTCCGCCGTGGCACTGGGTGAACTCCCACAAAGGAGGACTGCAAATGAACGCAGACCGCTACTACAACCAGCGTCCGGCCAGGTGACGCCGTGACGCCTCCCCCCCTGGGGCTGTCTGGTACGAAGCGCGTCGTCATCCGTCGAGGACGCGAGGCGGGACACTCAAGGACCACCGGGTTCCTGTGGGGTCTGGCGTCCGCGGTATCGCATCGTCAGTCGTCGAGGACGCGAGGCGGGATACTCGGGGACCACAGGGATCCTGTGGGGTCTGGCGACCGCGGTGCGTCGTCACTCGTCACTGTAGTTGTCCTACTCATCCTCCTCGTCCTCTTTAGTATCGCTGCCGTCACCCCATCCCTCCCCCATCCTCCTTCTCCTCCTCCTACTTTTCCTGCTTGCTGCTCCTCCTCTTCCTGCTCCTCTTGTTCTTCCCCCGCCTTCTACCACTTCAGTCTCGTTATTCCTCTTGTCCCTCCTCCGAACATTGATGCATATGCTTGGGCTGATTCCGAATTTCGGTTTGGCGGCTCTCTGTTCCACTGCGTGCTCCTACAACTCCTCAACCAAGGCAACTCGACTGGCGATCGTTTGTGGATCGGATGGATGGGGACACTCAACAGATCAGAAAAAGACGCAATCACCTATCTATAAACCCAATCGAGCCTTATGCAGACACTGGTAAAAGCATCCCTATCCTCCCCTTTCCTGGCGCATGCAATATGATCCTTCCGTCGTTTCTCAACTCGATCTCTCCCATCCGGCCTCTTCAGCTGGTACGTAGGGTCCTTGGCAAGCGAATCCAGGAGCTCCTCCACAAGCGGGCGCAACAATCCACTTGCAAAAAACATCTGCGAGCAAGGGGGGCGCCGAAGGACGCGAGATTTGGGACGAAAGCCGGCGCAACGTCGACACCATCCCACGGGGTGCTCAACAGTTTCCGGCAAGGCCCTGGCCAGCCTGGGGGGGCCTTCGGGACCCGCGCGAAGAAGCCGTGCAGCGAGGCGCGCAGATTCTGCCCCGCCGCCGCCCCCCAGCGACGCGCAACTTTACCAAGGAGCAACGTCGTCTGGCCGCTGGCGCACGGTGCGCCAACCCAGCTGGGCACAGAGCCGCGCCAGCGGGCACGACGCTGGCTGGCAGTGTGGGCGAGGATTCCGACGCAATGGGGTAGCCTCCCGCGTCGCCCCCGCACGGGGGGTGAGGGGGTGAACTGCAGAGGAGAAGGAGGAGGAGGAGGAGGAGGAGGAGGAGGATGAGGATGAGGAGGAGAAGGAAGGAAGAAGAGGAGGAGGAGGAGGAGGAGGAGGAGGAGGAGAGGGAGGAAGATGCGCAGGCAACGTCGAACGACTTTCGGGCCAGAGAGAGCGGTCCAAACCCCAAAAGCGTGCGGTCGCCCCGAGTCCACTCCGGGCCTGGACTGCATCGACCAGCGACACCGGACCGACTCGGACACCGCTCGAGCCGCCAGTGAACCGCCCCGGGTCGAATCGCCATCGGCTCGCCCCGCTCCGCTCTGGCCGGCCAAGGGCCACTAGCGGTGAGTCAAGCCGACTCGAACAGAATCGAAATCGCGGTCCCGACCGGCGAATCGAACCACATCGACTCGGATCGCAGTCGGCCCTGCCTTCCCTCCTGGCCTGCTAGAAGAAGACCGCTCATCTTCGACCAAACACGTGCCCCTCGCGCGCGCCTGTCGGCATGATTCAAGCGCCCTGGCGCGCGTGCTGTCGCAAGAACCGCTCGCACAAGATGGAACGAAGTGCGCGCGCGCGCGTCGCCGCGCGCGCATGCCGAAATCCTTCAAGAGCCTCCAGGTGTCGTAAGGATTTCACGGCAGCAGACATTCTCGGACGTCCCCGCGGACTTCCTGGATCGGCGCTGGACTTAAGTCGGGCCTGGTTCCCTACAGGGGGATGCTCGACGAAAGATAAAAAATTCCCCAAACATACCCCCCAAAAGGTAAAACAAACATCAAACAAATGGTCCCCGGACCATTTTCGGAGCATGTTTTGATTCTACGTGGTGTATCTTTTACTTTTCGTCGAAAATCCCCCTGTAGGGGATTTTCGTCGAAAATCCCCCTGCTTTGATTAGTTGTGGTGTATCGTTTATTTGTGGTGTATCTCTTATTTTTTTCGTCGAACATCCCCCTGTAAGGGGGCAGGCCCGACTTAACGCTGGACCCCCTCCCCGGCTGGCGGGAGTGCGCTGGGGGCGGCGCCCCGAGGGGATGCCTCCCACAGCGATCCGAGAGATGCGCGCGGACCTCCGGCCCGCCCCCCCGTCCTCTCCTCCCTCTCCTCCCTCTCCTCCCTCTCCTCCCTCCTCTCCTCCCTCCTCCATCCTCCCCTCCTTCTCCCTCCTCCTCCCTCCTCTCCTCCTCCTCCTCCTCCCTCCTCTCCTTCTCCTCCCTCCTCTCCTCCCTCCTCCCTCCTCCCCTCCTCCTCCCTCCTCCCCTCCTCCTCCCTCCTCCTCCTCTCCTCCCTCCTCCTCTCCTCCTCCCCCTCCCTCCTCCCTCCTCCTCCTCTCCTCCTCCCTCCTCCTCCTCCTCCTCCCTCCTCCCTCCTCCTCCTCAATTCTCCTCTCCTCCCTCTCCCTCCTCCCTCCTCCTCCTTCTCCTCCCTCCTCCCCCCCTCCTCCCTCCCCCTCCCTCCTCTCCTCCTCTCCTCCTCCTCCTCCTCTCCTCCTCCTCCCTCCCTCCCTCCCCCCTCCCTCTCCTCCCCCTCCTGCCTCTGCCCCGCTCCCGCGAGCCGCCTGCCCAGGGCTGCCGCAGGCTCGGCTCGCCGCGAGTGGCTCCGACATCTTTGGCCGGCTGCGCCCGCGCGCTGCCCGGGCGCACCGTGGCAGCACACGGCGTTCGCCTCCGATGTGCCACCATCGGTGTCTTCTTCCTCTTTAGGAAGGCACCAGCTATACACCAACACCGATCCTGGCCAGGATCACCCTGGGCCCAGGAACGGTGCATACGCCCTCCTGCCTTGCGCAAGAAGGCATATGCACCGATCCTGGGCCCAGGGTGATCCTGGGCCAGGATCGGTGTTGGTGTATGGTTGGTGCCCTCCGACTCTTGACACGCTTCCTCCAGGTTCTTGCGCAATGTGCCCGGGGCGCTTTTTCAGATTGCCCTGGCGTGTTGGAGATCATTGTCCTAGCGTTTGGAGGCCCCCCCGGGAACACAGAAACGCTTAAAACATGTATTCATCGCCCATCGATTTGAGCTCGAGCTCCGTCCTTAAAGCCTTGGAGCGTTTTCAGATCAATTGATCGTGCTATTCAGAATTACCATCTACCACGCCCCTCAGCTCCATTCTCCCTCATGTGAACGTTTTCAGATTCGGGGGTCTGGCTCCACCCCTCTGCTTGATGCGACTGTTTGCAGCAATGTGTCCTATGGGGGAGACCCCACCGGCTTGAAACAGGAGCCAAAAACAGACAACATCTCCTCCGTAGGGGGTGCGAGTGTCCGCGCCGATCGACAAAACAAGGAATAAGAGGACGACCACAGATTGATGTTCATCATGTTGCTCCTGACCAGCCTCGAACTTATCCCTATCCCTAAGACGGGCGAGCAAAAAGCGAGGACAATCTTAGGGATAGGCCCTCAGAAACTGCGGGAATCCTTGAGATCGGCATCGAGGCGAGGTGATGTCAAACATAGGGATAGGGATGTGTTTCAAACTGGAAAGCTCCTCTCTGTTGATTTTAATGTTGTTGCTCCTCTCTAGGCGTCACTGATGGCTGGTCGCGAGGCCTCCGGGCCTGCTCCCCGCCGGTCTCAGAGGCGGTGCTGGGGCGTGCTCTGCGCAATGCGTGCGGAGCGGGAGGCAGCAGGAGCGGGAGAGCGGGACGGAAGACGGCAGTTGTGATACAGTCAAAAGCCCTCATAAGGACGCAAGGGTACCCTGAGCAAAGTCGCGTGTCCTTATTAGGGTTTTTGACTGTGAGGGACACCCTTTGACAAGAAAACGGAAACCAACTACAGATCCGCAGCAAAGGCCAGAAAGCGCTACACAAGCAAATCCCACCAGGCCTTTAGGGCGTAGGTGGTTTGAGGAGTCTCCTCTTCCAACCCTCTTCTTCCTCTCCGGGGAGGGGTTTCGCGAGCGGTCAAAGCATCCAAGATGGCCAAAGACGGCTCCAAGAGGGCCTCGGAGACCCCGAGATGACCTCCAAGATGGCTGCAGATAGCCCAAGATGCCTCAAGATGGCTCCCAAAATGCTCCAAGAAGCCCCAAGAACGCTCCAAAGACAGTTCCAAGAGGCCTCCGGGACCTCCAAGGAGGCCCCCACGAGGCCAACATCCTTCTAAAACGTTGGGAAAACAAATGATTTTGCCTTCTCGCCTTTTCGGTTCCGATGGCTTTCCGAGGCCTCAAGATGGCTCCAAGATGGCCCAAGAGAGCCCAAAGAGAGGCCCAAGAGAGCTCCAAGACGGCCCCAAGAGCGCTCCAAGAGGGGTCCAAGAGGTGATTTGTGGGGCTCCCGAGGGGGGCCGCTAATTGGAGCTTCCCTCTTCTTTGATCGATGTTCTCCAAGATGGCTCCAAGAGGCGCCCGAGAGGCACCCAAGACGCCCAAGAGCCCCCCAGGACCGCCAAGAGACCCCTAAGACGTCCCAACAGTCCTCCAAGAAACGCCCAATAGATATCCCAAGAGGCTCCAAGAGGCATCCTAGAGACCTCTGGCCCTTTGCTTGCCCTCCTGCTCATGCTCCTCCTTCCTCCTCCTACTCCTTCTCTTCCTCCTTCTCCTCCTCCTCCTCCTCCTCCTCCTCCCCCTCCGCCTCCTCCTCCTCCTCCTCATCCTATTTATCCTCCTTCTCCCCACTCCCTCATCCATCCATCCGACCTCCCCCGTTTCCTCCTCCCTCCTTCGCACGGCTCGGCCGTCCCCCTCTCTGCTCCCGCACTTCCCTGATCACCTCAACTCGCCTGGACATCGTTTCTGGACGGGCTGGTGGGGATACTTTTTCGGTCGCGTCCGCTAGCGAAGGCGCTAGCGGAGTCAGAAGCGCTACGGGTCACGACAGCGGCCTAATTAGGCTGGTGGGGATACTTTTTTTTATACGGCCGCAGGCGAACGCGCCAGCGGCGGGCGAAGCTGGTGGGGATACGCGAAGCTTCTAGAATTCACAACATCACACACGTAAGCGTCGGCCGGAAGAAGGAGGTAAGAACATGAAGTAGGAAGGCGGATTCAGTTGATTGGTTCCAGGCCCCCCCCCCGAGAATAACAGAACACAGCAAAAGCGTGTCGATTCTTGACGCAGGAAGGCGCTTGAAATAGATTGGGCTCTGGGAATCCAGAAATGCCTCCTTTTCAACGACCGGCGTGTAGCGTGTTTTAGCGTACACGCCCAGGGCTTGTTTTGTGGGGCGGAAAGATACGGATACGTGTTGTCCCCGGACCTCTCTTGGGGTGCGTTCTGACCAGAATTTCGAGGCGAATCCAGCGGTGACAACGAGGATTCCCCAGGAGGACCAGGAAAGGCCGAAAACAAAGGGGGGCAACACGTATCCGTATCTTTTTGTCCCCCGATTGTTTGACGAGGATCCGACTCTCTCTCTCCCATCCTCGTGCTCGTCTTCCTCGTGGTCCCCGCCCGCGCGGCGGCCTCCCCCAGAAGCGTTGATCAGAAATCTGTAGAATTATGTCGGGCGTGTTCCCCTACAGGGGGATTTCCGACGAAAAATCAAAAATACCCCCAACAAAAATAAAAAATAGTCCAAAAATAGTCTAGGGACTATTTCTTGAGTATCTTTTGACATTTCTGGTGTCTTGTTGGGGCATTTTTCATTTTCGCCGAAAATCCCCCTGTAGGGGGACACGCCCGACATAATATTTGCTCCCCGATGCTCGGTTCCCTCGACGGAGGCGGTCCGAGGGTCTGGCCACACCTCGAAAGGGCGGCATCGCGCTAGAGGCTGCGCAACCCGAGGCGCTCGAGGAGGCGCGGCGCGGGTCGGCTATCAGGAGTCACGTGCGGGCGCGAATCCATGCGGGGACAATGCATGGAGGGGAGGAGGAGGAGGAGGAGGAGGAGGAGGAGGAGGAGGAGGAGGAGGAGGAGGAGAAGGAGGAGGAGGAGGAGGAGAGGAGGAGGAGGAATGAGAGAAGGAGGCGGAGGAGGAGGAGGATGTAGGATGGAGAGGGAGAGGAGGGAGGCTGGAGGCAGTATGGAGGGGGGCAGCGAGGGCTGCCGAAAAAGGAGCCCCCGAGGGCCCCTAATGGGGGCCCCTTCGGGCCCCAGGACCCTGAGGGCCCGAAAAGGGCACCTTCCGTCCCCCCCCCCTATCATGACTACCTACCAGACCACCCCAACCCAACCCGAAGACCCGAATTTCGGGTTGGGGGGGGTGAGGGCTCCATATGTGTTTTCTCGATGTTCCCCGACCCCCCCCCAACTGGAAATGGAGGGCAAATCGAGACCTTCGGGTTGGGTTGGGGTGGCTTGGTGGGTGGTGACTACCATCCACTCGCTCGTGCCCGAATCATCTCCTCCAAGGTCGTTCCGGGTGGCTTGGTCAGCGTGAGCCGTCCGCCGCCGCAGACCATACAGTCGGCCTTCTTCTGATCCGCCCGGCCCCGACCGGGGGCGCCTCCCGACTGGGGACTCTCCCCTCCCAGAAACCGCTTTGATCTCCAAGAGTCCCACGAACACTGGCAGAACCAAACGAAACACACTAAGACCATTCAGAACCTTCCCATGCAGTCGGAAACGATAGCAAGGATGGGTAGCTTTCCCAAGGGTACCCTTGCATCCTTGCCTCCCCTGGTACATCCTTTACCACTTTCGATGGCCAGCCCCGCTCGAAAAGCTTCGACATGCGCGTCCAAGGAGCTTGTATCCTTACCGTGCGTCCTTATTGTCAATTTTGAATGTACTCCTCGTTCTCATCCTTCTCCTCCTCCCTCCATGCCTCCGTCCTTCTTCTTCTCCTCCTCCTCCTCCTCCTCCTCCTCCTCATGTTCCTTATATCTCCTATCACTCTCCCCTCCTCCTTTACACGTTGCGTTGCGCCGACTTGGAAACATTAGCATCGTAGCGTCCGCACTCCGTCTCCACCTCACCCTCTTCCCCCAGCGCCATGCCAAGATAACAGACAGACTCCGGAGAATGGGTGCTTCTCCTTATCCCTCATGCGCTCCCTTCCGTCCTTTCCCTTTCGCACCATTCCCTTCCTCTAGCGACACGTCTGGGAAGTCGGCGTTGCCATAAGGCATTCTGAATACTCAAATGTGTGCGTGTACACACCAGTCTGGGAGCACTGTTTTCAACGCGGGGTGAGTTTAAAGCATTTCACATGGTCCATGAGGATCTAGAATATCCCTGGATGATTCACAGGAGCTGTAATTCACCCTATACTTGCATTCCCCGAGCCATGTCCACTCTACCCCCTCGAACTTGTCATGAGGCCCCTGCAATCAGGCAACGGCTCGGCCATTGGCATAACGGATGCGAACGTAACCATGTCAGACCGGCATGGGTGAAATGGGCAACCATTCTCGTGTTGGCGATGAGAACGGACTGCGATGGAACGCATTCGGCAAATGAGGGCGCGTCAATCAAGACATGCTGACATGTCCATCTGGAATCACACGCGACAGCCTGCCCCATGTACATCATGTAGTTGTTAAGGACAGGCCCACAATACGTAGATATCTTCAAAGCCTCTGCATCAGTTCCGGATTCAGGAGGGATTGGGAGGAAGCAAGCGAGAAGACATGCAGGTGGCTGCGATGGAAAGAGGCACAGACATGGTCGAAAGTGTGGATCGGGAAGCGGCGGGCGGGCATGTCCTCCTACAGGCGGATTTTGGACGAAACATAAAACATAGTCCCAACATATTAAATAGTTACAACAGAAGCGTCCTCTGACTATTCGTGGACATTTTTTGAATATTCCTCCTGAAGAGGAACGCGCCCGACTTAACCCCAGCTTTTGCACGAGCAGGTACTTCACGATTTTCGCAAGGCTGGCGACCGTCGAGGCATATGGACCAGAGGCACGCTGGAGGTTGCGAGGCCGCGCACGTCCGCGCTGCCACAGTCGCACAGGGCAGATGCGTGGCGGGCTTGTGTTCCACCACCACCACCAGGAGAAGGAGGGGGAGGGAGTCCTCCTCCTCCTCCTCCTCCTCCAACTTAGGGTGGTGGTGTGGTGGAACACTCCTCCTCCTCCTCCTCCTCCTCCTCCTCCTCCTCCTCCAACACAGGCCCATCAGATGTGGGTGGCGCACTTCGGGCCCGCAGCAGAGGCCAGCCATGGCGAAGAGTCACTCTTTGGCAAGCGCGCCCGAGCTGGCCGGAGACGCCGCCCCCGAGGCAGGCCCAACAGGCCCCCCACGAGAGACCCAAGAGGCGGGGCCCAACAAGCGCACCCCCGCCGCACTGCTGGAAGCCAGCTCCTCCAACATATGATCCCGATACGCCCGAGTGGGCCCCGGAATGCCCGCGAGAGGCCCCCAAGAACACTCCCCCAGGAGACCCCCAACTGTCTCAAAGTCCCCTGGACCACGACCCAGGCGCGGTGTCGGGATGGGCCGAAGAGGCCAACAAAGCGTAACTTCGCCCTGGAGTAAGGCCCGTCACCGCGCCTTGCCCTCGGCTCCCCTTCCGCTTCCTGCGCCTCCGCCCGAGCTGAACCCCAAGGTCTCTGCAGCTCGAGCGAGGGGGGGGGCCGGAAGGGAGGCGGAGGAGGCCTCCTCAGGCGGCGGGCCTCCTCGGAGGCCCTCCGGCCCTCCGAGAGCACTGTTTCGAGCCTTCGGGGAAGGCGCCGGAGACTGCTCAGAAGACCGGGGGACGTCCGAGCCTTCTGAGAAGGCCCGCCCCTTCTCACGTCAGCCCCCGGGCGCGCCGCTGAGCAGTAACGTCCACTCCTGGCGTTCTTTCTCCCCAGGGAGAAGGGAGGAGGGAGGGAGGAGGGAGGAAGGAGGGAGGAGGGAGGAGGGAGGAGGGGAGGAGGAGGAGGAGGAGGAGGGAGGAGGAGGAGGAGGAGGGAGGAGGAGAGAGAGAGGAGGAGGAGGAGGAGCGTCAAGCAACATGCGACCCCGGAGGGACGGGCCTGGCCTCGCCGCACCCACAAAAAGTCCACGCAGCCAGGCAGTCGCCAGCCTGCAGGGACGACTGCACGCATGCGTTTTCCCAAGCGTTTATCATGCTGCTACGCCGTTGCGCGTCCCCTCCCGATTTCAGGGCTTTCGGGGCACTGCGAGCACCACGAGACGTTCGCTGGCTCTCCTCAACACCCTACCTGTCACGCGCGCCCGAGCCAACAAAAGCAGCGTGACACGGCCAGGTCGGTCTGATCACATCGCCATCATGTGAGAGGCAACGATCGGTGGGGACCAGCTCGGGGTTGGGAAACACATCGACTCGGAAACGGCGGCGCACCGCCGACGGATCGGCGACGTGCCCGCGATAGCGACACCGCACGTTCCTGGGCGGGGTGGGCCATCGGGCCCACATGGGCGAGTGAGAAGCGACGCATCCCTCCCTCGGCACATCCCCCCCCTGACCTAGGGAGCCCACAAAGGACGTACGCGCCCAGCTATGTACATGGACACGGCCCCTCGATTCGCGAGACGGACCGCGTTATACGAACATTTGTGAAATGCGTGCTCTCGAAACCAGCGTGGATTCATGTACATGTACGTCCTTCTTTCGCTCCTGACTGACGCTGCCCTTCGGATTTCGTGTCATAACTCGGCTCCCCGGAGGCTCGTCGGGACGATCTGGGCACCTCCGGCACGCTCCCGGCGAGGCGCAGCCGCTGGCGTGCCTCCCGAGGCGGGAGGGCCGCCGACGTCGCCGCTGAGATGCGCTGCGCCGTGCTTTGCCCCGCCCCTTCCGACCACGGCTCCGCCGTGCCGCCTCGCGGCGGGGCGCCCCACAGGAGTGGCCCCTGCGGCACCGCCCCCCACAAGTGAAGGGGGCCCTGGGACACGCAAAGAACTGCACACACACACACACACACACATACCAGGATTCCCCCATATTTTCCCACACTTTCTGGGCTTTTGTCTCCACCCCCCACTTCCCATATTTTCCAATCTTTTCCTGGGAGTCGACGATTTTCATGTTTGGACACCCGAAATGGGTACCGAAAGAATGGGTACAATGCCCAACAACAAATGTTGTCCCAAACCTGCAGCGGCCGCTGTTGGGCCGGCGGCCTCCTGTCTCGAATGGAAACAGGCCGCGGCGACACCGACAGCGAGTCCTGCTCAAAACGAACAGGAACTGCTGTTGGGCATTGTACCCATTCTTTCCGTACCCATTTCGGGCGTCCAGATCATTGTGCCCGTGTGCTGTGTTTCCCCTCCTGAGCAAGTGAAGGGGCCCTGGGACACACACAAACAAATGCACACACAAATAACAGGCTTCCCAATATTTACCCACATTTCCTGAGCTTTACGAAGGGGCCCTGGGACACACAAATAAATACACACAAATAAAAATATTCCCAATAGTTTCCTATATTTTCTGGGTTTCTGTCGTCCCCCCCACTTCCCATATTTTTCCATACTTTCCGGGAGTCGACGATTTTCATTGCGTCTGTGTGTTTTTTCCCCTCCTGACTCTTGCCTTCCCCCCCCACTTCCCATATCTCTCCATGTTTTCCCAGGGAGTCGACGATTTTCATTGCGTCTGTGTGCTCCTCCCCCTCCTGTGCAACAGGGGGCCCGCCCTGCCCCCGCCGCGGCCCGCCCGGCGTGCGGCCCCTCCGCGCGGGCGCCGCCTCCCGGCAAAAGCCCGCTCGGGGGGGCCGACGCGGCATCGCTCCCATGGAGAAGCCCGCGCGGGCATCGGCGACGTGCTGCTCGCGCGCTTCGACCCCTCCCCCTCCTCCCCCTCCTCCCCCTCCTCTTCCTCCTCCTCCTCTCCTCCTCCTCCTCCCTCCTCCTCCTCCTCCTCCCTCCTCCTCCTCCTCCTCCTCCTCCCCTCCTCCCCCTTCCTCCCCCATTCCTCCCCCCCTCCCCCTTCTCCCCCTCCTCCCCCTCCTCCCCCTCCGCAGGGGCACGGTGTCGCATCCTGGCACCGGCGCTACCTCAAGCGGAGGGCACACTGTCAGGGGATTGGCCCAAGTTGGCGGAGACAAGCAGGCGGCCATTGTTTTGCGTGGTGGAGGGTTCGACCCCCTCTCATCACGATTGTTTCTTACAATCAAGTGTGGCACATGTTTGCCCTCCTGGGTCTGCGTAGCCGGCCCGCAGGATCAGGGTCGGCGCAGCGGGGTCCGCGGAATCAGGACCTGTGTCGTCTCCAGAGGCGAGGATTTCGATTCTTCGCAGCACCACCGGAGCGGCACACCGCCTCAAGGAAAGCGGCCGCGAGTGGGCCAGGCGACTTGCCCTCGTCCCGTTCCGTCGCACTTATTTGCCTAAGTGCTCCCTTCGGGGATGCGACTTTCGTTGTCGCTCATGCACAGTTCCCACAGTTCCCTCCCCTCCTCCCCCTCCCCTTCCCCTCCCCCTCCTCCCCCTTCCCCTCCCCCCCTCCCCCTTCCTGCCGCTGCCCCTCGAGCCCCCCCCCCCCCCCGCCCTCGCGCCACCATCCGCGTCGAGTCCGCGCCGAGCTCGCGTCGGATGTGAGACAGGGCCGCCATGCCGGGGCGGGCGACGCCTCCCGAAGGTGCAACGTGGAGGACACCATCTTTCTTTGCGGTCCAATTTCCACACAGTCAAGCTACCACAAGAAGGACCGCGAAATGAGGAACGAAGCCCTTGGTGGCCCCAAAGCGCCTGGGCTAACCAAGAGCGCTAGAGAAACTAGAGGAACCACCATGGAAGGACCTGGGGAACAGCGAACCAACTCTGGACACAATCTGTTATTGTTTCAACGTCTTTCCTGTATACAGTGCGGGCCACATCTCCACCTCTGTGTTGCGCATGCCCCACCGCCTGATGCTCACCGGACTTCTGAGATACCGTGGGTCGCACTTCCTGGAGTCGAGGAAGAGCGGCAAGGGCACATAATTCTCACCATGCTGGGCCTCCCATGGCATCGGGTTCACACTGTGTGGCAATGGCACAGAATTCGAATCACTCGGAGCCACCGATTGCCGTACAGTGTGTCAGCTGCATAAGGTTCTCACCGCTCCAAATCTCCCTGGTCCAGAGGGTTGTGCATGCCATGCCAAGTATCCAGGACCCACGATCTGCACTCAACGCGAGCACAACTCAGTGGACAATGCAAGAGCCACTCTGGAAGGCATTATCATAACCCTATTCAGATGCTTCTCCGGGATGAAATAAAACTTTGACTTGTGTGCTGGACGAGCGAAACAACCCAAAAACAACACACAACCACAATATCACGGTTTCCATCCCCTGGGCTTCCCTAGAGACACCTCCTGAACGTCTGCGGATCGCGCGACGCCTCGGAAACCAGAGCGGCCGAGATCAACGCGTTAGTGGACGCGATGGCCGGGATGATGCGCTTCACGACGCCCATCGTCAGCTGGTACCTGTGCCGCCTTCTTCTACTCTTCCTCCTCCTTCTCTTCCTCCTCCTCCTCCTTCCCCTCCTCCTCCTCCTCCTCCTCCTCCTCCTCCTCCTCCTCCTCCTCCAACTCTCTTTCACTCCGCCTCTTCCTCTCCTTCTTCCTCCTGCTGCTCCTCAGCACGAGAACCACTCCTGTGGGAAACGGCCCTTGACCCCGGGGCAATCTCCGGGACAGGTTGCGAACCTGTCGCGACCCCTTTCTGATCAGGGCCTCTCGTCTCCTCGGCGACCCTTCCCTGTCCTCGTCCCCCCCCTCCTCGTCCGCCCTCCCTTTCCTGTTTGCCCCTCACTTCCGCCTCCTGCCATCTCCCCCCTCCTCCCTCCCTCCCACTCCTCCTCCCTCCCTGCCCTCCTACCGTCGCTCACTCCTCCTCCTCCTCCTCCTCCTCCTCCTCCTCCTCCTCCTCCTCTCCCTGCACTCCTCCTCCTCCTCCTCCTCCTCCTCCTCCTCCTCCTCCTCTTCCTCCACCTCCTCCTGCCGTCGCTTCGTCCTCCTCCTCCTCCTCCTCCTCCTCCTCCTTCTCCTCCCCATCCTCGTTCCCTCCTTCCAGTGTGGGCGAAAGGAAGGGATAGCAAAAGGGTGAGTCGCGAATCCACTCACGTAGCTGGTCTGCCTGGCGCCCGTCGGCGCCGGATGCGTCCCAGTACCGAGGATGGGCGCCTGGCAGCGAGGCCGATACCAGCCGCACGCAGCTTTTCTCGCAACCCTCCTTTCCCAATCTCTCCCTTCCGACCCGATCCCAGTCCTCCTTCCGATGCTCTGCACATGCCCCGCTTCCTCTCGACCCCCTCCCCCCGATCAGATTCTGAATGCGCGCGTCGGTCCGCGCCCGCACAGCCTCCCTCAGCCTTTGCGCAAGCAGCTGCCCGCTTGTCGCCCTCGTGCCCTCTGCACATCTGTCACAAGACGTGGGTAGAAACAGACGTAGAACGGCGTTGACATCAGATTGGAATCCCGCCCGCCCCCCCCCCCCGAACGAGGAGGGAGGAATAAAAGCCCCTCGACACTTGGAATAGGAAGGCGCCCAAGAAACCTCGAAACTTGAAGCCGCTCGAAACTTGAAAGAGGAAGTCGCTCGACACTTGAGCGAGGGAAGAGTGGAAGCCGCTCGACACTTGGGATAGGAAAGCGCCCAAGTAACCAAAGCCCACATCTGGGACATGGCACGCCAAAGCTACCCTCCTCCAACAACGGGTGAGTGCGCCGGCTGCGGCGCCAACGCCACCCCCCACACCTTGCCATCGCTCGGACGTCCATTTGCCGTGCATGAGTTCGTTTTCGTGCGTATGTTTTGGCTCGAGGATCCACGATGCTCCTCGATGGCCCCCGCCGAACACAACGGCACACACGCCCGAGCGATGCCGAGACACCGAGGAGCCCCTCGCCCACCCCCCTTTCGCCCCGTGCCTCTCCCTCGCGCCCCTCCCTCGCGCCGCTCGCCTCTGCCCTTCGCCCCCCTCGCCCCCCTCGCCTCGCCATCGCTCGGACGTTCATTTTTTGTGTTTTTTTCGGTTTCGTGCGTGGTTTTTTCGCCAAATGGTCAAGGATGTTCCTCGATGGCCCTCGCCGAAGGACAAATGCACACGTCCGAGCGATGCCAAGTCGCTCGCCTCGGCCCCGGCGCCCCCCCTCCTCGCGCCCCTCGCGCGCGCGCGCGCCCCTCACCTCACGCCCCCCTCGCCCCGCTCGCCTCGCTCCCGCTCGCCTCCCGCGTCGCGCCGCTCGCCTCGCGCCGCCTCGCGCCCCTCCCGCTCGCCTCCCGCCTCGCCCCGCTCGCCTCGCGCCGCCTCGCGCCCCTCCCGCGCGCCGCCCGGCTCCGCCCCGGGCCGCCCCCCCGCCGCCGCTCCGCGGCCCCTGCCGCTGCCCCGCCCTGCGCACGCCACCCCGACGAGCCGGCGTCCTGCTCGCTGCCTCCCGCCGGGGTGCCAGCGCAGCTCCACGGCTCCCGCCTTCACTGCCTGAAGGGCACCGGTTGCCACCATGCAGTGCTGTCCTCCCTCCCCCCGTGCCCCTGCCCCGTGCAGATCTCTCCTCCTCCGCCCCCTCCGCTCACTGCCCCACTCCCGTGCCCCTGCCCTGCACCTGCCCTGCTCCTGCCCTTCCTCCCTCCCCCCCTTGGCTAATAACCCTGTCGCCCCTCCATTTCTGCCCTCCTGCTCCTGATGCCCACAATGCAGAACCCTTCTCCTTCTCCTCCTCCTCCTCCTCCTCCTCCTCCTCCTCCTCCTCCTCCTCATCATCATCATCGTTCGCCGTCCATTAATCTTCTTCACCTTCCTCGCCTCCGGCCCATCCTCCTTTTTCTTCTTCTCCTTGTCTTGCTCCTCCTCGTGATCATCCTTCGCATTCACTTCTCCTCCTCCTCCTCCTCCGCCGTCCAGTCCTCCAGTTTCTGCTCCTTCCCCTCCTTCGCATTCCCCTCGCCATGCAGTTATTTCTAGTCGTCGTGAGCGTCGTTGTCGTCGTCCTCCTCCTCCTCCTTCTCCTGTTCCTCGTCGTCCTCCTCCTCCTCCTTCTCCTGTTCCTCGTCGTCCTCCTCCTCCTCCTCCTGCTCTTGTCTACAATTACACAATGTGAATACTACTCTTCTCCTCTCCTCTGGTGGCGTCTGGGAAATAGTCGCCCCCTTGCGCGTACTGGTTGTTTGCACAAATGGTTTCCGTAAGTTGGGTTTTCGCTTGGTTTTTGTTTCAAAATGCTGCTCTCGCTGCAGTGCTGACCTCATTTTCGGGCTACAGCTCATTCCGAATGGTGATCCCGCTGCAGCGCTGGCCTCATTTCCGCACTTCCGCTCGTTCCGAATCGTGGTCCCGCTGCAGCGCTAGCGTCGTTATTTCCAGCGCCATGCAACGACATGGTTTTCGGTCCTTCCAAATCATCCCCAACATCAAGAAAATCCCCCCCGACAAAACCATTGGGAATGATTCCGAATTCGGTGTCGATTCGTTGATTTTTGGGGCCGCAGAGGCCCCCCCCCAATTCGGGGCGTCGCCACGCCATGCTATGTTAAGCTACGCGTCCGCATTTCCCGCGTTTCCGCGCTTGTTTTTTGTTTTCAGAGTGCTGCTCTCGCTGAAGCGTTGGCCTCATTTTCGGCCTACTGCTCATTCCGAATCGTGCTCCCGCTGCAACGCTGGCCTCATTTCCGCGCTTCCGCTCGTTCCGAATCGTGGTCCCGCTGCAACGCTGGCGTCATTATTTCCAGCGCCATGCCACGGCATGGTGTTCGGTCCTTCCGAATCAGCCCCAACATCAAGAAAATGCCCCCCCTGAGAGAAAAAATAGCCTGGCGAAGGACCCGACCATATGCAGTTGTCAGTACCGCAGCTGCGGGTTTCATCTTCAGTGGAACTCCCCATAGGACCACGGAACGTGTGAGGGGTGTGCCGAGATGAGTGCCACTGGGGCATTCGGTGAAGCTCCCTATGGGGACATGAAACACGCGCGGGGCGTGCCGACATGGGTGGCGGAAACGCATGTGAGGGCCGCCGCTGGGGCCTCCAGTGGAGCTCCCTTTGGGTCCCCGAAACATGATGTTGCTGCGGGGGGGGTGCCAGGATGGGTGGCGGAGACGCATGTAAGCGCCGCTACTGGGGCCTTCGGTGGAGCTCCCTATGGGGCCACGAAGCGCGTGAGCGGTGTACTGGGATGTGTGGCGGGGACGCATGTGGGCGCCGCCACTGGGGCCTTCGGTGCAGCTCCCTATGGGGCCACGAAACGTGTGAGGGTTGTGCCGAATTGGGTGCGGGTGGTGACGCATGCGGGCGGTGCCACTGGGGCCTTCGGTGGAGCTCTCTATGGGGCCACGAAACCTGTTATTGTGAGGGGCGTGCCGGGATGGGTGGCGGGGACGCGTGTGAGCGCGGCCGCTGGGGCTTTCGGTGGAGCCCCCCATGGGGCCACGGAACGTGTGAGGGGTGTGCCGAATGGGGTGGGTGTGGGTGACGCATGTGGGCGCCGCCACTGGGACCTCCGGTGGATGATGGGGCCACGAAACCTTTGACGGATGTGCCGAAATGGGTGTGCGGGACGCATGCGCATGTGAGCGCCGCCACTGGGGCCTTCGGTGGAGCTCCCTATGGGGCCACGAAGCGTGTGAGGGGTGTGCCGACTTGGGTGTGCGGGGCGCATGCGGGCGGCAGCACTGGGGCCTTCGGCGGAGCTCCTTCTGGGGCCACGAAACGTGTGAGGGGTGTGCCGAATTGGGTGTGCGTGACGCATGCGGGCGGCAGCACTGGGGCCTTCGGCGGAGCTCCTATGGGGCCACGAAACGTGTGAGGGGTGTGCCGAATTGGGTGTGGGTGACGCATGCGGGCGGCAGCACTGGGGCCTTCGGCGGAGCTCCCTATGGGGCCACGAAACGTGTGAGGGGTGTGCCGAATTGGGTGTGGGTGACGCATGCGGGCGGCAGCACTGGGGCCTTCGGCGGAGCTCCCTATGGGGCCACGAAACGTGTGAGGGGTGTGCCGACTTGGGTGTGGGTGGCGCATGCGGGCGGCAGTGGGGCCTTCGGCGGAGCTCCTATGGGGCCACGAAACTTGTGAGGGGTGTGCCGAATTGGGTGTGGGTGACGCATGCGGGCGGCAGCACTGGGGCCTTCGGCGGAGCTCCTATGGGGCCACGAAACTTGTGAGGGGTGTGCCGAATTGGGTGTGGGTGACGCATGCGGGCGGCAGCACTGGGGCCTTCGACGGAGCGTCCTATGGAGCTACGAAGCGCTGTACTGGGTGGGTGAAACGCAGGGAAGAGGGGGAGGAGGGAGGAGGAGGGGGAGGAGGAGAGGAGGAGGAGGAGGAGAGGAGAGGAGACGCGGGCCACCGTCTCTTCAAAACGGGGACCCAACACCACAGGATGGTTGGGAAAAACATCGGAAGTGATTATACATTCGGTGTCGATTCGTTGATTTGTTGGGCCGCAGAAGCCCCCACTTTCGGGCGTCGCCACGTCATGTCATGTCATGCGACGCGTTGATCTTCAACACCATGCTATGCCATGTGATGCTATGCCATGCTGCGACAGCCGATTGTGCGAATAGAGAGGAGATCTACGCCATGGTAAGGGATGTGGGGGAGGGGTAGGCCGTCAGATATGACGCGAGCGCATGTGGCTTGCCCTTCTCCCTGCTCCTCTCTCTCTCTCTCTCTTTCTCCTCTTTGTCTCCCCCTCCCCCCACGCTGGTGCCCACTCCGCCCTCGGAATCCAGCGCGGCGGGGCTGCCCAAGATTCGAGTGCCTCCACCCTCCAGCGCCCTGCGCGTCCTTCTAATCAACTCAACGTGCTTCCCTGGGCTGCCTCCTCTTGCACCACCCGCCTCCTCCTCCATCCTTCTTCCTTGCAGCAGCAACCAACCCTGTCGCACACCTGGGCTGGTCGAAAGGGCGGGCCAGGCGTTTCGCCTGGGACTTCCTCAGCATTCATGATCATGAAGCTTCACCTATGCAAGAGTTTCACGGTTGGAGGGCGGTGCGATTTCAACATGTGGCGCTCGCCTTAGTTGCAAGAGTTTGCAAGAGTTTCACGGATGGAGGGCGGACATCTTTCAAAATGTGGCTCTCGCCTCAGCGCCGCGCACACTATCTTCAACAATTGCAGGCGCTTCGCGGATTGAGGGCAGTGCGTTTTCAAAATGTGGCTCTCGCCAGAGCGCCGCGCACATTCGACTTAAACAAAAGTGCAAGACTTTCACGTGTGGAGACCGATTCCTTTTCAAAATGTGGCTCTCGCATTGGCGCCCCGCGCCTTCGTTTCAAGAGTTTGCAGCAGTTTCACGGGTCCTCATGGTTTACGTCCGAGACATGGTGTTTTGGGACGATGTCGGAATGTAAGGGTGCAACAATCGCGTGAATTCTCGAAGTTGAAGTCCCAGGAGCGACGTTCTGGCACGATTCAGGACCGTCAAGACGCAACAGGAGCGGTGATTCGCGGCGTTGAAATCCCAGGGATGATGTTCTGGCAGAGTTCCGGATTTCCAAACGGTTGTCACAATTCGCTTCCCTAGGTGTAATGAATATTGGCAGGAGCTGGTGAAGAGGGAACTTGGAGGGAGGGTGTACTGCAATATCGTTCCGAGTGTTGGGCTTGCACTGGTCCTCCTCGTCCTCCTCCTTCCCTGGTTTCCCTTTCTCCTCCATCTCCTCGTCGGGTCCTGATGATGATGCTGATGATGATAATTGTGATGATGCTGATGATGCTGCTGCTGATGATGATGATGATGATGATGATGATGATGAGCAGGAGGATTAGGAGGCGGAGGAGGACCAATATACGCCAAAGACGAACCAACGATGCTGCAATTCACCCTCCCTCCGTGGCCCCTCTTCAGAAGACCGTAAAGGATTTCGGGAAATGGCCCATTCGAAGAAAACCGTCTGTCGTGCGGGCGGCGGCGAGAAGAAGAAGGAGGAGAGGAAGGCCGCGGCCGTGGAGGAGGAGGAGGAGGAGGAGGACGTGGTCTTCGACCCTTTCGGCTGAGCGCACCGCGGCGGCGGCGAGCTACTTTGCGAGTAGTGGAACGTGTAGTGCAGCTCCATTCCTTGGACTTCAACGCCGCGGATCAACGTGCCTGCTGCATCCCTGCATTCCCACGTCGTGCCATAGCACCACTCCTCGGACTTCAACGCCGCGGACCAACGCGACTGCTGCATCCCTGCAGTCCCACGTCGTGCCATAGCACCACTCCTCGGACTTCAACGCTGCGGAGCAGCGTGGCTGCTGCGCCTTTTGGCCCTCCTTAACTCGCGACAGAACATCGTGCCACCACTCCTGGGGCTTCGGCCGCACGGACAACTGAGGCGACTGCACATGGGTGAAACGACCGTGCGCGGCGCGAAGGCGAGGACCAAAGTGTGAAAAAGAAGCCGCCTTCCATCCTTGAATATGGTGCAAGCGTTGACGGCGAATGTGCGCGGCGCTGGGGCGAGAACCAATTATCACAAACCAACCGCCCCCCATCCGTGAAACTATTGCAAACTGTCATGACGATTGCGCGCGGCGCTTCGGCGAGAACCACATGGTCAACACAGCCCACCTTCCATCCGTGATGCTGCTGCTGCAAACGTGTCCCACGAATGTACAGTCAAAACGTGTATTAAGGACGGGTGATAAGGACGCAAGACCCTTGGAGGCCGAAGTTGTTTTTTTAGGGCGGCGGGCGACCAGTGATAATGGCAAGAACGGGCCTCAGAGGCAATGACACAAGGGTACCCTAGATGAAGGCGCGCGTCCTTACTAGGCGCGTTGACTGTACAAGGCGCTGAGGCGAGGAGAGCATTTTTAAAGCGGCCCGCCCTCCATCCACTAAGCTGAGGGTGTCTCGGACGAAACGCCCAGGCCGCCCGACCGACACACCTGGAGGTGCGACAGGGCGGAGCTATTCATCAGGGGAAGGGCTGGAGGAGGAAAAGGAGAAGGCTACGAGAAGGGCGCGCCGCGGACGCTAAGGCCAGGGCGTAACACCCTGAATGCTGTATGTCTCCGCGCGCTCGCGGGCCTGCTCGTACACCCACTTCATGTCCTCTGGCGAGTCGTTGTTCATCTTCTTGCCAGGGAAATGCTTGTCCTGAGCGGCTCGCCATAACCGCAACAACAAGCAACGTCGTAAACATCGTAAACATTGTTGTCTTCTTCTTCTTCTTCTCTCGGGCCTCCGGGGGGCTCCAGGGGGCTTCCACGGGGCGCCGGCGACAAGCTATCGGAGGACGGCGAGCGCCTGAGCCGGCCGGCGGCGAGAAGTCTACCATGCGGGGAGCAGCGGCGCACCTCAGAAGATGTAAACATCGTAAACATATGCTGCAGGAAATCCGCGCGGGTCTCTTGCCTGGGCGTGGAGGGGAGAAGGCACCACGTGGCTATCCAGGTCGTCCCGAGGGGGATCGGAGGGGATCGGGTGAGCCCTCCTGGCGCTGACCCGTGGCGCACGCCCCGGAAGAGTCACGGCCAGGGCGCCCCGGGGAGCGCGGGCCATCGCTGGGCACATCCGCAGTGGGAGCCCCGACCGCCGCCTCGACACTCCATTCCGAGGCGGTCCTGCGCGGGCTCCGCCCCGCCCTGCTCTCTACGGCTGGGGGCGCGAGCCTCCCTTCGTGTTCTCCCCAGCTCCGAATTTTTGTGATGCATCGGCGACTCGGGGGTCGACGCATCCCGCCCTGGGTGTATCCCCCAGCGACGTTGCCCCTGAGCAAGGGCTCCCAACTTGGCGCTTCGCGCTGCGCGAAGCGCGAAGTGCGAATAACTTCGCGCTCTCGCGCCACCCCCCCAAAGGGAGAAAAGGAGGACGAGGAGGAGGGGGAGAAGGAACGAGGACCGCGAAGCGCGAAGCGCGAATAACTTCGCGCCCTCGAGGGAGCCCTTGACGACTGGGAGGTGTGTTCTGTTGTTTCCCTCGGTATCGTGCGAACGGGCGAGGACGCCCAGCGCCGAGCAGTTGTGACACCCCGGGGCTCTGGGGCGGCTAGGGAGAAACACACACAGGAGGCGCCTATACACCACCACCGTGCCAGGCCATGACCATCCTGGGCCCTGGCGCGGTGCATACCTGCGCCCTCCTCTCCTGTTGGCGGCGCGCACGAAAAGGGGTAGGAGTAGGGAGGGAGGCTTCTTAGAGGGATGCTGCCTCTTAGAACGCAAGAAGCAGGGGCGTTTGCAACAGGAGGGGGGAAAAGCCATAAGCATAAACTTTTGGCGCTCCGCGCGGATCTCTTGGATCTGCGCTGGACCCCAAACATTCCCCCCCTCCCACTACCCCCCTCCACGCGTGGCCGAGACAGGCTGCCAGGGCACGGGGTCGAACTCCTACTGTATTCGGCCTGACCTAAGGAACGATACATAAGGAACGAAGCCCCTTTTTCCCCACATGCTTCGTGGGGTTCTGGATTTTCCCCATATCCTAAGATGGGGTTCTTGTTATTACTTGGACGCCTCCTACTCCTTCTCCTTCCTCCTCCTCTTTTCTCCTCCCCTCCTGTCGGACATACTCAGACTTGCTCATACACAGACTTACTCATACTCAGACTTACTCATACTCAGACCTACTCATACTCAGACTTACTCACACTCAGACATACTCATATACAGACTTACTCATACACAGACTTACTCATACACAGTATTAGTCATACCCAGACGTACACATACACAGACTTACTCATACACAGACTTACTCATACTCAGCACCCCTAAGGGGAGCCGCCAGGGGTGGTTGCACGGGCTCGTTCGCGGCCATTTTGTGGGGATGTCTCAGGCGGTTTGCCTGTTTCTGTGCCCAACATCCTTCGCTTTCGGAGCAGATTTGGAGGATGTCTCGAGCGAGGCGCTCATTTCAGCACCCCTAAGGGGAGCCGCCAGGGGTGGTTGCACGGGCTCGTTCGCGGCCATTTTGTGGGGATGTCTCAGGCGGTTTGCCTGTTTCTGTGCCCAACATCCTTCGCTTTCGGAGCAGATTTGGAGGATGTCTCGAGCGAGGCGCTCATTTCAGCACCCCTAAGGGGAGCCGCCAGGGGTGGTTGCACGGGCTCGTTCGCGGCCATTTTGTGGGGATGTCTCAGGCGGTTTGCCTGTTTCTGTGCCCAACATCCTTCGCTTTCGGAGCAGATTTGGAGGATGTCTCGAGCGAGGCGCTCATTTCAGCACCCCTAAGGGGAGCCGCCAGGGGTGGTTGCACGGGCTCGTTCGCGGCCATTTGTGGGGATGTCTCAGGCGGTTTGCCTGTTTCTGTGCCCAACATCCTTCGCTTTCGGAGCAGATTTGGAGGATGTCTCGAGCGAGGCGCTCATTTTCACCCCCCAGGTGGGCCAGATTTTGAGGATGTCTCGATCGGTTTGCTAGTTTTGGTGGCCAGGCTCGTGGGCGCAGATTCTTCTCAGGATGCCACAGGAGGCTCCAACAGGCTCCAGGAGGCTCCAGGAGACCACATGAGGTCCCAGGAGGCATCAGGAGGCCACAGAAAGACTCAAGAGGCCACAGGATGTCCCAAGAGGCTCCAGGAGGCCCCAGGAAGCTCCAGAAGGCCTCAGGAAACCACAGGAGACCCCAGGAGACAACAGGAAGCGCCAGGAGGCCTCGGAAGGCAACAGGAGGCCCCGAGAGGCCCCAGGAGCAGGAGGCCTCAGAAGGCAACAGGAGTGGCTCCAATCCCATGTGTTTTACGTATGCTCCTATCGATTGGGCCTCACCTGGAGCACGATTCTTTGATGTTCTACGTATGTTTCTATAGATGGTCCTTCTCCTGTGTACACAATCCTAAATGTTTTACTCATGTTCCTATGTATTGGGCCTCTCCTGGGGCACGAGTCCTTGGTGTTTTACGCGTGTTCCTATAGATTGCCCTTCTCCTGTGGCTCTAATCCGCAATGTTTTATGTACGTCTGTTGCTATAGATTGCGCCTCCCCTGGGGCACGAAACCTTCCTAGGAGGTCCCAGGAGGTCCCAAGAGGCTCCTGGAGACCCCAGGAAGCCCCAGTAGGTTTCAGGAGGCCCCAGGAGGCCCCAGGCTCATGCACAGAGACGCGCTCGTACTACTGAGGCTCATTCACACTCCAATTCATTCGCAGTTAGATTGATGTCCAGACCGTCACAACTGAAGCCCGTTAATATTCGAAAGCTCTTGCGCCTAGACATTCACGGCGGACAGGTCCATGCGAGTAGATGCACATATGGGGAGCTCCACGCAGTGAATAATCTTCCCTGCCGCGCCGCACCCGCGTCTCCTCACACCTCCCCTCCTCTCTCTTTCTTCCTCCCCTCACTCACACACACACTTCACGCCTCCCCCCCTCGTCACAGCACTGCTCAGCTCAGCTCAACTCACATCAGCACAGCACAGCTCAGCTCAGCACAGCTCGGCTCAGCTCATCACAGCTCAGCACAGCCCAGCACGGCTGAGCTCAGCTCAGCTCAGCACAGCTCGTGGCACTTTCTCGACACCACAGGGGGTGCGCAGGGGCGCAAAAGGCTAACAGGCGTGGCACTTTCTCGACACCACAGGGGGTGCGTATGGGGGTGGTCCCTGAGCGCGGCCGCTATCCGTGCCAGTCGTCCAGGCATAGCAGGCGTTGCACTTTCTCGGCGCCATAAGGGGTTGCGCAGGGGGTGGTCCCTGAGCGCGGCCGCTATCCGCGCCAGTCGTCCAAGCACAGCACGCGTGGCACTTTCTCGACACCATAGGGGGTGCGCACGGGGTGGTCCCCGAACGCGGCCGCTATCCGTGCCAGTCGTCCTGGCATAGCAGGCGTTGCACTTTCTCGGCGCCGTAAGGGGTTGCGCAGGGGGTGGTCCCTGAGCGCGGCCGCTATCCGTGCCAGTCGTCCAGGCATAGCAGGCGTGGCACTTTCTCGACACCATAGGGGGTGCGCAGGGGGTGGTCCCTGAGCGCGGCCGCTATCCGTGCCAGTCGTCCAGGCATAGCAGGCGTGGCACTTTCTCGACACCATAGGGGGCAGGGGTGGTCCCTGAGCGCGGCCGCTATCCGTGCCAGTCGTCCAGGCATAGCAGGCGTGGCACTTTCTCGACACCATAAGGGGTGCGCAGGGGGTGGTGGTCCCTGAGCGCGGCCGCTATCCGTGCCAGTCGTCCAAGCATAGCACGCGTGGCACTTTCTCGACACCATAGGGGGTGCGCAACGGTTGGTCCCCGAGCGCGGCCTCTACCCGTGCCAGTCGTCCAGGCATAGCAGGCGTGGCACTTTCTCGGCACCATGGGGGTGCGCAGGGGGTGGTCCCTGAGCGCGGCCGCTATCCGTGCCAGTCGTCCAGGCATAGCAGGCGTGGCACTTTCTCGAAACCATAGGAGGTGCGCAGGGGGTGGTCCCTGAGCGCGGCCGCTATCCGTGCCAGTCGTCCAGGCATAGCAAGTGTGGCACTTTCTCGACACCATAAGGGGTGCGCAAGGGGTGGTCCCCGAGCGCGGCCTCTATCCGTGACTGTGTCGGCCTCCATCCGTGACGGTGTTGCTCAGGGCACACGGGTACGCAAATTTGCAATCCGTGCCGGTCGTGTTCAGGGCACAGGGGAATGCTGGCGAGTGTTAGTATCACCAAACATTTGTAGCCACCTTGGCCCATGTCGGCTCAGGCCGCTCGGGTTTGCACGCAGGCGTTCTCGCGCCGGTGATTGTTCGTCAAAGGTGCGGCGCCCGCCATGGCGCCCAAATTTGCCATGTCCGCGCTGCCGCCTCCGTGCGAGCAGCTCAAGAACTCAATGCTAGAGATGGGCGCCGAACTGAGTTTAGAGGGTTTACGCGCGCATGTTGAGAGGCATGGGAGTTCCTTGGTGCACAACGCATTTAATGCTTACCAGCGACAGCTTCTAAACTGGACGGCAAACACGACGCAGGCCACGGCCTCCCTCGGTCTGACATTGGCGAGGCTTTGGCGACCATTGCCGAATCCAAGCCGCTGTTGCACACGGGGGCCTACTACACAATGAACACAGCCAGGATCGCCGTCCATGGAGTTTGCCTCACGTCCCACCACGGGAATCGGGCCGATCACCCGCCTTGTGCGTTGACGGAGAGCGTTTGGAAAACATTGCTGAAACCCGACGCCGGCGCGAAGAAAGGTGCCAAAAAGTACCGTCTCACATCTTTTCACAAGGCAGCCGCGTTCGTGACAGGAATGAGGCGCATCCACCGGAATTATTGCTTGTGCGATCTAGCCTGTCACTTGTGTTTGGCGCCGTAGGTCAATCGACAAGTCGCGGGAGATTTTCTATCGAGCGCAGAGACAATGCTACGCGCTGCTAAGGCGCATCCCGAGCACCTCGAGCAAAGGCTGGCGACTTTCCGTCAAAGGCGCGTGGCTGAGCAGACTCAATCATCGCCCGCTGCCCTTTCCGGAGCAATCCTGCATCGCATGGCAACCACAGTCCAGAGATTCTCCATCGAAGGGCACTCGCATATCGCACGCAGGCGGATCACGTTTGCCATGCAAGCTTTTTTTTGCGCGCGCACCTCAGAGACTCTCCGTCGAAGAGACGCGGCGACAGACGTGTGGAAACTGCATGAGACTCGAAAAAGTAAACCGACCGAGGAAAGAGAGGGAGGCAGGGTGCGGGAGAACGCAGCATGAGGCGAGGGGGTGTGATTTGCACCAACTTCCACAGTGGGCCCCCTGACTACTCGAGCTGTTGGCAAATCGTTTTGCATCATCTCATTTGTTGTTGCGACCCTAGGAAACGGCCCTCGGTGACCACCTCGAGAATTTTCCCGATGAAGGATAGAAAGCGGGGAAGAGGGAGGAGGTTCACTCAGTAGTGTGTTGGATGACAAAATAGGGAAACATTCGCGACGTGGGTTTAGAACGCAGGATTGCGCAGAGATGATAATGAGCAGCAAATGCATAAGATTTAAATGACGTATGTGGGGTTCCTCGGTAGCGTAATTTTCAAAGCAAGTCAAGGAGGTCCGAAGGACCACCAGGGGCCTCGCCGCTAAAAAGGCAGCGGAACGCATGCAAACCAGAGGAACGACCGAGCCCCTTTTGCAAAGTACTCCAGATCTCGTAATAAAAGGGAAGGGGGTCTGGACCCTCCAAGACGAGCCAATTCAGACCCCCCCCCGTGGGAGAACCCTCCAGAACATCGTCCCCAGACCCCCCCATGCCCTCCAAGATAGCCTGGAAGAGACCCCCCCCCGAAATGAGACCCCCTCCCTGTTATTACGAAATCTGGAGTAAGTGTTCCTTTATTCAAGCCGAGCCCTGTAGGGCGTGCGGGCCTCGGGGGACACACAGCTGACCTGGCTTGGCCGGGCGAGCGTACACACACAGATCCCTGGGCCTCGGCCTCGCTCTTGCTCGAGGGTGCCCTCCCCCAGAGTGCACAAGAATGAAGGGGCCCCAGGACACACACAAATAAACACACACAGATAAGAATATGCCCCACATTTTCCCATGGTTTCTGGGTTTCTGTCTTCCCCCCCACTTCCCATAGTTTCCCATATGTTCTGGGGAATCGACGATTACTTGTGTCTGTGTGTTTTCTCCCCTCCTGAAACAAGCACGAAGAACACCAGGGTGCCCTCCCTGAACCGACCTCGATCTTACGCCTCGGTCCGACTGCACGCACCGACCCTAGGCCCAGGAAGGGCCTGGCAAGCATCGGTGCCTTTGCACTCTTCTCTCCGCCCGACCCCCCCCCTCCCCTCGCCCGACCAGCCCGCAGCCGTCCGTGGAAGCCGCCGCGGAACATCGGCGCGACCCTCCCCGAGGCGCGCCCCCTTCCCCGTCCCGTGGACAGGGGGGGGGGGCACGCGGTACAATCGAACCTAAGACAGGAGAACATCCCTCGAGAACGCGAGACCTTCCGCCGGCCAGGACACGCAGAGCATCCGAGGGTAACTTTTTTCAGGATGCACAATGATCCGCCGATCCGGCGTGTGAACTACAAGGAGTCTCAGCAAGAGCTTAGCTTCAGCTCTGAGCCTAAGCGACAGCTTCAGGTCTGCTTGGGGGGGGTCGCCGGGGTGGCTCTGCCGGGGAAGGGGGGGGAGGGGGGGGCGGGGCGGTCCTCCATCTGGCGTTTTCTTCATGGTTTGCGCATCCGGACCCCCCCCTGGAAAACGGGGGGGCGGTCCCCCATCTGGCGTTGTCGTAATGTTTTTGCGCATCCCCAAAAACGTTTCGGGGGATCCCAGGGACCCCCCTTAGATCTAATTAGCATTTACCGCCCCCAGGACCCTCCTCTCGGAACCCTCCCTGGACCCCCCCCCCGGGGACCCCCCCAGAGGAGAAAGAGGACCGGCAGAATCGAGGAGAGAGGAGGCCACAGAGCCGCGAAGATCGCCGAATCCGGAGCCCCCCCGGATCGGCGGCACTGGCCAGAGGCCATTACAATATCCAACAGACACGGAGAAGATAAGGGTACCATCCCCGAACCGACCTCGATCTTATACCTTCTACCTCGGTCCGACTGTCATCCCATCCTCATCCTAGCCCCGTCCGACCTGGTGTTAACTGCGCATGCGTCTGCCCGCGGGTCCTGCCACAATGCAGCGCGCTGCCTCGCCCACGCGCCGATAGGCGTACGGCTTCTTGACAAGCCCCGTCAGACCTTCCCAAAAATCCGATGTCGTGATTGTTTCAATACGCGGTCCCCGGAAATCTTGACCCATTCCCCAGGACCAGTTTTTCATCCTGATTCGTTTTTTGATGGTCCCGAGGCCTGGCGCGGGCCCCTAGGGGCTGAAATTTGCGCAAACCCTCCGTCCTGATTTTTGAGAGAGCGTGATCCACCTCCGCTTTACTGTGGAAAATTGCCGCCCTTTTCCTCCAGAGCCCGGGGGTCCCCCTCCCCTCCGAAAATCCCCCCCCCCCCTGCTGGACCCCCCCCCTCCCCTAACCCCTCCCCCCCCCTCCCCTAACCCCTCCCCCCCCCTCCCCTAACCCCTCCCCTAACCCCCCCCCATCGAACTCGAAAACCGGGGGGGGGTCACTACCTCGGGGGCCCTCGCCTGGCCGCGGGACCGCCAGAAAACGACGCAGGACGAACACAAAAACGGTGCTGGAGAAGGGGTCGGGACTTCCAGGGATGCCGTCCTGGGAAAATCGGGACGTCGCATGTCTGGAGAAGGCTCGGAAATCCCCCAGCCTTCTCCGGAAGTGTCCGACGCCTTCCCCGAAGCATGAAGGCGCAGAGCAATTCTCAGATTGGGCGTGGCTTAATGGGGGGGTCACAAATCGGAGGGTCAGAAAAGGTCCCCTTTCGTGCCCCTGTCGGACCCCTCCAGAGCCCCAGGGGGCTCGTTTAGGCAATGTTTGGGTACCTTTTCGGACCACCCGCGACACCCCCCAATTTATGACCCCCCCATTACGCGGCGCCCAATCAGAGAGGCGCGAGGGGCTTCCGAGAAGCCCCGCCGCCCTCAGAGAGGGCCTTCTTCTTCTCGCTTCCCCCCGCGCTCGCCGCCGACCCTCGGCCCGGCCCCGATGGGGTCTCCCACATCACCACGAGGACGTACTCGATGCAGTGCTCGGGCAGCCGTGGGGTCTCGGCGATCGTGCACAGGGGGAAGTTGACCTGCGCGCTGGTGGTCTCGGGAGGGGGTCAGGAAGGCTGAGGAGGAGCGCCGAAGCATCGGGTGGAGTATCATCCGGGAAGAGGGGGGCGCTGATGAGCACCTGCCACGCGGAGGCAAGCATGAAATGGAGGGGGACGACGTGGAGTCGATCTCTGCAGATACGAAGAGGCGAAAAGGCGGATAGGGGGTGTCAGAACGCCTGCGAGCTGCCTGGCAAGGTTCTTGTATGTATCCAGGTGCGCCCCTCCCGCACCCTTCTCGCCGCGCGTGCCCCACAAAATTCCCCCTCCCCGACACAAGACGAGCCCCAACGGGAACTCCAAGACAAATGCCATCCCTGCTAATGGGCCATGGGCACGAGTAGGCATGACTGTGCGTACAGGTGGGTCGGAATAAAATGGGTCTGAGCATACGTGAATGATACAGTGCGGGCGCGGCCGCGAGAAATCCTCGCAAGAAACCCAACCTGAGAGGAAACCCAGAGCACCTTGAACGCAGCAGCTTCTTCAACAGCTGCGGGAAGTCACCGCGCAGCGCGCGGAGCGAAGAAACCCAGGATACCCTGACGAAAAGCAGATGGTTTCTTGATGCGCGCCCCAACTGTCTGAGTACGATTGAGTCTGAGCGTGGCCAGGACTGAGCATGCGCGGTCTGAATGTGAATGGCACTGGGTGTACATGAGTTCGGGTGAGAGTAAGGTTGAGAGCGAATGTGAGTATGGGCGACTTGGAGTATGAGTGAGCCGACGTATGGGTGAGTCTGGGAGTAAGGCAGTCTGAATGTGCATGGCCTAAGTGCGCGTGAGGCTGAAACAGTATGTGTGTGAGTCTGAATGAATCTGCGTGTAAGTGAATCTGAGTATGAGTGGGCTGAATTTGAGTCTGAGTATGTGAGAGAGGGAGGCGAAGAGGCGGGAACGAGGGAGGGAGGCCGATACGTCACACAAATGAACCTCGCACTTGAGGTATTGAAGCACACGGTCTTTTGCCTCCGGTGCAGTTCGGCTTGCTGTCGCCTCGGGAAGTCTTCGGAGAGCCAGCCCCTCAAGGCAGCCTGGCACGGCCCGGAGACAGCCAAGATGGCCCCAAGCCCCGCCGAGGCGTCACCACGATGATTCAACGGAGCCTGTCTGGAAGAGCTCTGCGGAACCATCGCCCCCAAGATGGCCCCAATGCCCCCGAAGGGCTCTTGGGGCCCCCAACAGGCCGCCCTCAAGATGCTCCCAGTGCCCCCAAGATGCATGGAAGAGGGGGGAAGGAGAGGCGGAGAGAACGGATGTGGAGGGAGAAAAGAAGGACACGAGGCCGCAGACAAAGATGGATTTCAAGACCAACGCCAATTTAAACAGGGTGCTGAACTGCAGCAGGTCGGAAACAATCCAATTCCTGTTGAGCTGCTGCGCTGGTAACTGGCGGAGTTTACCGCAATCAAATGGATACCGTGAAGCTCTTGAAAAACGCGTCTGGTGAACAGAGGACGCTCCGTGCATGGAACAAAGAAGATGAACAACAACAATCAACGCATGGACATCCACGAATATTAGATCTGGTTCGGGTCCCATCTCCATCCCGCTGTCTCTGTCTTTTTCCCTCTCTCTCTTCCTCTTCTCGATGACCCTTCCTCTTCCCTCCCCTCTCGTCTGTCGCCTTCCGCACGATCCCTGCGACCTGAGGCGGGAAAGCATCGAGCGAGCAGTCGAAACAAGAGGTCATGAAGGGCACGATCACCCTCGCCTGGAATCATCATAAGTCGGCCACGGGCAATTCGATGCACGCTCAAACGCTGGCTCACGACATGCCCGACGAGCTCACCGGGTCCTCTTCGCTTTCGTTTGCTTCGTGGTCATTCAGGAAGAGACTCCATGTGCGATGACCAACAACATCGCGTCTTGTGACTATGTACATCCTAATTGTCGCTTCCTCCCAGATAATACTCGTCTCTCATGTGTTGTTGCATCATTGTCTCAACAACTTTACGCGTTGGCGTGCTTCAAACGACACTATCTTACGGAAAGATCTGGTTATCTAATGATTGCCGTCCCCGACTCTCAAAGTAACCCTTCCAAGCAACTTGAAGCGTGCTGGAAGCGAGCGGGCATGCTCGGACTGAGCTTCTTGGTATCAATGCGGGTAGCGCGGTGACCATCGCGTGCGAGCGGGCACGCATGGAGTGAGCCTCTGGGTGCAAATGCTGGTCGTGAGATGTGGGCCATACGCGAGCCAGCACACTCGGAATCAGTTTCCAGCCGACATCGCTGGCCATGCGATGTTCGGTGCCCGCGAACTGACACGATTGGCATGCGCTTCTTGGCATCAGCGATGCCATCATGATCATCAATGCGCACGTGCATTCCTGCTATGAGCTGATCGGCAGAATCCTCGGCAAAAGTGTTGGCCATGCGAAAATCACAATACTGGCGCGCTCGGAGTGAGCTTGCTGCCGGCAGCGTTGATCACGCGATGCGCGGCCCCTCTGAGCCATCACGCTTGGCGCGCGCGTCCTGGCAGCAGCGTTGGCAGCGTGAGATGCACTTCAAACAAGCCAGCACGTTCACGAACATCACGGGGAGAACCCTGGAATGACACGAGCGGGGAGAGGCACGGGACCTGCAGCGAGAGCCTGCAGCGGGCTGCCCAACAACGAGAAACGCTCGCACTGCGCTTGCGTGCTGGAAGCGAGCCCGCGCGCTCAGACGAACCTCCCTTTCATCCTGGCAGCGCCGGTGGCACGAGGATGACCGCCGAACGCAATCCGGCACATTTCGAATGAGCTTCTTGAGGAAATCCCTGCGAACAGCGTTGGCACAGCGAAGTGCGCCATGCGCGAGTCAGCACGTTCAAACAACCCACATCATCTTTCTCACGGGAAACGGAGAACGGAGAATAGTAATTATTTCCATGACATAGAACAAGTCTAACTGTGTCTACCTTACAGCTCCACGATGCGTTCGAAGACAACTCTTCCAACATGGCTGGCCACCCAGATTGAGAATCGTGGCGAGGATTTTCTGACGGCGCATTGCTGTGATGCTGGTGGCTCGCTCCGATTCCGCAACTCGTCTTCCCACAATTCAGCTCCTTCTCTTTCTCTCTCGTTCTCACTCTTTGTTTCTATCTATCTCTCTCTCTCTCTCTCTCCCCCCTCCGTACCCACTCACCCACCCGGAACAACTCTGTCCTCGGCAGCTGGGCGCGCAACGACACTGGCATCGAATCGCCCCCAGCAGCTGGAGACGGCCCGGTGAAAGAGAAAAGGACGCCGTGCTTGCTGCAAACTCAAATCGAGCGTTGGCAGAACTGGGTCTAGTGGAACCTGGTGCAGTGATTTGTACCAGGGGCGCCCCCCCGTCCCATCTCCACTGACCGGAACTGCCGCCACCCGAAAAACACCAGCTACGGCGAACCTGGCTTAGTGAATCCGGCCAATTGAGGGGCCCCGGGGCCCTACCACTAACCCGGTCCCCTTACCCGGGGTCCTGGCTATACCCCATCAGAGACGGGCGCACATGCCCCGCAGAGGCTGCCGCGAACGGCCAGGATGCCGACCGAGGCGGCACCGGCGCAGGACCGAGCGCGGGGCGGGCGCTGGCCACATCGCGCCGAGGAGGCGAACTTGCCCAAGGGGCCCCAGGAGGCGGCGTCAGCACAGCGGCCGGGGGAGGGCTCGGGGGGCCATGGCGCGGGAAGTGGCCAGGGGGGCAAAGAGTTAGCGCGCGAAGATAAGTGAGACACACACACACACAAAAACACACACACACGCACACACACACACACTACACACAGACTGCGCACAAAAAACACACTCTGCACACACTACACAAAACAACACACACACACACACATGCACACTTACGCGACACACGCAATACCAAGCACGCATGCACACATGACACTGACACAATGACACACATGACACACTCACACAATAACACACACATGCACACTACACACAGTAACAAACACTGCACACACTGCGAACTATCCGTACCGTCCCCATGCACAACCCAACAAACAACTGGCGGCGCCTGGCCCTTGAAGCCCTCGGTGCCGCCATCAATCAAAGGTATAATGGTGCTGGGGTCAGGCTCCCCAGATGTTCTATCGACCATGTCGTGCAGGGTGGCGTTCATCCACCTGCGGGCACACGCTTCCCATATATCTCTGCTGCTGAGAAGATCGCCGGCCTCAAGCAAAAAAGGGTGCCGAGACGACATCGCAAGACGAGCATCAGAGTTCGACTTGGACGGCTGCATGACGAACTGCCTGACACACATTCTCGGCTTCGAATCGGCGCCCGAACTTGCGCGGCCGCGCAGGATTTGCTATCTAGTCACTCCCCTCTGTGTGAGGTCTGCCTCCTCGACCACCACCCTTCTCCGCCCGCCCGCTCCTTGACCTCACTCCTCGGTGTCCTCGCCCTCGTCACGAGCACAAGGAGCAGGAAAAGGAAGAGCGGAGGCTATGAAGAGAGCTGCCCGTTCGACCCTTGGCCCCAAGAGAAAAGCCAACCAAAAACATAGCTGGGCAAATGAGTGACCACGCAACTGGATATCCCGGTAGCCTGTTAGACATCGAGTAGAGGATCGACTACATAATTGATGCACGCCAATTTCCATGTTCTTGGCGGGTCTAAAACAAGATGCGCATAATTGTAGTAGATCTGCAGAGCATTTTAAGCAGTTGTCATATATTCGACGAGAAAATCAATCTCGAGGCAAATCACTTTTGTCGTCGATCCCCTACTCGAAGAAAGAGGACGACCACAAGCGGAGAATCATGTGTATGTGCTCAGGGGATGGGGAAGAGATTGAAAGCGGCTACGGAAGGTCTGAACTGGTTGGGGCCCAGGAAAATCAGTCAGGAAGAGGGTTGAGGCCAAATCCGCTCGGAAACGGACCCCGCACCCCTCCCAAGGTCCTCGACCTGGTGCAATGTTTCACTCCAGATCCGTGTTTCACTGTCGCGGGGCTCGAAAGTGGCCCTGGAGGCAGAAAAAGACAAACAAAAACCTTCCCGAGCCTAGACCCTCGAACCTGCCCCCCCCCATCTTGCTGGCCGGAACCAATGCTGGGCCACCTCAGACCCCCAACCCGTAGCAAGGCGGAGCAACGTAGAATTAGAAGGAACGGTGGGGAGGTGCAGGAACAAGAGCGGGGAAGCACGCGCCGCCTGCGGGCGTCGATGTTGTCAAGACCTGGGGCAACGAGCAGCAGACCGTCCTGACCCCTTCTGCTTAAAGGAATGCAGCTCGCAAGGACGAAAACCATGACCTAGTCCAGCGCCGTGCTTGCAGGCTCACTCACGGAGGAATGGAAACTCTACAAGATGTGGGACCCTGCCCCCTAACTCAGAATCCATGCCGCTTGAAGCCTGGCCCTCAGTCGGACATGTCTCCTCTCCGGTAGGAGGTGCCGACAGCTGCCGGGGAAGCGCCACCCAGAAGGAAGGAGCGGCGCTAACCGGCCTCGGACTTATCCCTACCCCTGGAAACGACAAACCCGAGACGTTGGGCAATCTCACGGATACCCCATTCAAACGACCAGAAGAATCCTCACTATCGGCACCGAGCCAAAGCGATGATCCAATGCCGGTCACGGGGATGGGAATACAATAGGAGGTCGACCACAAGAAACCTTCCACAAAAAGCCCAACCCTGAGACCCAAGGACTCGGGTTGACCTAATAAAAGGGGGTCTAGCGACAAGGGGGTGGTGCAATAGATTTGGTGCAATAGATTCGTGGGCTTGCAATGCATCTGGGACGCGCAACGCATTCTGGGGCGCAAGTGCATTGCTGGACGTCCGCGTGCAACACACCACTCGCAATACAGAATGCAATGCGACTCTCTGGCGCCAGAGTCACGTTTGCCATACACATTGCCCCACACCTCTATGGCACCACCCCCTCTCAGCTGGACCCTCCTCTTGGGTCACACACGAGGACGTCCACTGAGCTCTTCGGGAGCGGCCCAGAGGGGCTGTCCAAGAGGGGGGGGGGTGCAAATCATGACCGGCGGCATGTGCGCGGCCCAGCGGGGGGGCCAGGGAAGTAATGAAACAAGAAGAGGCGCCATGGAATCTGAGAAAAAAAAAATCAGGGCCCCCGCCATGACATCCACCCCCCCCTAGTCATCACCCCCCTCTTTGCCGCTCCCTGAGCTCCGGCGTGGGAACGCCACGCGCTCCACAGCAGGGCCGGTGAGCGCTGGCCTCCCGCGCTGCAGCGGCACCGCCTCCCGCCCCCCTATCGACGCGCGGGCACGGCGCCCGAGCCCCCGGGGCGCCAGAAACAAAACCGAGCCGGAGGGGCGCGCGGGTGCTGCCCCGTGCGAGGCCCCGTGCGGGGCCCCGGGCGCACGAGACGGGGGGAGAGAAGACCACCGAGGGGGAACCGAGCGAGGGCGCGAGCGGGGAGGAGGCGAGGGGGGGGGGGGAGCAAAAAACGAGGGGGGGAGACGAGGGGGGAGCGACGAGGGGGGCAGCGGCGAGGGAGACGCGGCGAGAGCTGGCAGCGAACACGAGGGGGGGAGCCGAGCGAGGACGCCCATCGCGAGAGCGCCTCTTGTTATCACCCGTCGCAGGCGCCGAGGCCCAGGTCAAGCGCGTCCCTCCTCCTGCTCCTGCTCCTGCTCCTGCTCCTGCTCCTGCTGCTGCTGCTCCTGCTCCTGCTCCTGCTCCTCCTCCTCCTCCTCCTCCTCCTCCTCCTCCTCCTCCTCCTCCTCCTCCTCCTCCTCCTCCCCCTCCTCCTCCTCGTCCTCCTCGTCCTCCTCCTCCTCGCCCTCCTACCCGGCCTGCTCATTCTCCTGCCCTACTCCCGATCCTCCTCCACTGCTGTGCTCCTTCCACTTCGCCCACTGCCCCCCCCCCCTACTTCCCCACAGCCCTGACGCGCCTCCCTGTCCTCTGGGGCACCCCCCTCCATTGTCCTTCCTTTCTCCCTCGTGGGTTCGGCCAGGTGCCGTGGCACTGCGCGCTCCTGCAGAGGGAGCGTTCTCTCGAAGACTGCGGTGGTCGGCGCGATGGCCGCAGCCCTCCCAGGTGGAGTGCTGGCCATCGCTCGGACGTCCACTCCCCAGGCGTGTTTCGGCTTGGTGCGTTTGTTGTTCTCGGAAGATGCGCCGAGATGCTCCTCGATGGTGCTCGCTAAGGAAAAATGGCGGCGCGCACAACGGTGTGGGGGGAGGGGGGAAGGCCTCTTCGAAGCAGGGGTGCCTGTAAGAAACCCTCTCCTCACACCCCTCTGCGCGTGGCTCGTCCTGTGGAAACCAAACGGTACTGATACCGCTACTCCCCAGATCTCTCCGGGGGTGCGTTCTGACCAGGATTTCGAGGCGGAACCAACGGTGGCGACGAGGGCCTCCTGAGAGGCCGAACACGGGGAAGACGGGCGGGGTAGCGGTATGGGTACCTCTTCCTCCTCTGACTTCCATGGTCCTCGCGGACCGAAGCTCACGGCGAGCGAGGGGGGGAAGTTAAGTAGAAGGAGACGGCCTTCTGAGGAGGCAGCGGGCGGGACTCCTCAGATGGCCAGAGTTTAACACTTCGCAAAAGGCTGGGGGGCTTCCGAGCCTTCTGAAAAGCCCCGCCCCTTCTCACTTCCTCTCCTCGTTCGCCGCCGAAGACCTCCACATGCCTGAGCCATGCCAGGAGTGGCGGCCAATTGCTGTCCGCCCTATCGCTTCAGCCTCCTCCTCCCTCTTCCTTCCTCCCTACCTCCTCCTCCTCGCTCCTCCCTCCTCCGTCCTCCCTACTCCCTCCTCCTACCTCCTCTTCCCTTCCCTGCTCGTCCCTCCTACTCCCTCCTCCGTCCTCCCTCCTCCCCTCTCCTCCCTCCGCCTCCTCCTCCTCCCTTCTCCTCCTCCTCGCTAATCCTCCTTCCCTCCTCCCTCCTCCCTGCTCTTTCTCCTCCATTCTTTTTCCTGATAAACAACTTCTCCCTGTCGCGACCCGAGGGCAGCTCTAGGGCGGGCCGGGCGTTTCGCCTGAGACTCTCTCACCATTCATGACCCTGAAACTCAAACGCTGACAACAGCTTCACATAAATAGAGCGGGTTGTTTTCACCATGTGGCTCTCGCCTTAGCGCCGCGCGCATTCGTTCTAATACTTTGCAAGAGCTTCACGGATCGAGGGCGGGTGGTTTTCAAACTTTGGCTCTCGCCTAAGCGCTGGGCACATGCGTTTTCAGCATTCCCAAGAGTTTCACGGATTGAGGGCGGGTCGTTTTCAACATATGGCCCTCGCCTTAGCGCCGCGCACATTCGTTGTAATCATGTGTACGGGTTTCACGCTTGAAGGCGGGTCGTTTTCAACATGTGGCTCTCGCCTGAGCACCGCGCACAGTCGTTCTAACACTTTGCAAGAATTTCACTGATTATGGGCGGGTTGTTTTCAAAATGCGGCCCTCGCCTCAGCGCCGCGAACCTTTGATTTAGACATTTGAAGAGCTTCACGGATTGGGGGTGGGTTGTTTTCAAAATGTGGTCCTTGCCTTAGCGCCGCGCGCATTCGTTTTCGAACATTTGCATGGGCTTCACGGATTGCGGGCGGGTGGTTTTCACAATGTGGCTCTGGACTCAGCACCGCGCACCTTTGCTTCAGACATCTGCAAGAGCTACACGGATCGAGGGCGGGTGGTTTTCGAAATGTGGCTCTCGCCTAAGCGCCGAGCACATTTTTAAACATTCACAAAGATTTCACGGATTGAGGGCGGGTCGTTTTGGAATTATGGCCCTCGCCTGAGCGTCGCGCACATTCGCGTTAACCATTTGCAAGGGTTTCACGGGTTGAGGGATGCTCTCTTCAACATGTGGGTCTCGCCTGAGCGCCGCGTACATTCGTACTTGGAAATTGCAAGAAGAGTTTCACGGATTCCAGTAATCAACGTTTCAGAAGATGTATTTTGGAATTTCTCCGTTGATTCGCGGTGTTGAAGTCCCCAGAATGGCGTTCTGGCACGATTCAAGATCGTCAAGACGCAATAGTCCGATTGATCCGTGGCGTTGCAATCCCGAGAACAATGTTCTGGCATGCTACAGGGTCGTCAAACGGCTGTCTTCCAACGAGGCAGGTCCTTCAGCGGAAGCGGTCTCCCGCTTCCTCCTCCTCATCCTCCGCCACCTCTCTTGCCCCTCGTCCCCCCCCTCCCCATCCCCCTCCCCCTCCTCCTCCTGCTCCTCCCCCTCCCTCCCCCTCCCTCCTCCTGCTCCTCCCCCTCCCCCGGGGACGGCTCAGACAGCTTCTCAGAAGGCCCGGGGGACTTCCGAGCCTTCCGAGAGGGCTCTCCTCCTCACTTCCCCCCCGTCGCTCGCCGCCGGCCAGGGGCGGGCACTGCACGCACTCGCCCGGAAGCCTCGCCGAAGACACGGACCCTCGGCGCCCCTGGGACACACGCATGGTTAAGTCGGGCCTGTCCCTCCACAAGAGGAATACTCCCAAATAGTCGAGACAAAGAGTCCGTGGACGATGTGTTAGGATGTTTTGATGTCTGCTTGGCATCTGTGGGGTATGGTTTGATTCTTCGCCTAAAATTGGCCTGTGGGGGGACATACCCGGCCTAAATGGATGGCTAGCTCCCCCATGGGCTGCTCGCCCCCAGCGTCGCCGCCGGTCGCGCATCGGGCCCGTCGCCGCGGCTTACGAGCGCCGTCGGCGCGGCACACTCCTCCTCCTCCTCCTCCTCCTCCTCCTCCTCCTCCTCCTCCTCCTCCTCCTCCTCCTCCTCCTCCTCCTCCTCCTCCTCCTCCTCCTCCTCCTCCTCCTCCTCCTCCTCCTCCTCCTCCTCCTCCTCCTCCTCCTCCTCCTCCTCCTCCTCCTCCTCCTCCTCCTCCTCCTCCTCCTCCTCCCTCCCCCTCCTCCTCCTCCTCCTCCTCCTCCTCCTCCTCCTCCTCCTCCTCCTCCTCCCTCCGGCGGGCGGCCGCGGGGGGGCGACCTGCATGGGGGGGGTGAAGGAACAAAAAGCGGTCCCAAAAAGGCTCTGCAGGGCCCTGCCCTGTTCTTCACCCCTCCGTCCAGGCCGCCGGCGGGCGGCAGAGGGCGGATGGGGCCCTGCATGGGGGGGGGGGAAAGGGCGAAAACTGCCCCGTAGGGGCTCTGCACGGCCCTCTTCTTCACCCGCACAGTGCAACAGCTGACGATCTCAAACCTGTGATGTATGTGATAGCTTGTTTTGCAGGCGCTCTGTGGTGAGCTTTCGCCGGCCTCGCCGGCTGCCCCGAAGGGGCTCTGTGTAGGGCCGTCCTCTTCACCCCCCATTCAGGTCACCCCCCACTACGATCGGACCTGGGACAGACGAGCACCATTGGAGAACGTGCAACCCTCCGCTGGCCGAAACACCCCAGATCATAAGATCACCCGAGGGTAGCCCCCCAGGATGCACGAGATCATCCGACAAACAATGAGATCATTAGGGTACCCTTCCCGGATCGAGGCTCGATCTGATACCTCGGCCCGAGGGTACCGTCGGCCCGTATCATAAGGATGCTCGATGAGGATGCAAGGAGGCTTGGACGCCGATTGCGAGGCTTTCCGAGCGGGGCGCGGCCGACGAAAGCGGCCACGGATGGACCGCCGAGGCGAGGATGCCAGGGTACCCTTGGGAAGGTTGCCCATCCGCACTGCGCGGGTTGACTGCAGGGTACCCTTCCCGTGATCGACCCCGCTCTCGTGCCTCAGTCCGACCGCACCGCCCGCCCGAGCGGAGCGCTCACGAGGGGCGAGTCTGCCGCTCGAGTGCCCGAGCTGGCGGCCCGACGTCGTCTGCCGTGGCCCGCGCGCCATGCGCCCTGGAGGCACCAGGAAGAGGCCAGGCCGTCGGAGAGGCCCCGAGCCTCTGCCCAGAAGGTTTGGGAGCCCCCGCCTGCGATGATGACGTTGAACTTTCTGTAGAACGCCTCGTCAAAGTCCTGGCGGGGCTCGGGCTGCTCCTCCTCCTCCTCGCCCTCCTCCCTCTCTTCCTTCTCCTCCTCCTCTTCCTCCTCCTCCTCCTCCTCCTCCTCCTCTCCTCCTCCTCCTCCTCCTCCCCCTGCTCCTCCAGTGGCTCGTCCTCCTTCTCCACCCCATCCTCCTCCTCCCCCTCCTCCTCCTCTTCCCCCTCCTCTTCCTCCTCCTCCTCCTCCTCGAGCTGAGGACGCCGCTCTACTTTCTCGTAGTGTGTTCGTGGCTCGCCTTCGCTCGAAGCGGCATCGAGACGAAGCGACATCGAGACGACAACGTCCCACGACAGCACCAACATACAGCGGGGGTGCGGCCACGGGAAACCGCCCCAAGAAACCCAACCCTGAAAACCAACCAACTGTTTTGCCCAAGCTTTGTGAAGGGGCCCACAAACACAGATAGATACATACAAATAACAGGATTCCCCATATGTTTCTATATTTTCTGTGCTTTTGTCTTCCCTCCCACTTCCCATCTTTTCCCATTTTCGTGGGAGTCGACGATTAATTGTGTCTGTGTGTTTCTTTCCTTCCTGATTTTGGTTGCCTGGCCAAGGGCTCCAGGCGGAGAAACCCAGGGAATCCTGCCGAGGAGCTTCGTCGCGTGCCGCGCTGCGGGATAACCCCAGTGCTGTTCGAACAACAGTTCGGGCCCGAAGGCGCTCCGCGGGGACCCAACGAACCTTCGAATGTCGCTGCTGACGCCCGACTGCACGGCTCACCGCTACGCGCGGACGCAAGGAATTCAACGCACCTTCGGCGCAACGGTGTTTCTTCAGTGGCGGGGCACTGCGTCCGCGAGGTGCAGTCGGGAAGAAACTCAGGGATTCGTGAACGCGAACATTTCTTGACGCCCGCGGGAAACCATCGCGGAACGCGTGGGTCGAAGAAACCCACAATTCCCTGGCGAAAACACCCCGTTTCCTGGTACGCGCCCACACTGTGACCGTTGTGCTCGAGCCCCGAGTCCTGGATCTTGCCGACGTGGAACTGCACCCGACCAGCGTTCTTCGTTATCGTTCTGTTCTCGGCCCTCCCCCGCTCGAGGCGACATCGAAGCGACAACAGCCCACGACGTCGCCGGCAGAACCATGCCGCTCGAGCCCCCCATCCTGGATCTTGCCGACGTGGAACTGCACCCGGACGCCCAGGTGGCCCAGCCGCCTCGGGCGGACAGGGGGGCGCGCCCGCGCGGAGAAGAGCAGCCCCCCCCCCCCAGTCCCGCTCTCTTCTCCCCGCCCGCTCGGTCGTCTTGGAAGAGCGAAAAAACAAACGGCATCTACATAGACTTTCGGAGATCCGCGCGGACATCTCGGACCCTCGCGGAGCGCGCCAAGGGCGGCGCCGGAGGCGCCGCCAGGGGGGCCCAACGCAGATCCAAGAGATCTGCGTGGGGCTGCGAAAGGTTACCGACAGCCCGTATGATATGGATGCGCGGGGACCTTGGAGGGCTACGTTAGCGCTTGTCGAACTGGGTTGGCCAGCGAGAGTCGCTAAGGATGGGCCGAAGGGGCAAGGACGCAAGGGTACCCTGGGGAGGGTTGCCCATCCTTCCTATGTGGGTTGACTTTCTTTCTTCGTCGCCTTCTGGAGCCTCCCCCCCGTCGGGGGCGGCCAAGAGGGGGACGTCCAAGAAGGTGGTGCGCAGATCATGGCCGGTGGCATGTGCGCGGCACACGGGGGGGGCCGGGGACGTAGTGAAGTGAGAAGAGGCGCCGTGATCTCTGGGAAGATATCATGGCCCACGCCATGATACCCATCCCCCCTAAGTCATCACCCCCCCCCTTGGCCGCCCCCGACTCTGGAGCCCCTCGCCCTTCTCCCTCCCTTCTCCGACGCCGTGCCCCCGGAGCCGCTGGGGGGCGCGGTGGAGGGCCAAACGCAGCCTGCCCGGGCCGCTGCAGCATCCTCGAGGTCCGCCCCCCCTCCCCGCCTCGTCGCACCGAGGGGGGCGGGCCTCCTCCCCCTCCTCCCCCTCCCTCCCCTCCTCCCTCCTCCTCCTCCCTCTCCTCCTCCTCCTCTTCCTCCTCCACCACCTCCTCCTCCTCCTCTTCCTCCTGCTCTCCTCCTCCTCCGCTCTCCTCCTCCTCCTCCTCCTCCGCTCTCCTCCTCCTCCTCCTCCTCTCCGTTCTCCTCCTCCTCCTCCTCCTGCGTCGCCCGGCAACCAGACAACTGTGCATCCGCGCTCCTGAGGCTCCCTAGCAGAAAACAGAGGAGCCGCGCTCCAGAGGCCACGATCGCTCGTACAACAGCGATGAGTCCGCGAGGTCCTGGCTCAAGGTGCCCCCAAGATGGCTTCAAGAAGGCCCACCAGGCCGCCAAGGCAGCCCAAATGGGGAAGCGATGTCAAACTCATATGTGTCTTCGATTTGTTTGGAAATAGTTGGGCGTCGTACAGTTACAGACGGCCCTGGAGTGGCCCTAGAAGCATCCAATTTGGCCCCAAGGGGGGCCCTCAAATAGCCCAGTACTCCTCCCAAAACGCTTCAACGCAGCTCAAGAAGGCCCAGGATGGCCCCAGGAGAGCCCCAAGCTGGCCCCACAGGGCCTTCAAGACCCACGACGGCTTGACAAAGCTCCCCAAAACGGTCCCGTGAAGCCTCCACTACGGCCGCGAGATGTCCCCCCGATGGCCAAGAGGGCCCCAAGACGGTCCAAGAGAGGCCCCAGACGGCGCCAAAATGGCCTAAAGTTGCCCAAAAGACCCCCCCAAAGACTGCCCGACAGGAGCCCAACAAAGGACGGAAGAACGGGAGGAGGACGACGAAGACGAGAAGATAACCCCCGACACGACGCGGATGAGTGTGTCACATGTCAAGGATATTCCAAAGCTCGGGAAACGATGTGTCACACGTTAATTGATGCCAACTGTGCGATCTCCGAACCACGGCCACCCAAGGGTGGCTGGAGCTGCCGCAAGCAAATGTATAATTGACGCATTGAGAAACAGTGCCGGGCCGCGGCTGATCACAGTCAGCGCATGCATGTTCGCATGACTCCGTCACAGATCGCAGTCCTTCATCATGGCAGGGAATGAGCGTGAGGACGAATAGTCTTATCACGCTGCTGAGCAAACCACTTCATGCGGCCCCTCCAGACTCCCCGTCGCGTCCTTCCAGTGCCTGTCTGGTCCCTGGACCTAATAGCTGATAGCGTCCCTCCCCCTTCGTCTCCACCTCATACTCGTCTCCGCCTCCTCCTCCTCGTCCAACTAGTCGTCGTCCTTCTCCTCCTCGTCGTCATCTCCCTCGTCCCCCCGCCCAATCCTGCCTGCCTTCATCCCCCTCCATTTTGTCCTCCTCCTACTCGGAAGCCCTTCAAGACCTCCTCGCCATCCTCATCCACGGGCCATTTAAAACCCTGCCGGGCACTCCAGATGTCGGTATATGAAACTGGCGGCGACGCATAGTTCAACATGCCAACGCTCAGCACGTTCTTTCGAGCCCTCGTCATCCTCATTATCCTCCTCCTCCTCCTCCTCCTGCTCACATCCCTCCTTCTCCTCCTCATCATCCTCCCGATGCCGCCTCCTCATCCTCCTCCTGCTGTTCCTCTGGCCACCACACACCTGAAATGGCCTAAGACGGGCAACTGGGGTATCTGGGGTACCGGGAGTCCAGCTGCCCGTGATGTGGCACGGCATTCGCTTTCCAATAGCCCGTGATGTGACACAAGTAGACTACAGTCGAGCCATGGCAAAAATAACTTAAGTCAAGAGCAGAAGCACCTTCGCCGAAAGTCCAGGGCGCCATGGAGATGCCCGAAGCGAAGAGCACGCCGCATGGGAACCCCAGGCACGACGACCAGAAGGGCAGTATACCCCTCCAAAGCTAGGACTGCTCTTATGGGGAGACGAAAAGATGCCAATCTGGCGGGTGGTAGTGGGGGGTGCCCCACATGGGGGTGAAGAAAAAGGCCTTAAAGGGACCCTTTAGGGCCTCTTTTTGGCACCAGCTGGCTCCAAAATGGGCCTTAAAAGGCCCTTTTAGGGCTCTTCAACCCCTGTTTTGGTCATCCTTCATTACCACCCGCACGAGCCTAACCCGCTGCTTCCCAGACCTCTCCCGTGATGCGTTCTGACCAGAACTTCGGGGCGAATCCAGCGGTGGCGACCAAAACCTCCCAAGAGGCCCAACGTTGCGAAAACATGGCAAAAGTAACGCCATCGCTGCCCTGGTTCCGAGACATGGTGCCCTGACCAACCGCGCACCGCCAGGGGGCTCCAACGCCGTTCGCAGAAATCCGCCTGAAAGTCTACGCCTGTGTCATTATGCCCCACATCCTGAGATGGGTCTCTTGTTATTTCTCAGGCGCCTCCGGATCTCCTCCTCTACCTTCCTCCTCCCCCTCCCCTCCCTCTCCCCCTCCCCCTCCCCCTCCTCCTCCTCCTCCTCCTCCTCCTCCTCCTCCTCCTCCTCTTCCTCCTCCTCCTCTCCTCCTCCTCTTCCTCCCTTCCTCCTCCTCCTCTTCCTCTTCCTCCGACTCACTTACTCACACTCGGACTTACTCATACATCGGCGCTACGATGCTTGTTGATCCGTTTCGTGCTTCAACCAAGGCACGTCTTAGGAGGGAGCGTCATTGCGAGTTCGATCTGAAAAAGTGCCGACCTCCATTTTCGAAGAAGCCCTGGGCGGGGTGCCACTTTGAAATCGAATCAAAGGGTGTCGAATTCCAGTTTTCAGGAAGTCCTGGGCGGGAACGCCATTTCGACATCGAACCCGAAAGCCCCGAATTCTGTTTCGGGGGAAGTCCTGGGCTGGAGCGCCATTTCGAAATCACACCAGGAAAGCTTCGAATCCTACTGTGGAGGAAATTTTGCGCGGGAGCGCCGTTTTGAAATCAAACCCGAAATATCCGAAATCGCTCGGAATTGTTTGCTGAGGAATTCTGACGCGAAACCGTCCTTCGGACATGACCACACCGCTTGGCATTTAGACCGTTAAATTTCTGACCAGAGATTTCGCAAGTGTGGTTTTCGCTCGAGGCCTCTTCCAAAAAACAGTTTCGAACGCTTCCGAAACTCTGGGCCTCGACTTCGAGGTGGCGCTCCCGCCCGAGACGTCCTGCAAAGACGACCTCGACTGGACTTCGAAACCGTCGGGATCCGATTCGAGAGGGCGGCTCCGCCTGAGGCTGGAGCAAGACAGTGCTTGACCAGCACATTGTACTGGAGGGTGACGATGAATCATCGGGAGCGGCCAAGAGGGAGGTGTCCAAGAGGGGGGGTGCAAATCATGACCGGCGGCATGTGCGCGGCCCAGCGGGGGGGCCAGGGACGTAATGAAATAAGAAGAGGCGCCATGAAATCTGGGGAGATATCATGGTCCACGCCATGATATCCACCCCCGCTAGGCGTCCTTTCTCAGGGGGCTGTGCGCTCGGGAAAGGGGCTTCTGCGGGTTCGCGGGATTCGGTTCGTCTCCCTTTCGGGCCCCTCGTGCGTTTTGCTGGATTCGGCTCGCGCGCAGGCGCCCTGTTCCAAGGGTCGGGGTCTAGCCGTCCCCGCGCTGCCGCCGGCTGCCCGTCGAGGCCCCTGGTCGACGGGCTCTTCTCCTGTCAGCTGTCCTAGCTGCCAAATCTCTCCGTTGCCAGCTACTCGTCGACACATCTGGTCGGCGCTCATTTCTCCTGTCAGCTGTTCGGCTGTGGTCAGCGGTGCTAGCTGCAACACGTCTCACCTAACATCCCGGGTTCCCTTCGGGCGTGTCCGCGGCACCTTCGCGACAGCTCACGCCGCGCCACTCGTGTCCTGGCACTTCGCCATACCTTTTGAACAATCACCCGTCGGTCCGAGGCGGCTGGTCAGCGGTCCTGGCTGCACCACATCTCACTTCATCCAGTATTCCTTCGTCTTCTCCTTTCTGCTGATTTCTTTATCCATTCCCACTTCTTCCTTCCATCCTGTTTCCCTTCGCTCCCCCCTCCCCCGCTGGGGCTTCAATGAGGGGCACAACATGCAATATACCTAGAGGCGGCCATCTCTGCCAGACTCTGACAGACACGGCGAGCGACAGTCGGTCTCTTCCGCGCTGCGTCCTCGCCCTTCTTCTATCCTCACACGCACACACATGGCTGCCTCTGCTTGCCCCTTGCTGCCCCCTACCATTCAGGAGACGAGGATGAGGTGTGGAGGAGAAAGGCGAGGGCGAAGCCTGCGAGCCTTGTCGAAAAATGAGCTCTGTGTCATCCGCGCTCGTGGCAGGCAATACTGGTGGCAAGCGTCCTGTGGCAAGCATCCTGGTGGCACCCGCAACTGAGGGTTCCATCCGCGCGAAGAGTTCACGGCGACACACGCTCTCCTCCGCACCTCGCCAGCGTGTCATGATTCCCGTCGGAAGAGCAAAGGGCACGGCACGTATAGTGCCTTGAAGACAATCGCGCTTCGGATCCCATCCTTGCCCCTCCCTCTCCTTTTCCCCCTGCATACACTGCCGCCCTCCCTTCCTCCCTTCCCCCCTCCCATAAACCTCTGTCGCGTAATTCCTCGCAGCGCTGGCTCAAGCAACGCGGGCCGACGATGGTGTTCGTCCTCGACCTGCGCGTTTTTTCTGTTTATTTATATATATATATATATATATATAATGGCGTGTTTCCGACGCCGACTCGCACGCCCTAGGCTTCTATTCCCCTGGCAGACGCCAGTTCGGGAAATACAATTATTTACCGTTCGGCCTCAAGCCCGCGCCTGGCATCAACGACGCCAATGTGAAAGAGATCTTAAGAATCCTCCGCTTACGTACCGAAGTTGACCTTTTAGACTTCGTTGACGACTTGTTAGGCGCGGCGCCGAATGAACCCACGGCTCGGCAAAACCTGTGTCGAGCTGCCCGCTTCCTGTTGCGGTGTGGCATCCCAATCAGTGCCAAACCCAGCGGCATCCGAGAACCTGCACGCCGACAAACCTGGATCGGCTGGGTGTTCGATACCGTCGAATGCATTATCACCGTGCCGCCTGAAAAGACTGACCGCTGTCGCGAATTGTGCGCTGCCGTTCTCGAGGCAGACCAACACCGCACGCTCCGCAGCAAACAGTTAGCATCGGCAGTAGGTTTGGCCTCGCACATCGCGGAGCTCCTTCCGCAGTTGCGGCGCCGGCTGCACCCTCTTTGGGCAGATTTTAATGCGTCGGGGGTGTATTCGGCGTGGCGTGCCAGCCCCTTGGCCGACCCCCCGGTGACTCTCTCAGATCTCAGTCGCGCGGCCCTGGCGCACATCTGCTCGGCCTTATGTACGCCCCCGGTGCGTTCCTTGCACTGCGACGGCGGCCCTCTCAGCATGTGGGGCCACAAATCTCCCGAATTCGCTGATTGGGCGAACCTTGCCCGCAAAGACGCAATCCGGGTCGTGGAGTGCGACGCCTCCAAAATGCACGGGTGGTCATATCATCTGTGTTGGGACAGCCGCGTTGTCGCCGATACGTGGCCTGACAACTTCGAATCCCGGGAGGCGCAGCCCAATTCCTTGGAAATCAAATACAAGGAGTTGTGGGTTGCAGTCCACTGCCTTCTCAGGGAGTCTTCTTGCTTAAAGGGTTGGCGAGTTTTGTTCAGGCTCGACAATTCCGCTGCCGTGCATTACGTTAATGTGCGCTACGGGCGGATACCTTCCCTCGAGTCTCTGGCGCATCGTTTTGAAAGCGCCGAGCGGGCAGCTCAATGTTGGGCTCTAGCCTTGCACATCCCTGGCAAGAGCAACGTCATTGCAGACGCGGGATCCCGGTCACTGGACTTCGCGCGTTCCTGGCGCGAGGATCAGTACAGGGACGCCGCGCTTCGCAAGACCTTGTTTCAAGAGGTCGAATCCAGATGCGGCGTTCAGTTCACGCTGGACTTGTTCGCGAATCGACTCGGCATGACGGCTCTCGCCCGCGAGTGGCGTTTTCCAGAACTTTCCGCTTTCGAGGCCGAGCTGCGCGGCCACGCGGTGTGGGCACACCCACCGCGCGCGCTGCTCAAGGAGACTTTTCAATTTTTGAATGCCGCCATTGCTGTCAACGCAGACCTGCGCGTTGTCATCCTGTGCCCTGACGACCCGGGAGCCCCGTGGTTCCGTCCGTCGTTGCTATCCAAGTGGCACAGAATCAGATCGTGGCCCGCCGGGTCCGACCTCTTCCGATGGCCGTCCGATCGCGGCTTGTCGAAAGGCCCAGCGTCGGATCTTCCATACATCGTGCTTCAAAGCTGGCTTCCGAACCGCCGGAAGCGCAAGCGCTGACAGAGCTACCTGTGCTCTTTCGCACCTACAACAATACACATTGCATTGCACGTGCTTCCCCAATCCCTCCACCCCCAATATGGCCCCCCGCTCCTGCCCGCTATTAGGGTGCATTGCTGGGATTTTATGACTGTCGATGGCCGGGACATCCCACATTTTCAATTTCTCGTTTCTTCATATGTCCCCCCCTTGCTCCCCAGACCGCCCATGCTTCGCGGATGCTCCAGGACGTTCTTATTTGCCGCATTCCGGTTCAGCTGGTCCATCAGCGGATCTGCCGATTGAACACCGCCACTGTCGCGGGGGTGGGATCTCCAGTCAGCGAGGACCGCGTCAAGGCCCTCATTGACGAGGCGATTGCGGCAGCTTGCGCCCCGTCAGGTCCCATCCACGCAGCGGTGCTCGCCAGCATCACCAAGGAGGTCGCCGCCGACGGAACCATCGGCGTCGCTGCGGGCAGCGCCGTCACGGAGGGCCTCTCGAGGGCAACCCGGACCCCGGAGTTCCAGGCCCAGGCAGACGCGGAGTTTCCGTTCCGTAAAGTGTTGCGCGACCTTGGCCCCGACCAGGTCAGGCGGGCGTGGCTTGCGATCATGGTGGACACCGACCAGTTAGAAGAGTCTGTCACTGAGTCCCTCGCTGGCCCGAAAGATCCCATGGCCACCATTTACGCTTTGCATGCAGCACACCCAGCTAATTCGAGTTGTCCGCGCTGAAGAGCAGCGCAGCCCTGCGCCACGCGGCCCGGACCACTTGGAAGCAACTGTGCTTCCCCGAGCAGGGCGGGGGACCCGACCGGCTGCAAAATACTTGGGCGAGCGCGCAGAGAGTAGCGACCATGCCGTTCGCGCCTTGGCCCGGGCCATTTTGGCTCTGTACAATTTAATCGAGAAGCGCGCGACGGTCCTTGCAAGCAAGAAGAAGACGGCGCCGGCGAAACACGCTGCCCAGAAACTGGCCTTGATGCCGTACGTATACGAATGCATCAAGAGTTTTAAGCGGCGACGCATCAAGCCATCGGCCGCGGTAGCGCTGGACAGCGAGCTGTTGCTCCGTGACTTCGGAATCGATCTGATCCTGGGGTCCGTGGCCTTGGGGGCGAAAGCTGCGACCGGTTCCTCGGGCAGCGCCGGCGCTGGCGCCTCTGGGCAAGTGTCCGGGGGCTCACAGGCGCAGGCCCCGGAGCAGGGCAGGTCCAGCCGCGCTTCGGGTTTCGCCAAGAGGGAGAGGTCGCCGTCCCCAGCCGCAGTCGAGTCTTCCAAACGAGCCGCCAAGAAGAAAGAAGCTGACGCTCTATTCTTCGAGCTGCACGTTTTTGCCATTAAGAACCCTGAAGTCCCTAAAATCGAAGGTTGGCTTTCGGAAAACACCAAAACCAACCCGGCAGCAGTCAAGGCACTCATGTCCGAGGTGTGCCGCAATTGCTTGTACTCGAACCGTGGAGCGGTGAAGCATAAGTTCACGACGTGCAAGTCCCTCGGCAACCGCTGCGCGCTCACTTGCCCAAAGTGCAAGGGGGCAGGCAGGACCCAGGACGTCAAGCACTGGGCGGCGGACTGCCCCTATAGAGCCGCTGACGCGCACGAGTCGGCGCCGGCCCCCGGTCAATGGGCGCTCCGCTGGGTGCGCGCATGGTTCTGCACATGCGTTTCTTTTCTTCGGCGCCATTGTCCGGGGCGAGAGTTTTAATTGCGCCTGCCGGCAGATTCCCTGCCGGGCCGTCCACGGCGCATGTCCATTCTTTTCTTCCGCCGCGTGCCTGCGTCTCAAGCAGGCGCGCGCCCCGGGCCAGCCCCCGCGACCCAGTCCGAGGCCGCGCCCGGTGCCCTTGAAAAAAAAGAGCGCCAGTCGTCGCATCACCGCATGCTCCCCCCCTCACCCTGCTTTCTCTGCCCCTCGCCTGCCCCTCGCTTTCGCCCCTCCCGCTCCGCCCCTCCCCTTTCCCACGCAACCCCGCCCGAGGATCGTCGGCGGGCGCGGGTCGGCGGTCACCGGGCACGCGCGCCATGCGCATTAGTTACTGTTGGGGGGCAGAGAAATCACCGGGGACCAGGGCCGCGGCCCTGGCGGCCTCATTCAACGCTGTTCTGTGTAAAAACGTACGATTGCTTCACTTTTTTGCCGCTCTGGCAGGGAAGAAAAACACTTCCTCGTCGCGCGTGGTTTACCGGATCCGCGCACCGTTGCCCACGAGCATTGCCGCGGCCACAATACCCCCGGGGGCCGCGCGCGGCAGGGCCCAGGCGGCCCCCGACCGCCAGGAAAACGTGCCAAAAAACGTACGATTGGTGCACTTTTTGCCCCCTGGCGGGGGGTAGAACACACCTTCGAATGGCCGCCAAAGCCTTTGGGGCTCGAGATGAAGCGCGGCCCAGGATCGCCAGAGCCCGCGCGCCGCCAGCGCCTCGGCCCCGCCTGTTTGCACCGCGACGATTTCGATCGCCCCAGGCCGGCGGCCGACAGAGCGTCTTCCGACGGGCCTCGCGCTGCGCCTCCGCAAGCATCCGCGGCGCCCCCGGGGGGGGCCCGCCCCGGCGACGCACGCTGGCGCCCCAGCGCGTCAAACGGGGCTGTTGGGGCCCCCGCGCTGCAACACGAACCACTTCGAGCCCCGCCGATGGACGCGCCAGGCGCGCGCCAGCTTCTGAGTGAGGGCCCCGACCTCTTGCGTTTAATTCGCGAGAGCACCTCTGTGGAACAGGGGGCACATCGCAGCAGGGCCATATCAGCAATTCACTGCTGCCTCCAAGCAGCCCTGGAGGAGAGCACAAAGAAGCGGTATAGCAGCTCCCTGCGTACTGCCGTAGATTCTTTCGAGAATTCCTCAGGGCTGCAACTTTTGCCGTGCGACTCAGACATGAAACTCATGCTGTGGTTTGCCCAGATGGACGGCCAGTCCTGGTCATCCGTTACGAATCTGCGCGCTGCAGTGCGGTGTTGGCACCAGCAGCGCAACTTGACATCGCAATTTGTCGGGGATCTTCTGACCCGGGTCAATCCAGACCCGGGTCAGCAGGAAACCAAAAACTGCAACGCAGGGAAAAAAATCAACGCAGGTCTTCGCAGACCCGGGTCAGCCAATATGCGCGGCCGCCTCGCGGCTCCCTAACCCTGGTCGGCCAGAGGGGGTCTTCTCAGGATCCTGCAGGATCTGGCGCCCTGGCTGACCCCCGTTTGAATTGACCCCCGTCTCGAGGCTCCCGAATTTGACAGTGCATGGACGGACCGGTCGGCCCAATTCTGGAGAGGTCTGAAGAAGCGGGCCGACCATTCACGGTCACACGCAAAACGCCCGGTATCTCTCGAAGAATTGCGGTGTTACCAGACCGCACGCCTCAAAGCAGGCAGCCTGGCCGCTGTCCGGGACGTCGCTATAGCAGCTGTGTCTTTCTTCGGCGTCCGGAGGTGTTCCGAGACTCTCGCGCTCCGGCGTCGAGACATATCTTTGCACGACAATTTCGTGTCTATTTTTGTCGCCCGGCAAAAGAACGACCCTTTCGGACATGGCATGGTGTGCCACATCCCAAAGATGGTCGACACCCCCAGCTTTTGCCCATGCCGCGTCCTGCGGGAATGGCTGGCGCAGCGGGACTCACGCTGGGGTTCCGACCCGGATGCGCCCGTGTTTTGCACGACTCATTTGGCGGAGCCCCGCCCCATGAATTGCGACTCCTTCCGCCGAGATCTTTCGCAGTCCTTTCAGACCGCCGCAGTGGGGACATACTCACTGCGAAAAGGCGGTGCTCACTGGTACAAGACAGAGTGCTGCTTGCCGGAAGAGTTGGTGCAGGCTCAGGGCGGCTGGTCGGCCCCTGAAACCATGCGAGCATTTTACGCTCGTTTCTCAGATTCAGAACGGTGCGATCAGCTGTTACGCGCCGTGTCTACAGCTTCGAGTGGCGTGGCGGTCCCAGCCACCACTCATCATCATACGCGTGTTTCACCTATGCCTCTGTGGAGGCGCCTCACTGGGAGCTTGTAAAAACTCGCCTCCTCGGGGTTGCGCCTGTCCAGTGTTCCTGGCGGCCATTCCTGGGTCGCCACGGACCTGGCCAGGCCGGCCTGCAGCTCCATGAGGCACCCCACACGAGGCACATGTTGCCAGCGCAGGAGACACCGCCTTGGACTTGGAGGCAAAAACAGTTCCTTCCCGATTCCTTCCCCCAGTCACGGGGCACCGAACAGGCAGAAGGCGTCCTTTCTTAGGGGGCTGTGCGCTCGGGAAAGGGGCTTCTGCGGGTTCGCGGGATTCGGTTCGTCTCCCTTTCGGGCCCCTCGTGCGTTTTGCTGGATTCGGCTCGCGCGCAGGCGCCCTGTTTCAAGGGTCGGGGTCTAGCGCTCCCACCCCCCGCACCCTTATTTTTGTTCCGTGCCTGCTGCAATCCGCTTCCCTTCGGGGGGGTTGCGCCTGTCCAGTGCTCCTGGCGGCCATTCCTGGGTCGCCACGGACCTGGCCAGGCCGGCCTGCAGCTCCATGAGGCACCCCACACGAGGCACATGTTGCCAGCGCAGGAGACACCGCCTTGGACTTGGAGGCAAAAACAGTTCCTTACCGATTCCTTCCCCCAGTCACGGGGCACCGAACAGGCAAAAGTCATCACCCCCCTCTTTTCCGCCCCCGAAATAAATGACCGGGGGTCGTGTTCACGCGGCGGCGCCCGGGATGACGATTAGAAAAAACTGGCCGAAAACTATGTTTTAGTCGTTCTCCTCCAGTCCGAAATTTGTGCGGAAATAGCAAAAAAACTATGTTTTAAATCGTTCTCTCCCATTTTTTGTATTGAGCGTTATCCTCGCGGCCCAACGGGCCCCTTTGGCGTCTCCGCTCCCGTCGGCGCAGCGCCACTGACGGCGTCGCACCGGGGCCCCGCCTCCTCACGGGAGGCGCTGCATTCTGGCCGGACCTTCGCAGCGGCGACCTACACTCGTAGTCGGACTCACTCGTACCGACACTCACTCATACTTAGACTCACTCAAACTCAGACTCAAACTCAAACTCACTCACACCCAGACTCACTCAGACTCACTCACTAACCGTGTTCGATTACACTCAGACTCACTCATACGCAGACTCACTTCGAGCTTCTCCCAGCGTAGCGCTTGGGGACCCCAATGGCCAGCCGCCAGGTGTGGGGACACTCCAGCATTCGCGCCCAGATTGTGGGATATTTCGAGCGGTTCGCATGTCTGCATGCGCAACATACTCTGCTTCTGGAGCATATTACAAGGATGTCTCAGGCGAGGCGCTGGTTTCAGCACTCCCAAGGGGGATCCTCCCAGGTGGGGACACTCCAGGATTCGGGCCAAGATTGTGGGGATGGCTCAGGCGGTTCGTGTGTTTGCATGCGCAACATCCTCTGCTGCCAGAGCAATTCGAAAAGATGTCTCAGGCGAGGCGTTGGTTTCCGCACTCCCAATGGGGAGCCGCCAGGGTGGGGACACTTCAGGGATCGCACCCAGATTGTGGGGATGTCTCGGGCGGTGCGCCTGTTTGCATGCGCCACATCCTCAGCTTTTAGAGCAGTTTGTGATCATGCCTCAGGCGGAACGCTGGTTCCACCGCCCAAATGGGGAGCAGCCAGGGGGCATATCACGGGCCCGTTCGGGCCCAGCTTGCGGGGACGTCTCAGGAGGTTGTCTGGTTCGGACCCCAGACTCGTTTGCGTTCGGAGCAGATGGTGAGGATGTCTCAGGCGGGGCGCTGGTTCCAGCACCCCAAGGTGCCCAGATTGTGGGAAGGTATCAACGGGTTTGCCCGTTTCGGTGCCAGCGCACGTAGCCTGAGCTCACACTCACACTCAGACCACTCACACTCAGACCACTCACACTCACCCTCAGACCATTCGGACCTCTCACACCCACACTCACACTCACATACTCTCAGACCTCACGCACTCACACTCACACTCAGACCACTCACACTCAAATGCACTCATGCTTCTCACGCTCAGATCCACATTCAGACTACTCACATCCACTCACACTCATGCGACCCACTCACATTCAGACTCATTCACACTCAGACCCACCTGTTCCCAAATTATCAGACTCAATCCCGTTCATGTTCAGACTCTCTCGCGCACAGGTGTTTGCAGAAGGAAATGAGTAGGCCAATATATGTACATATGGGGATTTCGGCGTCGAAACACTTGTTCACCGAATCCTCCAAAGGGTCTAGGAGCACAACTCTCCCGGGTTGTGACTGGCCTGGGGGCTGAGACAAAACGCAGGGCCGCTGAGAACTGCGGAACACGGATCCCGCGTGCATCAAGAGCCGCTCCTTCGTTTCGCTGTCTCCACCCTCAATAGAATTCCTCTCGCTAAATATTGTCCGAGAGAGTGTGAGCAGATGACCGGAAACGGCGTGGTCGTGCGGATGGCGAGAAGAGTGACGATTCCCAAGCGAAAATTTAATATCACAAGAAACTCAGATGTCGGCATCGCGCCACCCATCCCACGGGCCTGTTCACGAACGCTGCGGCCACCTCCGCTTTCGGCTTGCCCACGTCGGCCTGCCGGAAGAGGAACTGCCGGTTCAAGTTCGTGACATCAATCCTGCGCCATGCATTAATCGATATATTGCGGCGAGCCTATCGAAGACCGCAGCCAGAGTCAGCGAATCCAGGGGAACAATGATCGAGTGGATGGTATGCCGTACTGAATTACAGCAGGTAGCTATGTGGCAGTGCGTATGCCTCACGGCGAAAGCGCGCCACCGCCTCGGCCCGAATAGGGGCCCTCACAGCCCCTGAGCCGAGGTCCCTCGTCTCCTGGGTACCTGGGGGCACGCGAAGCATTTGATGATGGCTCCGTGCGACCAAGCTCACGATAAGTACCCACTGGGCTTCCGCCCGCCCCGTACACATGAATGGAAAGGGAACACACACTCGCTGATGGAAGCAGGAAGGCGCCTACAGTAGATTGGGGATCCGGGAGTCCCCAAAAAACGTGGGTTCAACGACCGATGGGCACCTAGTAAACATCTGTCTGCACCTTCGAGGCCATGGTCCCTTCCAACACAAACCGTGGATCCGCGCCCTCGAGGCTGCGATGCGCTGTCAAAAGCTGCGAGCCTGCACCTCCGAGGCCACGGCAATTCTGTGAGTCCCAACTCGCCGCAGTCATACGTCATGCCCGGACCCGACTCGCCGCTGGCGAACGTCATTCAGCGGCGAGTCGGGCCCGACAGCACGATCCCCAACTTAGAAACATTGGATCCGCGCCTTCGAGGCCACGGTCCATATGTAGATCGAGAACGATGGATCCGCGCCATCGCGGCCACCGCTTGTAAACAACGATGTGCCCGCGCCCTCGAGGCCCCGGCCCTTCCTCTTTCTTTACCAGCAAGCGTCCGCGCCCTCGTGGTCACAACTGTGGGCTTCATATGTGTGTTTCCAATGTTCCCCGACGCCCCCCCCAACACTGGAAATGGAGGACACACCGGGCGGTTGGGGTGGTTTGGTTGCGTTTGGGTGGTTTGGTGGGCGGTGACCTACTGCAATTTACCAAACTATGGGCACGCGCCCTTGAGGCCACGATTCCTCGACCTCGAGCAAAATAACGGACCCGCACCCTCGAAACCACGACTCCTGGCAGAACGACGGATCGCGGCCGGCAACCCATCGACTGGCCAGCGCCTTCGAGGCCCCGCCCCCCCCCCCCGTGTGTAAAACCACGTTCCGAGGCGGCGATCCATGGAATCCATGGCACCGATCGTGGATCCGCATTCCCGGCAAGTACAGCACTCGGCCTGACCTAAGGAACAAGGAATGAGGAACGAAACTCATTTTTTCTGAGTAGTTCTAGGAAGACCGAAGGAACATCAGGGGGGCTCGTCCCCCAAAAGGTAGCGGAGCGCATTCAGACCAAATGAACGACCGAACCCCTTTTGAAAAGTAAGTGTTCCTTATTCTTCCTTATTCTAGGGGACCAAACAATGATATAAACATAAAGACTCGGAGGTCCGCGCGGATTTCTCGGATCGGCGCTGGACCCCCCTCCCTGGCGCGCGGAGCGCGCCAGGAGCGGCGCCAGAGGCGCCGCCGGGGGGCCCCAACGCCGATCCGAGAAATCCGCGCGGACCTCCGAGTTTTTGTGTTTATGCCACTTTTTGTTCCCCTAATATTCAAGCCGGACCCTGTACGGCCGCATCCCAGGACGGATCCGCTGTCCCTGAGCGACGAGTGGACTGCGCTCACGGAGCTACGGTCAAGTCGGGCCCGTCCCCCTGCAGGCGGATGTTCGACGAACAGTTAAAGAAATACTCCAAACATGCCCCAAAAATGCCCAAACATGATCAACACAAAATCGTACCCAGACGATGTTTATACTAGTTTTGATTTCTCCTCCTGTACACCCTGCGAAATGCTTAAAAAATCATGGGTTAAGAAATTCAGAGTCCCAGAATTTGAGTAAAAACCCAGAATTCCTTTTACGATCTTACGATTCACACTGAAACGTTAAGAATAATCGAGACTCTGGCCGAAATCTTAAGCTTTCTTAAGCATCGCCTAAGGTGTAGAGAGACTACTCCAAACATGCCCCACAACTGCCCAAACATGATCAACAACAAATCGTTCCCAGACGTTTTTTTTTGTTTTGTTTTTTTCTTCTTCTATGTTTGAGTTCTCCTCCTGTAGTTGATGGATGACCAAACGACCCTACCCTGGGTTACAAGTGCGTGGGCTGTAAACCTCCTGGGAACCCCCAAAGTCTAGAGCCGCCAGGGCGCGGCACATTACGCAGGGTTTACCCCGTCAGCCCACAGGAGTTTCAGCGCACAGCGCCTCGTAAACCAGGGACATTAAAATATGATTTTCGTGGATGGATTGGTGTATCAATGAATCGTGTTTTTTCATTAAATGCAAATAAACAATATAATGACCGTGAATTAAATTAAATTTGGATGGGCGTTTTTTTATGCCCTTGATGTAGAGAGACAGGCCCGACGCAAAGCCACGGCCCCGCCTCCCGAGGCCACGACCCCTCCGTGCGCCACACACTGCGGGCCCCCGCGCTCCGAGCGCCGGCGGCCACCCAAACCCCGCCTCGCAGCCCGCCGGCCGGCCTGCGCCCACCAGCCCTCCACAAGGGCTCCCAACGGACTACCTACCAGACCACCCCAACCCAACCCCAAGACCCGAATTTCGGGTTGGGGGGGGGGGGTAATGAAGGGTTCCACACGTGTTTTTGTCGATGTTTCCCGAACCCCCCTCCCACTGGAAATCGAGGGTAAATCTGAGCCTTCGGGTTGGGTTGGGGTGGCTTGGTGGGTGGTGACCAACTTCGCGCTCCGCGCGGCGCGAAGCGCGACGTGCGAAGCACTTCGCGCCCTCGCGGCGCCTCCCAGGGGAGGAGGAGGAGGAGGAGGAGGGATCGGAGCCGAACCGCGCGGCGCGGGCCGCGAACAGCTTCGCGCCCTCGAGGGCGCCCCTGCCCTCCGACCAGCTGGCTGGCCAACCAGCCTGCCAAGCGTGCATCCAGACAGCGAGCCAGCCAACCGAGTGGCCAATCTGCCAACCCATCGGGCAGTCATCCCAACAGCCCAGTCGACCGAGTCATGCAGGAAATCAGAGGGGGGGCCAGCGGCAAGGGGCGAACCCCCTCGGATAACATTCCCTAAAAAACGCGCTAAATCCGGCCTCGATGCGGCGCCTCGGCGGTCCACGAGAACCCAAATACCTCAAGCTGCTCCGCGAAGCCTCAGCCTGTCCAGACGTGTTGCCGCGACACGCGGTGGAAACGTCAGCAGCGATGGACAATGTGTCCGTTGAAGGGGCTGCATGCCATTCTTCCCGTGTTCCCATACTCCCCCTCGTCCTCCAGCCTCCTCATTTGAGCGAGGCGGGGATTTATCCGTGACCACCGCCTGGGGGATCGATCTTCGATGATACGGATAGATCCTCCCCCGTCCCGAGGCCCGCACATATCCATATCCACCACCCGCGGAGGTCCCTGGATATGGAACTGCGCGGTGGGTCAAAGTGATCGAATCCCTGCCTCGGACTTCGCTCTTCCTCCACCCTCTCCTCCCATCTGCTCGCCTCGCCTCTCCTCCTCTTCTCTCCTCTCCTCTCCTCGGCGCCTCATGGCAACCGGGCCGCGGTAGGACCCAGCCGACCGAGGCAACCGATCGCGGCAGACTCATGTTCCCCCTCCTCCTCCTCCTCCTCCTCCTCCTGCTGCGAGCGACGAACGCTGCCAGAACGGCGCCCGCACTGATCAGCACGAGCGCCGAGACGAGCCAGCTCACCGCGCCCCGCCTGCCCAGCCCGGCGGCTCCGGCGCAGCAGCCCGGCAGCGCCGACGAGCCAGCGAGCTCCTCGCGCGCGCGCTCCCGGCCGCGCGCGCCGCGCAGCTGCCGGGCGCAGACCGCCTGCAGACCTGCGCTGAGCTCTGTGCCCCAGCGCCTGTGGCCGGCGCCCCCGCTGCCGCCTCGGCCCCGGCGTCGCCGCCGAGCTGCCGTCGCGCCCGCTCGCGGGCCAGCCGGCTGCGAGCGCCCGAGCGCCGCGGGGCCGTGCCGGCCTCCCGTCTCCAGTGCCAGGAGAAGGGCCAGGTGAGCCTAGTTCCTCGGTCCTCGATCCTCGTCCTGCTCCTTCTGCTCCTTCTTCCCCTCCTCCTCCTGCTCTTCCTCCTCCTGCTGCTGCTGCTCCTCCTCCTCCTCCTCCGCCTTGTCCTCCTCCTGCCCCTCCTCCTCCTCCTCCTCCTCCTCCTCCTCCTCCTCCTCCTCATCCTCTTCCTCTCACCGACCTTCCTCCTCATCTGTCCCCTCCCCCTCCCCCCCGTGCTCCTCCGTCCAATCCCATCCGCGCCCTCCTGCGCACGAGCGCGAGGCGGCGCGCGGTCCTGTCCATGTCCACGACGTGGACGTCGGTGAAGCCCGTTAGGGCCAGGTCCTGGAGACCGATCTCTGCGCATCTGCTCTGGCTCGGAGGGCCAGTCGAAAAGCCACAAATTCAAGCGAACGCTTTCTCACTCGGCGTTCTGACACTGGGCGAGAGGGGCGTTGACCGGGGGGGGGCGGGGTCTGGCTCCGGACCTCTGCTTGGTGGGGCCTCTTGCAAGAGTGCGTCCTCTGGGGGAGGGGCCCCACCCGCTCCAGAGCAGGCGCCCAAAGCAGCCAAAAAATCCAGTCCATGGCGGGGGGCGGAGGGGAGGCGCGAGGGCCCGCGCCGAGCCCTCCCTCCCCCCGCGGAGTGGTCCGTCGTTCTTCTTTGGGGGGCCTTCCCGTGAGGCCTCTCGCCGCCGCGGCTGCCGCCCGCCTCGAGAAACGAGCCGGGATATGGGCGCCGGCACAGAAGCCCGGGGGCAGATTCTTTGAGCGGGGGGACCGCCGTGGCCTCAGGTCGGGCATGTCCTCCTACAGGTGGATCTTGACAGAAAGATCGAATCAGGAAAGCATAAACGGAAATCAGCAAAAGAGCGCGAACAATCGTCACCAGACCTTTTTTTCTAATACTCTTGAAAAAAAGCCCCCTGTAGAGAGACATAATCGACTCACCCGTTGCCTCGACTGGCCCTCCTCTGGACCCCTCGGCGCTCTCAGCGCAGCCTCCGCCAGGAGGGCAAAAAGAAATGGCACAACTATCAACGTGGGGAGGCCCGCGGGAACTTCCTTGGGCCGGCGATGTGCCCCCCCTTCTGGCCCTCTGGCAAGCGAAGCGCGCTGGGAGGCGGCGCCAAAGGCGCCGCCAGGGGATGTCCGGGCGCCATCGCAAGAAGTCCGCGTGGGTCTCCCCCTTGCGTCTCTCTTTCCCCTCAGCCCCAACACTCCACCTCGCATCTCTTTCTCCCCCACGCCTCTTGCCTCTTGTCACCATCTCTCCTTCTCCTCCTCCTCCTCCTCCTCCTCCTCCTCCTCCTCCTCCTGGTCCTCCTGCTCCTCCTCCTCCTTCTCCTCCACCTCCTCCTCCTCCTCCTCTTCATCCTCCTCCTCCTCCTCCTCCTCCTCCTCCTCCTCCTCCTCCTCCTCATCCTCCCCTCCCGCTGCCCATCCCCCTCCTTCTCCTCATCGTCCTCCTCCTCCTCCTCCCCCTCCTCTCCTCCTCCTCCTCCTCCTCCTCCTCCTCCTCCTCCCCTCCTCCTCCTCCTCCTCCTCCTCCTCCCTCCCCCCCCCCCCCCCCCCCCACCGTCGCTCCCTCGCACTGTGGCCCCTGCTCCGCCTCGCCCGTCCCCGACTCCCCCCAAGCTCCTTCAGGATCTCGCATCCCAGCCCGCCTGCCCCGATGACGAGCACCTCGGGATGGCGCGGCGCGGCGGCGGGAGGAGAAGAGCTCGCGAGCAGCGGCCAGGCTCGGCACGACCACTTCGCCGTGAACGGACGAGGCCTGCGAATACCACACCGCCCGAGAGTAACGCAGCTCCTGTGAACCCCAGCGAGAGGCTTTGGAGCTTTGGGAAGCCTGAGAACTGTCGATGCGCGGGGGGAGGTTTGGGAGCCTGCGAACCACGAGGGCCTCGTGCAATCAATCAAGAGCGCAATTACTTGAGCGTACCTTTAGCGTACAATGGGGAAGGGGACGGCAAAACTTGGCCTGCTGTGAGCAACATCAACTTCGCCGGACGTATGTCTGGTCGGTGACGCCGAGTCGAGCCAGATGCTGGCATGTAGAGCGGACAGACGTCGGATCTCAAGATTGCTGTTCACTTTATGCAGACGAAAGCGTGCGTGCCTTTTTCTCCACAGAGTGCGATGCCATGATGTCCCAATCAGACAAGCACCTCTGGGGCTTTAAACGGACAAGTGAAACTGCGGCAAACGACGATCTACCCTCAAAAGGGGAATCACGAAGCGTCGCGTGCCGAACGCCAACTGGACAGACAAGGG
>CAUYUJ010003381.1:360226-382726 GCA_963575745.1 Prorocentrum cordatum | reverse complement strand
ACACATACACCCTCCCCCACCTGACTGGGGCAAACATCCCTAACCACGACAACCCTCCCCACCATCTCTGTCTACAATACAATGTGCACTGGTGTCTTGGCACGCGCGGCGCATCTCGCGAGCGTCGCGCACTTGGCTGGCGTCTGCAGTGGTTGCCGATAAAAGGCGATGGCGGCCCCTGCCAATGCTGAAACACGGGTGCCACCCATGTGGAAGGACGGCGTGTGAAAGTGAGCTTGACCTCCTCCCTCTCCCCATCTGCCTCTTTGTCTGAAGGGGGGGTATCGCGTCGGGTTAGTTCGTCCAAGATGGCTCCGATGTGGCCTACACTTGCCAAAGATGGCCTCCAAGATGGCCCAAGAATGCTGAAGACAGCCTCTCACATGTCTCCAAGAGGTCCCAACAAGTGGCCACGGAGCCCCCAGAGGACCAGCCCAAGAGGGTCAAACCCTTCCAACACCAAGAGGCAATTCATGTGTTTCTGACTTCTCGTCTGTTCGTTTTCGATGGGCCCTGGAGGCGCCAAACTGGCTCCAACATGACCCAAGAGAGCCCCAAGAGGTGCCCACCACGGCCCCAAGAGCGCCAACAAGCGACCCAAGAGGGCCTGAACAAGCGGGCTTGAGGGCCTGAACAGGCGGGTTTGTTGTTGAACTCACATGACCACCTAATGGTTCTTGTTGATCCCCCCTCTGGTAAGATAAACGTTTTTCACTTGAAATGCCCCTCCCGGGGCTCGCACCCAGTCTTTTTATCAAGAAAGGCGTTACTCCTCAAACTGCGCCCCTGGCCCACGGACTACAACAACAACAACAACAACAACAATCATTTTACCCGAACGCGTGGTGTTCTCCCCAGTGCCAGGGTTTTCATACGACACCAGGCAATACCCCCACTTCGTGGGGGGGCATTACAAGCTCTACCAAATATCCAAACGACTCTTCGCGACCACCCAAACCCAGCTTCCCGCCCTATGACGTTGGGACACTTCACTTCGTGGCGTGCGGACGACCGTGGCTACTACACTGGCGTGGGGTACACACCCACAGAACCCAATGGTTTTTGGAGATTTCGGCGTGCGCGCGCGAAGAAAAAACGAATGTGTCCCGCATGGTATTATTTGACAGGGATGATGGCCCTGGCAGGTGCGCAACCGTTGTCGCAGAAGTTCGAAAAAGTTGCTCGCAAAAGCCCGTTTGACAGAAATGTTTAAAAAGTGTTGGGTTTCCTACGAATCCGCAAGAGCGCGCGGGATGAGATTTTGACATTTTTTTGTTGAAAAACCATTGGTTTTTTGATGTTTTTATGTTAAAATCGCTCCGAACACTAAGCTTTTGGAAGGATTTCGTCTTGCGCGCGCGAATGTCCACTTTACCTTATTTTTTGCAAGGGATTCTTGAAATTTGATTATATTAGAACAAGAAATGTCATTTTATAGTGTTTTTTGCAAGGGAAAACGGATTACAACAAAACAACCGGATCTTGATGACATCGAATTACCTGAGGCTTCCTCACGAAAATGATGAAAACGTGGCTGCGGCCTAGGCGCGGCGGGGGGGGCGCGCACCAGGGGGCCCAACAATAATTATTCTTTAGAATTAATAATGTTCAACAACAACAACAACAACGGTCCCGCCTGATACTTCCCCACATTTTACTGAGACATCGCGCTCTGGCTCGGGACCCCCTTGCAATGTATCCAAGATTTGCGCTCTCGCCTGTGACTTCCTCAGAGTTGATTCAGGCGCCACGCCCACGCCATTCAGGAATCGCACTCTCGCCTGGGACTTCCTCATACATTTCTAAGAATCGCGCTCTCGCCCGAGACTTCCTGGCGAATTATGCAGGACTCACGCACTCGCGTAACATGCGCGTCCGTCCTGCTATTGTCTCTCGTGTTACACCTTCCTCCCTCCCCCTTGTTCTTTCCTTCCATCCGTCCTCAATTTCCTCGCCTTCGGGGCTGCACGAAATACACACGATGCAGGTAAGAAAGATACCCCCCAAGGGGGTACGATCGAAAACGAAGCGGGCGGGTATCGAAGGTTCGGGATATACGTGTTGAGTGGCACGCGAGCAGAGAAGAGCGGAACACTCAAACAATGATTATTACTATAAGTATTAGTGCTGTCGTTGTTATTGTTGGTGCTGTTGTTGAGTACTCATTTGTAGAGAATGATTATTGCTAATATCTGGAAACGGTTCCGCGTGCTCTCGCCTCGACGCCAACTGCAATCCCTTTGAAAACGAGGTTCCCGCTCGAAGGCGGGCTTGATTGTCAACGTGTCCCCTTGGAATCCCCGCTACAACGACAACGGCTCCCGCTCGATGCTTCCTCACAACTTACCACGAGACACCCTGGCCGGAGAGGGTTCCGAACTCAAGAACTGCGTTCTCGCTCGAGACCTTCTCATAATCAGCAACTTGGCGGAGGTCCAGCCACGACGACAAGGGCTCGTGCTGGATACTTCCTCACGATTTACTCCGAGAGCCCCTGATCAGGGAAGCCCCGAACTGAGGAACGTCGCTCTCGCTCGAGACTTTCTCGCGATTCAGTTAAATTGGTGAAGGCCCAGATACGACAACAAGGGCTTTCGTTCGATACTTCCTCAAGATGTGTTCCCAGGGGCCCTGGCCAGAGAGGCCCCCAAACTCAAGAGTGGCGCTCTGGCTCGAGACTTTGTCATAATTCACGCAAGTTGGCGGAAGCCCAGCCACGACGACAAGGGCTCCTGCTGGATACTTCCTCACGATTTACTCCGATAGCCCCTGGCCAGGAAGTCCCCCAAACTCAGGAACGGCGCTCTCGCTCGAGACGTCCTTGTGATTCAATCAAACTGGTGGTGCCCAACTACGACGACGCTGTCGCTCGATACTTCCTCAAGATGTATGCCCAAAGGCCCTGTCCAAAAAGGCACCCAAACTCAAGAGTGACGCCCTGACTCGAGACTTTCTCATAATCCCACCAGCCCTCTGGGCGTCAATGGTTTATGGAGTTTCCCCTTCCACCCCTCCTTCCCCGAAGGGTTTACCCCTCCCCCTACCCCCTCCACATGGACCTGGAGGGGGGGGGGTCGCGAGTCGTCAGGGCGTCCAAAACGGCCTCGACGAGGAAGCCAACAGCATTGATTTTACTAAGGTGTTGGCACCAGTTTGGCCTCTTGGGGGGGGGGGGAGGGGGGGCGCTAATTGAACACCCCCCCTCCTGTGATCGATCTCCTCCAAGATGGCCTCAAGAAGCGCCAAGGAGGCCCCAAGATGTCCCAAGATGGCCCCAAGATGGCCCCAAGAGGCCCCCAAGAGGCACCCAGGAGGCCCCCAAGAGACCCCCAAGAGGCCCCACGAGACCCCCCCGAACGCACCCAAGATGCTCCAAGAAGCCTCGGCGAGAATGCCAACACGGCCTCGGCGAGGAAGCCAAACTCATTGGTTTTATGGTTTTGGCCCCATGTTGGCCTCCGAGGGGGTTGACGCCAATTACTGCTCCCCTCTTGTTTGATCGATCTCCTCCAAGATGGCCCCAAGAAGAGCCCAGGAGGCCCCAAGATGTCCCAAGATGGCCCCAAGATGACCCCAAGAGGTCCCCAAGAGGCACCCAGGAGGCCCCCAAGAGACCCCCAAGAGGCCCCAAGAGACCCCCCAGAGGCACCCAAGATGCTCCAAGAGGCCTCGGCGAGAATGCCAAAACGGCCTCGGCGAGGAAGCCACAAAAATTGGTGTTACTAAGGTTCTGGCACTTTTTTGGTCTCCTGGGGGGGACGCCAATTACTGCTCCCCTCTTCCCCAGAGGCGTCCAGAATGGCCCAAGAGGGCCCAAAAACACCCCCAAGAAGGGCCCGAGAGGGGGAACACGACCGGAAAATCGTCCGCCCCAAGAGGCACCCAGGAGGCCCAAAGAGGCCACCCCCGAAGAGACCCCCAGGAAGTCCTCAAGACACCCCAAGAGGCTCTAAAACGGCTCCCAGGAGGCCTCCAGCCCCCCAAAGGCCTCCGAATGGACCACCCGCGACATCCCAACGAACATCCTAGAGGCCTACGGCCCGCAACCCAGGAACGGTGGCGGGATGAGCTGAAGTCCTTTAGATAAGAAAGAGGGAGAGAGAAACAAGAGAGAGAGAGAGAGAGACGTAAAACACGCCTATACATAGAGAGAAAGAGGAACTTAAGGATGAAGAAACAAAGAGAGAAGGGAGGAAGACAGAGAGAGAGAGAGAGATATATATGGAAAGATGCGGTGGCGGGCGGAAACGCTGGAGGAAAACAAGGACAACCGTTGTAAGGTACAATCCGCACTAAACTTCCCCTCCTGCTCTGTATTGCTCGTTTGACCTCCTCTTCCCCAGCATTCCTGGAACTTTCTCCTGTGATTGAGTTGTGTGTGCGCGGTGGCAGATTGCCCGTGGAAGGTGTATGGACATTTGCACGGCGGCAATGTTCCGCAGCTCCACTGGTGATTCGTGTGGCGAAGGACCTTCTGTCCTGCGCCGCGCTAGCATTTGCACGATTTGCCATACAAAGAATACGCGCCTCAAGCCGAACCTAGATAGTGCCAAACACCGCTGAAGTTACTCGCCGTTTCATATGCATCTGCACGTTCCCATCCTCGTCCAATTGTCTATTGCGAATCGCGCGATGCCTCCCTATATCAGTTGTTGACATTTGCTGATATCTGGTTGCAGATGGCTGACAGACATCTTCGCGCAAGTTGAATTATCATTGCCTGGTGCACCATTAATGTATCAAGCTGCGCTCGCTAGTGTGGGATAGAGGGGGGAAGGGAAAGATATGCAGAGAAACATGAAACAACGGCAAACTAGACATACTCACAGTACAGCACGTGTCAAAGGGGGAGAGGTGGGTGCAGCTCCCAGAGAACATTCACAAACCTTCGAAACGCATGGCCCTTCGCTCATACCTATGGCGGTTCCACGCCGTGCTCTTCCCGCATGTGATCACCCAGCACGCCCTGCACATGCGCATGGTTGACAAAGAACCAAATCGCAAGTACCACCAACATCAACAACAACACGCACGCAGTAAACCCGCCAAAATTAATGTGCGCGAGCAGCGACACAGCTAATCCAAGGCACGTGCTTCCTAGCCCCAAAAACAGCATAGGTGCTTTCTGCATTCCCGCGGTGTTCTCAAAGAACCACCTCGACAAGAATATAGGCAATATATGCGATACGCCTAGCAGCACCGCAGCATACAGCACCGATGCCAAAGTGAAGCTGAACGCCAAACCCATGAGGATACCAAACCAAAGTTTCGTCCAGCTGTCTGCGTTCATGATGGCATCGGATGGTTCCATCAAGCCCTCTGCGGCAACAGTGAACACGAGAGCCGACACGATCATAACATTCTCATATCTGCCAGTCAATCTCTTTTTGATGCTGTCATCAATCGTACGTGACGTGTCCGAAGTCAAGGAGCCCAAATAATACAACATATCGAACCAACTTCTGAACGACTTGACCTTGCCGTCGGCACCGCCATCGGACTCGCTGTCCTCCGTCTCCAGCGTGGCAGCGCCCAGTGCGTGCCTCATTCTCACATTGGCGTCGCTGTCAGACTCGCTGCCAACAGCGCTCATCCTCGCGTCGTGTTCACGACCAGTCGCGCGCTTGAGTGACCAGCTCCCCCTCGCTACAAGATCAACCAGATAGGCAGAAAACGCAGTCTATTGGCGGCGCGCAGAGGGGTGGTAGGGGAAGGGGGGGAGGCTTCGTAGAAGGAGGTTGCTTCTTAGAAGGCGCAGGCCTTACATCTACAGAGAAGGCCCGCGCCGTCTAAGAAGCAGGGGTGCTTCTAAGAAGCCTTCCCCCCTCCCCCCTACCCCTCTGTGCGCGCCGGCAACTCTAAGCAGAATCGCACACGGGCGTCACGCCACGGCGAACCAAAATCACACCTTGATATGGGCAGGTGCCTCGCTGGTGACGCCCAGACCCAAATACGAAGGCGGCTCGAGGAGAAACGGCTGCGAGGGCGGCAACCATACCGGTCATCTCCGTGAACTGTGCGGAAACGGAACGAACAGAACTTAAACATAACACTCGGAAGTCCGCGCGGATGTTTTGAATCGGCGCTGGGGACCCCTGGGGGCGCCTCCGGCGAAGCCCCTGGCTCACTCCGCGCGCCAGGGGGGGAGGTCCAGCGCGGATCCAAGAAGTCCGCGCGGACCTCCGAGTTTCTACGTTGATGTCATTTTCGCTCCACTATTCAATCTCGCATTAAACAAAATTATGGTTTATGCTGCGCATGCTGCGAGCAACGCTCCTAAAATGTACCCCAGACCGCCGGGAACAACTACTGGTTCTGACTGGGACGAAGACCTACCGTGAGTACGTTTCCTAACGTGCGACTGCTGGTAAACACTGAGTTTGTGCTCAAAACCTCCAAGTGACACCACTGAGTACAACGCAGATATGGCGGGCGCAACGTTTGACAGATCCACAACACACGCACCCACATACGCCCTAAGAACACGCTTGGCGCTCGTTCGCTGTGTCCGCATGCCAGACCCTCGATCCATGCCCCGTGCCCTCCTGCCCTGCGACATCAGGACGATCGCACACGCATCGAACTAGTCATCAACGCCAAACTCTTTTCGGAAAGTGAGCTCGCCAATTGTGCACCTAGGGAAGCATGGGTCCGACCCGTATGTTCTGTGAAGTATTCGTGGGGCATGCCAAGCTGAAAAGAAAAGGGGAAACACCGCTCTGGGACTCGTATGGTCCAGCAAAGAGGTTCAATTCTTCAAATCATTATGACGGCGCTGTTCCGAAGGAGCGTTCCCGTTGCCGTTTGGAACAATGGCGGGACTACCTTTGGCCCTTTGTGGTTCGTCTTGGCTCCAAGTGGCCGCCTTCGGCCATGCCGAAGCAGTTTGGGGCAGTAGACTGTTCGGGCTTCTCGGGGCGCTCTCAAGAGTAATGTTTCTGCAGTTCTCCGTGGAACATTTGAGGACCTCGATGAGGCGCCTCTTGGGACTCTGTGGCCCCTTCCGCGGCCCTCGACGAATCATCAGCGGAATTGTTGGGCGACCTGACACTGCTCAGAAGAATGTTGTTTTGGCATCCGTGGGGAGGTCGCGGGGCCGCCATGGGCTGTCTGAGGGTTGGTGGCACGGCCGTGGGCCAGCATAGCGCCATGACGTGCACGATGAGCCTCTTGGGCCTTTGTAGGCTCCCCTGGACGCTCATGGGGACCCATGGGGGACGCCTTAGGCCAGTCATGGACCATCTTGATGCCCCTTTTTAGGGCTCATGGATCTTGTTTCTAGATCCTGCAACTCTGGCCGTATCGACCGAGACCCCCTAAGGCGCTTCTTCCTTCTCTCTCCACCTTCTCCAACCATCCTGCACTTCGTCGCCAACTCATTGTCATCGGGCTCCGCGTTTCCTCCTCCCTCTCCCATATGTTACTACACCGCATCGCTATCACTTTCCCCTTCTCCTGGCTCCTTCTGCTGTTGACCCATGCCCCCTTCCCCGTGCGTTCCCCCTCGCTTTGTATGTCACCCTGTGTAAGATTCGTATCCTGCCATCCTCCTGCCTCCTCCGTGTTCTTTCTTATCCGCCTAGTATTCGCGCAGTGCACATGATGCTTGTCCTCGTTTCCTGAATCACTTAATCACTTCAATCACGGTTATGTTCACAATGAAGTGGCATACCCGGGATAGGTCTTTGGATCCCCACCCAATAGTTGGAAACACAATATCTCTTCGGCGACCTAATTGACGGACTGGGGTCCGATCACTAGTGGGAAAACAATATTTATCCGAGGCACTCGCCGCACAACGACGACGACGAAGACTACGAGGAGTACGAGGAGGAGGAGCAGGAAGAGGAGGAGGGGGAGGATTGAGGATGAGGATGGGGATGAGGAGGGGGAGGAGAGGAGGTGGAGGAGGAAGAAGAGCAGCAGGAGGAGGAGAAGGAGGACGAGGGGCGAGTTCATTCCCAGCAGAGAGAAATTAGAGGAGGCAATACAATAACTAAAGACATCCTGATATTGAACCACACAGACCGTTGGACATATTGTTGTCTTCTCCAGCCCCGCCCTCCCCTCCATCTTCCTCGGGGTCTTGGCCCCACGTCGTTCGCCCGCCCACCGTATTCCTAAGGGTCTTGACCCCCCCGGAGGTCTTGGCCCCCCGTCGTTCGCCCTCCCCTTCGTTATTCCCCGTTCGCCCCCCGTTCGTTACTCCCCGTTCGCTCCACCCTCCGTTCGCCCCCCGTCGTTACTCCACGTTCGCGCTCCGTCGTTGGCCCCCCGTCGTTCGCCCTCCCCTTCATCCTCCTCGGGGTCTTGGCCCCCTGTCCTTCGCTCCCCTCGCCGCATTCTTAGGAGTTATGGCCCCCCCCCGTCTCCTCCCTCGTGTGGTGGGCTGGCACGCTTCGGACCGGGGGCTCTGAAGAACGCTCTTGGAACATGCAGTCAACCCGTTTAGTAAGGATCCGGGATAAGGATGTAAGGGCCTTGGACGCCCATTGCGAAGCTTCTCGAGCGGGGCGCGACCAGCGAAAGTGGTCAAGGATGGACCGAGGAGGCAAGGATGCAAGGGTACCCCTGGGAAGGTTGCCCATCCTTACTATGCGGGTTGACTGCACGGAGGGCTGACACGTTTCGGCGGAGGCTCTGAAGAACGCTCTTGAAGCATAAGTCGTCCTTGACCAGCACGTCCTCTTTCTGGTGGCCCCCCAGAGCCCTCTGCCTCCTCTAGTGCGCCGTGCTCGTCGTCGCCTTCTCCTTCGGATTTGTCGCCAAAATGATCAGAGATCAGAGTTTTCCAGCGGACCCGTCCTGGAACGTTCTGGTCCCGCTTGCAGCTCTTCCTCTGGCCGTCATGTCCATCGTCCTTCTTCTTCTGATCCGATCCCTCCCTTCAAATTCTGCGTTCTCATTTCAACATAACCTCCCCTTCCTAAGTGCTGCTCCTGCTCGTCCTCCGTGCCGTCTTCTGCACGCCTGCCGTCGATGTGCCGAATGTTCTCCGGCGGCCGACCACAATACTGTTCTGGGCATCTGTGCCGTCCAGTACCTCATCGTCCTATCCAACATCCTCTGTAAACATATCCTAACAAGACCAAATAATAGTCAAACAATAATCGAAAAATCGTCCCTTGACTATTTTATACAACTTTTGAATACTCCTCCTGTAGAGGGACAAGCCCGACTTAACATTATCAGTTCCCCGTGCTCCTCCGTGACTTTCTGGTCAACCAAACTGTCGGTGCGCCCGAGAACATTGCAGCCCTTTGGGTCGGAACGCTCTCGAATCAGAATTTCCTCTCGCTGGATCTGGCCGAATCCTGGTGTTCATTGTTTCGGCTTCCGGGGCCCTGGCTCGGGCCGTCTTGGGCTTCTCCGGAAACCCCATGGGCTGGGGGGGAATCCAAGACCATGTTAGGACCCTCTGGGGTCTCTGTTGATGCAGTCTTGCCGCTCTATGGCCCATCAAAGTCTGATTCGAAATAGGATCATCGTCAAACCGTCGACAAAACAAAATGAATCCCGTAAGTTCTGGGCAGGAAGTGCGACGACTTCGGGCTACGGCCCTCTTGTGGCCTCTTGCTGGCTTGGAGCAGTGTAGGCCCTCTTGAGCTCGAGGTGCGCTGTCTTGGGGCCATCTTCGGACATCCAAATGTGCTGTCGGGCACTGTAAAATTAGGGCTTCTGGGGCCCCGTGGTGCCCCTCTTGAGACGGGAATCCGCTTCGCCGAATCCCTCTTCGAGCCACCCTCGACCAAATGATCATGACGAAAGACCCCACCGTATGCAATTGTGAATACCGTCGTTGCGGGTATCGCCTTCGGGGGATCTCCTATGGGGCCACGAAGTGCTGTACCGGGTGGGGGAGACGCACGCGAACACCGCCAAGGGGGGCCTTCTGTGAAGCTTCATATGGGGCCACGAAGCGCTGTACTCACTGGGGAAGACGCATGCGAACACCGCCACGGGGGCTTCCAGTGGAGCTCCCCATGGGGGACACGAAACGCTGTACTGCGTGGGGGAGACGCATGTGCGTGGGGGAGACGGCATGCGAACACCTCCCTAAGGGGCCACGGAACGCTGAACTGAGTGAGGGAAACGCATGCGAACACCGCCGCTGGGGTCTTCAGTGGAGCTCCCTACGGGGCCACGAAATGGTGTACTGGGTGGGGGAGGCGCATGCGAACACTGCCACTGAGGCCGTCGGTAGAGCTCCCTATGGGGCCGCGAAGCGCTGTATACTGGATTGGGGAAACGCATGCAAACACCGCCACTGGGGCCTTCGGTGGAGCTCCCTATGGGGCCACGAGGCGCTGTGCTTGATGATGGAGACGCTTGCAGACACTGCCACTGGGGCCCATGATGGGGCCACGAAGCGATGTACCGAGTTGGAAGCCGCATGCGAACACCGCCGCGGGGGCCGTCGGTGGAGCTGCCGAGCTCCCCATGGGGCCAAGAAACGCTGCACTGGCACCGCCACTGGGGCCTTCGGCAGAGCTCCCCATGGGGCCATGCAGCGCTGTAGTGGGTGGGGGAGACGCACACGAATGGCCACTGGGGCCTTCGGTGGAGCTCCCTATTGGGCATCGAAAAGCTGTACTGGGTGGAGAAGACGCATGCAGACACCGCCGCTGCAGCCTCCGGTGCAGCTCATTATGAGGCCACGAAACGCTGTACTGGGCGGAGGAGACGCATGCGAACACTGCCACTGGGGCCTTCGGTGCAGCTCCCTATGGAACCACGAAGCGCTGTACCGAGTGGGGGAGACGGCATGCGAACACCGCCGCGGGGGCTTTCGGAGCAGCTCCTCATGGGGCCACGAAGCGCTGGAGTGGGTGAGGGAGACGCGTGCGAACACCGCCACTGCGGCCCTCGGTGGAGCTCCCTGTAGGGCCAAGAGGTGCTGTACTGCGTGGGGGAAGCGCATGCGATCACCGCCGCTGAGGCTTTCGGTGGAGCTCCCTATGGGACCACGAAGCGCTGCGCTGGGGGAGGAGGACAGATGAAGGGATCGGAGGATGGGGAGGAGGGAGGAGGGAGGAGGGGGAGGAAGGAGGGGGAGCAGGAGGAGGAGGATAAGACGCTGCTTGGCGCCGCCGCGCGTCCGCACCGACGGGCACAATAGCGGAGGGGGGGCCCAACGACCTCCCCTCAAGGCTCCGATCGCGACGATGCCCACCCGAAGGATGGCGGCAGCATCGCGGAGCACAAACTTGTTATGAATACGAATATGAAGAAGGCAGCCTCACACTGTAAGGATTAGAGTGCTGGCTGCCTGTGCACGGTGCTGGCTGCCTGTAAACGGTGCGGTGATGGGAGAGGAGGAGGAGGAGGAGGAGGAGGAGGAGGAGGAGGAGGAGGAGGAGAACGCGGGGCGCTGTCTCTTCAAACCGACCCACCACCACAACATAGGTGGGAAAAACATCACGCGGGAAACACAGTCCTTGGCTGTGTCGTGCAGGTACGAGATCGTCTCCTCGCCTGGGTCGAACGCATCGGCGTCGGCGAAGGGGCTCTTCCTCTGTAGGGACTCCTCCTCCTCCTCCTCCTCCTCTTCCTCCTTCACTTCCATCTCCTTCCGGCCCCCCTCGCCGCATTGTCTTCCTCCGCCTCCAGCCCTGCCCCCCTCTCCCCGTCCTCTTTTCCTTGTCCCCGGTGGTCCTGATCCTCTCCCGCCCCTCCTCGTCCGCCCCTCCTGCGCCTCCTCCACCTCCTTTTCGTCTCCAACCTCCTGCTCCTGCGCCCTTTCCTTCCTCTCCCCCGTTCCCCTCGTCTCCTCCTCCCGCCTCGCCTCCTGCCTCCCGACTGTGCAGCAGCACAGTTTGCAATCTGAGCGGCTACTGCTGCGCAATGGTGATCCTTCATCTCTCGCGGATGTCTTCATACAACGGGTCGCCGTGCTTGCTTGTTCCTGGCTGCTTCTTCAATCCGGAGAGCGTCTCTTACCCTCCACGAAGCGGTGCTTCCGACGCAGACATGGCAACATTTCCGGGCGAGTGCGTTGGTTCCGTCGTTAGAATTAGGTCGGGCATGTCCACCTACACGCGGATCTTGAGCGAAAAAAACCATCAAAACATGTAAACAACAATTCTCATTCATACAAAAAGTAGTCCCTGAACATTTTTTATTTAAAACTATGTTTGAATATTCCTCCTGTAGAGGGACACGCCCGACTTCCGTTTGGAACGGCGCTCGTGTCCAAGCGCGGGCCACACATGTCTGCGACTCCTTCGCCGTCGCTACCATCCCCCTCCTTTCCGCTCCTCCGCCCTCGCCTCGTCATGCTCCTCTTGCTCCCGTCCCTTCGGGCGTTGGCAGAACTGGGTTTAGTGGAACCTGGTTTAGTGATTTGTACCGGGGGCGCCCCCCCGTCCCATTTCCACTAACCGGAACTGCCGTCACCCTAAAAACACTAGTTACGGCAAACCTGGTTTAGTGAGTCTGGGCCCCAGGGCCCTAGCACTAACCGGGTCCCCTTACCCGGGGTCCTGGCTATACCCGATCCCTGCTCCTCATCTTTTGCTCCTGCTTCTGCAATGTACAAAAGACCCGCTCTCCAACGGTCTGGCATAGGATGGGTCTTTTTGGGCCTGGGAAACGGCAGAGCCGGTTTTTCAACGTTCCCCCAAAAGATAACCCTTGAAAATGGAAACGGCAAAAAAAACGGCGACCGGAAACGGCAAAAAACGGCTCCAGGATTGGAACCGGAGCCGGAACCGGTCAAAAAACGTCGACGGAACCGGTAAAAAAACACGGCGTCGGAATCGGTAACAAAAACGGCAAAACGGAACCAGTAAAAAAACGGCCCTGTCGTTTCCAGGGCCCCCTCGGAGATGGGTCAAATCATACGGTCAAATCCTGCAACTGCCATTCGGGCACCAATGTCCTGTCGGCCACCACCGCCTACGGATAGAAACACATTCAACGCAAAGAATAGGGGAGGGGGGGAAGGATGATGATGATGATGATGATGATGATGATGATGATGATGATGATGATGATGATGATGATGATGATGATGATGATGATGATGATGATGATGATAGGAGAAGGAGGTCAGATGTGGTGCGGACGCGTCCAGCTTGTCTCTTCCTCCTCTGCCTGTCCCTTTCTCTTTCTCCTCCCAAGGACGGACGAGAAGCGTAGACAAATTCTTCACGAGGTCCGCGCGAGTTCCTTGGATCGGCGATGGGACCCTCTCCCTATTGCGCGGAGATCGCCAACGGCGACGCCGCAGGGGCTGCCAAGAGGGTCAAGCGCAGACCTAGGGAATCCGCGAGGACGTCAGACAAAATATGCTTGTGCATGTGCTGGGGAGAACTGGCCCATGGGGGGGAACCATCGAGCTGGAGTCGGCGATGCGTCCCGATAGATTGGCGACAGGCCCACCGATAGCGCCTCCGCACTGACCTGGGCGGGGTGGGTGGCGATCACTTTCTGAACGGGGGTAGACGCATCCCATCCTGAGGCTTCGGTGGCCACTCATGGGAGCCTCCAATACCATCTTGTCAGCTTTTGCGAGTCTTCGCTGGTCGATGCTGGTCGACGCTACTCGACGCGAATCGACACAAGCCGACGCGAAATGAGCGCTATTTCATCGACTCCCAGACGCTGATCGGCGCTAGCCCTGGGGAACAAAAAAGTGGCATAAGCATCAGGAAGAGGCGGCCCAGTGTTCATTCATTGTCCCTGGGTGCGTGGCTGAAGTGAAGATCCGTGGTGAGGATTCTGCTTGTTGCGTTGTTACTGTTGCTGCTGTTGCTGTTGCTGTTGCTGTTGCTGTTGTTGTTGTTGTTGCTGTTGCTGTTGCTGATGTTGTTGTTGCTGTTGATGTTGGTAGTGCTGTTGTTGTTGTTGTGGTTGTTGTTGTTGCTGTTTGGTTGTTGTTTCTGTTGTTGTTGTTGATGTTGTTGTTGTTGTTGTTGTTGTGGTTGTTTGGTTGTTTGGTTGTTTGGTTGTTTGGTTGTTTGGTTGTTTGGTTGTTTGGTTGTTTGGTTGTTTGGTTGTTGTTGTTGTTGTTGTTGTTGTTGTTGTTGTTTGGTTGTTGTTGTTGTCGTCCCCCCTGCGACCCGCCCGCGACCCACCCACGACCCTGCCCGCGACCCACCCCGCGACCCACCCCCCGACCCGGCCCGCGGCCCAGCCCGAGACCCACCTGCGACACACCCGTGACCCACCCCGTGACCCGCCCGCGACTCACCCACGGCCCACCCCGCGACCCACCCCGCGACCCACCCGCGACCCACCCCGCGACCCAACCCGCGACCCGGCCCGCGGCCCACCCGCGACACATACGCGACTCACCCGCGACCCGGCCCGCGACCCGGCCCGCGACCCTGCCGCGACCCTGCCCGCGACCCACCCGCGACTCACCCGCGCGACCCGCACGAGACCCACCCCCCGACCCACGACCCACCCCGCGACCCACCCTCGACCCACCCGCGACCCATACGCGACCCACCCGCGACCTGGCCCGCGACCTGGCCCGCGACCCACCCCGCGATCCACGCACATTGCTTTCACGAAAAAATCGGCGCCTGTAGCGAGCCCACTGCATAATTTGTACAACAGTGAGGCGCCTGCGGCGAGCTTCTTCCGAGCGTCGCAGACTGACGACGTCCCCGCCGTCCCCTCACTCTCATCCGCAACTGCGGGGTGCTACGTAAAAACTCGGAGGTCCATCGGATTTGTCGGATCGGCGCTGGACCTCCCTCCATTCGGGCGTTGGCAGAACTGGGTTTAGTGGAACCTGGTTTAATGATTTGTACCGGGGGCGCCCCCCCGTCCCTGCTCCACTAACCGGAACTGCCGTCACCCGAAAAACACCAGCTACGGCAAACCTGGTTTATCTGGCCAATTGAGAGGGGCCCCAGGGCCCTAGCACTAACCGGGTCCCCTTACCCAGGGTCCTGGCTATACCCGGTCCATGGCGCGCGGAGCGCGCCATGGGCGGCGCCGGCGCTGCCGGGGGGCCTTCATGCCGATGCGAGGAATCCGCGCGGCCCTCAGTGTTTTTCCCCCTCGAATTCGACGCTGATGACGGAATTGGGAAGATATACCCGGCCCCCATCACTTGCTACCCGAGACGCGTCCCATCCTGAACCCACGTGCGCTTTCGGCCTGCGCCTCCTGGCCCGGCGGACGGCCCTTCTGCGCGTCCGTTCCTGCGACGGCGCGGCCCCTCGCCCGCCGCAGAACCGCGTGCATTGGCTTCAGACCGTGGCCGCGCGCCGCGGGGGAATCCTTCGGCGGCGAGCGATGTGGGGGTAGCGAGAAAAGGAGAAGGCCTTCTCAGAGGGCGGCGGGACTGCTCAGAAGCCCTCGCGCCTTCTGAGAGGTTTGCTCGGCCTCCGGAGAAGGCTTAGAAACCTCCTCGGGAGGCCCGGGGGGGACTCCCGGGCCTTCTGAGAAGGGGCGCCCCGTCTCACTTGCCCCCCTCGCTCGCCGCCGAGTTCTGGTGAGATGTGGTATGCTGGTCCGGGGGCAAAAAACTCATCCGAGTGCGAAAACGCCCATCCCAGGACGAACGAGTGTTCCTCTTGGGCCACGACGTGAGGGCTCCAGCTCTTGGACTGGCGCGCATGCGAAAACATTTGCGGATCCAACGAAAATGGTGCGGCCCCGACCTTGGTTCGGAGTTGTGGTGCGGTGGATCCAGTTCCCGTCCGCGGATCAACTTTCAGAGGTTGTGGATATGATGCCCGCCCTGTTTTCACTCAGGTCCGATATATACACCTGTTGTAAACAAACTGTCCTATTCAGCGAAAGGGCAGACAGAAATCGGATCCGCGACGCCCAGGCCCGCCGCTGGTAATATTTTACGGGGGACGGGGGTTGTGTTACGAACTGCCACAGACAGGTCGCGCATTGCCTCACGGACCCCATCAACCCTCACCGTGCACGGATCGCACCCAATATGAATACATCTCTGCTCAACCCCCGGCTGCTGCAAACAACTTGTCCAGACGCCGTGCGCTTTGCTGCGCCGACACTCTATCGCCAACCGCTTATCGCGGCTGGCGCCTCAAGAGAAAAATCTCTCGCCCTGCGTAAGTATCCCTCCGTACATTGCCCCTAGGAGGAGTGAGGCTCCTGGGAAACAACCAGGCTCTCGAGCGTATCCCTTTCCCTATGACTGGCAAGCCCAAGGCGATGACGAATCTTAAGAGTGTGCCCTCGGAAACCGAACGACACCCGAGGTCGGCACCGAGATGAGGCGACGCCAATCACAGGTACACAGATGTCTCAAGTTGGTGGAGTCTGGCACGAACTAACCCAGCTCGTTGCGAACCCGGCCCAACCACCTTTTGAACAAGCAGCGCTGCCATTTTCGGGGGTGGGGTCCGAAATCCAGTCTCCACCAGCATGTACAACCACCTCCAGTGGCGCGAGCGGCTCTCAAACGCGGCGCAGCCAAACCTGCCTCGGCAAGCTCATGTGGCAAGACCTGGCGCTCTGGCTGATCCCCGCTTGTGTTAGGTCGGGCATGTCCCCCCTCAGGCGGATTTTGGACGATTAGTAAAAAATACCCAAACAATGCTCCAACGTAGTCCAACAATACTCGGAAAATCATCCCCATACTATTTTTTGGCCTATGTTTGATCTCCTCCTGCAGGGGGGCACGCCCGACTCAACGCTTGTGCTGAACCCCGCTGCCTGCCAGCCGAGCGGAAATGCCTCCTGAGGCCTATAGTCACTCGCGCACCGCGCCACGAGATGCGCACTCATCTTGGCGCCTTTGCGCCGCCGCGCTGGAGAAGCGCGCCTCCACAGCCCAAGCCGCGGTGCGCGAAGCAAGATGATCTTCGCGCCCCTGAGAGTGACCTAACAGAGGCCACTCAAAGGGCGTCCGAGCACGCAAGGTCGGAGGATCTTGCCGAATAGACGATGCATCGGCAACGTCGACGTGAAGAAACATTCTGGATCCACACCGAGCCGCACTGCCAGTGCATCGGCGAGGCGGAGCGATCATTCGACCCCATCTATCGGGGAGACGTAAGACCCGGGTACGGGGGACTCGGAAATCCCCGACGAGGTCGTCAAAAAAATGACGAGGCCGAGCCTGCATTTTGACGAGGCCTCCCGCTGCAGACATCCCACGAAACTCCTCCTCGTCAAAATCCGAGGCGCGGTCGTCAAAAAACGATGGCGAACCCGAGTCCTGGCAAACCCGGGTCTTACGCTCCCCCGAATCTACTCGGACACCATTTGGGAGGTCAAGCCCCAAGGCTCGGCAGCCAAGCCGGGAGAAGCCGCATCGGCGGACCTCGGCGGGCCGTACTTATGTCCCCCGTTGCGAGGTCGGGATCCACATCGGAATGCGAAGTCGAATCGGATCGGAGATTCGGGACCTCGACCGGAAGCCGAAACCGAATCGAAGCGGAAGAATCGACACGAGCACTGCCCTCGCCGGGTGCCCTAGCGCCGGCACCGCGGGGTCCTCCTGCGGCGCGCAGAAGGCGGTATGGAGGAGGGGGGGAGGCTTCTTGGAAGGAGGCTGCTCCTCAGACGGCGTCGTCCTGGCATCGACACACAAAGCCCGCGTGTTCTAAGATGCAGCCTCCTCCTAAGAGGCCTTCCCCCCTCCCCCATACCCTTCTCTTGGGCGTCGCTTCGTGGGGGGCGGTGGAGGGGGGGGAGGAGAAGGAAGGTGCACGTCTCGGGCGCTGAAGGCTCCCCTTTGGGCCCCAAAGGGCCTCCTTTAGGGCCCAAAAGGGTCCCTGGGCGAAGAACGGTATAAAATAAACTTTTTCGCTGTCGGGGGCGCCTGTCCCTGGGCGGCTGGAAAGTTTATTTCACACCGTTCTTCGCTCGCTGATTTTCTGCAGCCCTCGCTGACCCCACGCTTCGCGCCCACCTTCGGTGGCAACTCCTGGGGGCCTCCCATACCATCTTGTCGGCTCTTGCGAATCGACGCTGATCGACGCTAGTCGACGCTGCTCAACGCTATGTCGACGCTGATCGACGCTGGCCGATGCCAATTCGGCGTTACCTCATCGACTCCCAGACGCTAGCGCGAAAGACGGAAGTAAGAGGCTATACCAGGCACCCATGACTAGGGAGCCCACAAAAGACGTACGCGTCCAGCTATGCACATGAACACGGCCCCTCGACCCGCGAGACTGGTCGCGTGATGCGAACATTCGGGCACCACATACTCTCGAAACCAGCGTGGATTCATGTACGTGTACGTACTTCTTCAGGGGAACAAGAATTTGCATGAACATGAGAACTCGGAGGTCCGCGCGGATTTCTCGGATCAGCGCTGGACCCCCTTCCCTGGCGCGCGGAGCGACCCAGGGGCGGCGCCGGAGGCGCCGCCGGGGGGCCCCAGCGCCGATCCGAGAAGTTCGCGCGGACCTCCGAGCTGTAATGTTTGTGCCGCTTCTTGCTCCCCTGTTCTTCCGCTCCTGAAAGCAAGCCAGTCTCAACACATTCGGGTGCGTCATAGAGAGGTTCGGGTGCTGCGTAGCGCTCCTCCTCCTGCTCCTGCTCCTGCTCCTGCTCCTCCTCCTCCTCCTCTCCTTCCTCTCCCTCCTCCTCCTTCTCCCTCCTCCTCCTCCTCCTCCCCCTCCTCCTCCTCCTCCTCCTCCTCCTCCTCCTCGTCCTCCTCCTCCTCCTCGAGCCCGTGCGCGTCTGCGGCCCGCGCCTCCCGGAGCCCCGCGGGCGGCCTCGGCGCTCCGCCGCGCGGCGGCGCGGCTCTCCCCGCCCGCCGCGGCGCCGCACGCACGGAGGGAGGGCAGCCTCCGGGCAGCCTCTGCCTAAGACTGCGGCATGAGAGGAGGAGGAGGAGGAGGAGGAGGAGGAGGAGGAGGAGGAGGAGGAGGAGGAGGAGGAGGGGGGGAAGGGGAGGAGGAGGAGGAGGAGAGGAGGAGGAGGCGCGCGTCGTGGGGGGCATTGTTTCTGGCGGCGAGCGATGGGGGGGGGGGCGTAACGATGGGGGGGGGTGGTAGCCGAGAGGGGGCCCCCCTCTTTGGGAGCGCACCACGGGCGCGCTCTCCCCGATCTATGTTGCAGAGCTTCTGCAAGACAGGGTAGATCACAGTCAAAAGCCCTGATAAGGACGCGCGGGGGCAAACAACTGCACAAGCATACACATCTTTTAGAAAAAACGAACTGCACAAACATGAACTGGTGGCGCTCCGCGCGGATTTCTTGGATCCGCGCTGGCACCCCCCTCCCTGGCGCGAGGAGCGCGCCAGGGGCGGCGCCGGAGGCGCCGCCGCGGTGCCCCAGCGCGGATCCAAGAAATCCGCGCGGAGCGCAATCAGTTCATGTGTAGAGCGATTTCTCTTCTTTGAGAACCCCCCACTGCGCATCGCCCAACCCTCGGTGGTGGACAAACCTCCCTTTAGTACACCTCCCCTTCACTTAGCGAAAACGGCCTGGGACCGAAACCGACGGACCTGGACCCGGAAAAACTGACGGCCGCGACGCCCTCTCGCGAACCGAAACCGTCCAATTCCTGAATCATCGACGTGTCAGGGTAGGAGGTCTGGCCACCCCCGAGAGGCCAATCATGACCAGCGGCATGTGCGCGGCCCAGCAGGGGGGCCAGGGACGCAATGAAAGAAGAAGAAGAAGAAGAAGAAGAAAAAGAAGAAGAAGAAGAAGAGGCGCCATGAACTCTGGGGAAATTCCATGGCCCACGCCATGATATCCACCCCCCCCTAGTCATCACCCCCCACCTGGCGGGCGTCTCGGGGGGCGTCCGAGGAGGGGGGCGTCTCGGGGGGCGTCCGAGAGGGGGGGGACTCCTCCTCTTCCTCCTCTTCCTTCTTCTCCCCCTCGTCCTCCTCCTTGCCTTCTCCTTGAGAATAACTCCTCTCTGTGTAGGTGGCGACCAAGAGGGGGCGTCCAAGAGCAGTGGCGCAAAGCATGGCCGGCGGCATCTGCGCGGCCCAGAAGGGGGGCGGGGGACGTCATGAAATGAGAGGAGGCGCCATGGAATCCGCGGAGATACCATGGCCCTTGCGATGATATTCCGCCCCCCCCAATCATCACCCCCCCGAACTGCGCACCGCCCAGCCCGCTGCGCGCGGCCGCTCGCCGGGCGCCCGAGCGCGGGCCCCGCGAGGGGTCCTCCGGAGCACGCGGTGCACGTGGGCGTGCTTGGCGCCCCGGTCCTGCGGCAGCTTCCCGCGCGGTCGGGCGCGCGGGGGAGCACACACACAAAGGAGTGGGCACAGTAGGAGGAGGGGGAGGAGGAGGAGGAGGAGGAGGGGGAGGAGGAGGAGGAGGGGGAGGAGGAGGAGGGGGAGGAGGAGGAGGAGGGGGAGGCGGAGGAGGAGGAGGAGGAGGAGGAGGAGGAGGAGGAGAAGCATTCCCCATGCTTGCCATGATGTTTCCTGGATGTTCGTTTTTCCCTCAACTTCCCATTGTAGGTCATAAGAGCACCCCGAGCGCGCGGGAACGGGATCACACTTAATTAGGAGGGCCAAGGACATCAGGGATGTCCGTCCTGCAGATGCATCAGGCCGAGCCGCCCAGCTCTGTGATCCCTGGTGCGAAGACGGGGGCCTCAGTGAGGCCACCTTTGCATCGTGCCATCAGGGTTGAGGGCTCTTCTTGGGTCTCGTGAATCCCATGATTGTTTGAGGGGCATCGATCGGGGGGACTGGCGTAAGGGGGGATGCATCGACCTGGAATCGGCGAGACATCGCCGATAGGTCGGCGATCTGCCCCCGATCGTGAATCCGCACCTGCCTGGCCAGTTTGGGGCTATCGCGGGCCCCCAGCAGCGATCGCAAAATCGGCGCCTGGGGGTCGATGCGTTCCTCCCCTTTATGCCTCCTGCCTATCCCCCCCTAATCGTTGCCCCCGGCTTTTCCCTGGGGCTCCCAACTTCGCGCTTCGCGCTGCGCGAAGCGCGAATAACTTCGCGCTCTCGCGCCGCCCTCCCAAAGGGAGAATAGGAGGACGAGGAGGAGGAGGAGAAGGAACGAGGACCGCGAAGCGCGAAGCGCGAATAACTTCGCGCCCTCGAGGGAGCCCTTGCTTTTCCCTGGGGACCGACGATGATCTGTATCTGTGTGCATCTGTGTGTATCTCTGTACCTTCGGGAGCGGCCAAGAGGGGGGCGTCCAAGAGGGGGGGGGATGCAAATCATGGCTGGCGGTATATGCGCGGCCCAGGGGGGGGGGGGTCCGGGGACGTAATGAAATAAGAAGAGGCGCCATGACATCTGGGGAGATATCATGACCCCCGCCATGATGTCCACCCCCCCTAGTCATTACCCCCCTCCTGGCGGGCGTCTCGGGGGGTGTCCGAGGAGGGGGGCGTCTCGGGGGGCGTCCGAGAGGGGGGGGGCTCCTCCTCTTCCTCCTCTTCCTTCTTCTCCTCCTCGTCCTCCTCCTTGCCTTCTCCTTGAGAATAACTCCTCTCTGTGTCGGTGGCGTCCAAGAGGGGGCGTCCAAGAGCAGTGGCGCAAAGCATGGCCGGCGGCATCTGCGCGGCCCAGAAGGGGGGCGGGGGACGTCATGAAATGAGAGGAGGCGCCATGGAATCCGCGGAAATACCATGGCCATTGCGATGATACTCCGCCCCCCCAATCATCACCCCCCTCCTGGCCGCTCCCGAATGCCGAATGTATGCATGTTTGTTAAATGTCTGGGCCATAAGCGCGGGATGTCCCCCCCCGTACCGTAACGCTCCACCCACCCCCAGCGCGCCCCCAGCACTGCCAGAGTGCGTCCAGCACCGCATTCTGCGGTGCTGGGCCCACAAAGCGGGGAGGCGTTACGTTATGCCCCCCCCCCTTCTGGGCCCCTCCCCAGCCCCCTATAACGCCAATGATCGCCGCGGAAAAAATACTCTCGGAAAGTTCATCTTTGTTATAAAGGGTAAGGGCTAGAAAGCAAGGGGTCATTGAGCCAGACTAGTCCACATCGAGCCATGGACAAGCAGGGTAAACCGGTATTCTGCCAGACTTTTCGACCAGGGGTATACCAGCGCCGATTCCGAATTTGACATCCCAGGAGCTGCCTCTTGGGAAGACGGGTCCAGAAAGCTGGGCAAGATCAGCCAACATCAAATCGGGGAAACCGACCGAATCGGAACGCCCGCCGGACCGGGCCGCATCGGCACCGAATCGGAATCGAACCGGATCGGCTGCGCCAGGATGCATGGCAACGACAACGCCATCCAAACATCGAGCCACATTTTCGGTGGCAGCTCGTAGGAATCCTTCCATGCCATCTTGCTGGCCCCTGTGGAGCTACGCTGACCGAAAGCCATCGACGCCAACTTTATGCTAAATCGGGGCAGTGTCATAGATTACAAGACGCTAGCGCACGCGAGTGCACCCCACGGATGGAATTGCGAGGGCGTGCAAGGTTCCCATGCTTTGTTACCGAACACATCGAATCGTCGGGACTTCGCAGCCGAATCCGATAGAGCTGACCAGAGCCGATATCGAATCGGATCGATCGCATCGAAGTTGGCCCTGCAAATCCACCGAGCTTCGCGCATCGCCCCCCGCGATGCGCGACACGCGATTCTCTCTTC
>CAUYUJ010003381.1:267726-355226 GCA_963575745.1 Prorocentrum cordatum | reverse complement strand
ATGCTTGAATATTCCTCCTGTAGGAAAATGCCCGACTTAACCCTAAGCCTCTCACGCCCTCCTTGGACGCCCCCGACAGCAGGAGGGCGCACATGACACACCCATGCTTGCGCCGAGATCCCAACCAAGGCAAATAGGCCCTCACTTCGGGGGTCACGGCTTGGACGCCCAGAATGGGTACGGACAGAACGGGTACACCCTGCGAAATGCTTAAGAGACCATGGGTTAAGAAATTCATAGTCTCAGATTTTGAATAAAAGCCCAGAACTTGTATTAAAAGCTTAGGACTTACATTGAAGCATTAAGAATAATCGAGACGCTGGCCGAAAACGTAAGTTGTCTTAAGTATCGCCTAGGGTGTACGATGCCCAACAACGAATGCTGTCCAAAACCGACAGCGGCCGCTCTCGGGCAGGCGAGCCTGTGTCTCAGATGGGCAGCGCCCACGGCGATCCCGACGGGAGCCCCGTGCGGCATTAACAAGACATGCTGCCTGTCGTCGTACAGTCGGGGCCTTGAACTAAGGAACCCAAAATAAGGAACGAGGCCTCTTTTTTCCATAAATTGAACTTCGATTTCCGATCGAAAACATACGGAAAACCTGAGGCAAGCTGCGAAACACTTAAGGAACACGGAGCCCCTCCCCAACGAAAAGGGTTCCTTCTTCAAGGCCCCGACTGTAGCCTTTCCTTCCGTGCCCATCTCGATCGTCCCGACACGGGGCGGCGGCACCTCTTCCTCTTCGCTCATTCCAAAGCCCTCCTCCACGTTCTCTCCTCTTCCGCAGAGCCTGAAGCACGCCATGTTGGCCGACTGATCTCGCTGCTACTTACGAACATCGTTTAACCGATCCCCATTCCCACTGGCGTGGCCCGGGCTTTACCCCCCCTACATGTGGGGATCTGTCGAGTGAGTTTCGAGGGGAGCTTCCTTGACTGGGGTGGAAAGATGGTGGGAATCGGGATGGAGAACGAGCAGGAAGCGGAGAAACGAGGACGGCCCGAGAACAAATGGGCGCGGATGAGGGGGGCTGGAGCTACCCTCCGCTCCTCCTGCTCCTCCCTGCTCCTCCTGCTCCTCCTCCTCCTGCTCCTCCTCCTCCTGCTCCTGCTCCTCGTCCTCCTCGTCCTCCTCGTCCTCCTTCGGTTCCCCCCTTCTCTTTGAGCCCTTCCTTCCTCCCTTTCACTCCAGCCCTCCTCTTCCTCCCCCTCCCTCCTCCCCGTGCCCTCCGCCCTCCTCCCGTAGTCCTTATCCGTCGGCCACCATCCTCATGATCTGAGAGATCTCCCGCCCCCTCCGCGTGCTTCTCTCAATGAGCGGGGGACGGCTGCAAAAGGGGCGCAGTGGACAGGGATCGCGCCCAGCACGGCGGCGAACTACGTTCCACGCACCCTGCTCCTCTCGCGCGCCCACCTTCCTCGAGAGTAGAGGGGTCCAGGCACACACAAAGAAAGAGACAGACATCCCAGAATCCCCAACATTTTTCTATGTGTTCTGGATGTTCGCCATCCCCTTCACTTCCCGTGCTTTCCCCTATGCTCCTGCGAATCGACGTTTAGCTGTGTCTGTGTGCGTGTTTCCCCTCGTGACTTACGGGCCCACCTTCCGCAAGTGTGGCGGCTGGAAGGCACCAACTGAGGATCAAGCCTCACTTCGGATGCTGGCGTTGCGCTGCATGCTCAAGCCAAACCCGCCCACGGCCCCTGCCCCACCCACAGAGCGCTGGTGGCGGTCGTCTCCCCCCTCAGGTCAAGAAGCAAAAACTGCGTAATCTGCCGACCCCCGCTTGACAGAGGTGAGAAGGCGTGTGAAATGATTTGCAAGCCCCCTCCCCCTGTCCCCCTCCCCCAAGGTCCAACACCTCGTTCAAGGGAGGGCGGTGTATCCGGGCTTCCTGGCGCACCACCGGGGACTCCTGAGCTTTGAAATTAGCCTTCCATGGCCTCAAAGACGTTCCAAGACGGTCCCGAATCGCCGAACGATTGGGCCAAAACGCCTACGATGGCTCCAAGACGCCCAAGACGCCTTTGAGACGCCCCCAGAGTCTTCCCAAGAGGGCCCCGCGAGACAAATTATCAATTGTCTTCCATAGGCTTTTCGTTGTCTCTGGGTTTATCGTCTTCTCCATCTTCCGACGCTCCAAGACGGCCTAAAAAGCCGCGTAGACCGCCCCAAAACTGCCCAAGAGGCTCCTACAAAGGCCCTAAGGCGGCCCAAGAGGGTTCCAAGACGGGCCAAAAAGGGGCCCAAGACGGCCAAAGATCGCCACAAGAAGGCCCCAAGAGAGGCCAAGAGGGAGAACACGAACCGAACATCTTATCTTCCCGCCCCAACAAGCCCCCCAAAGGCCCTGAGAAGCCCCAAAGCGGCCCACAAGAGACCCCAATACGCCCCAGGAGGCCCAGAAAAGGCCCCAAACGGCCCCCTGAACGCTTCGAAACTGGCCCCCAACCAAGATGCCCACAATTCCCCAGATAGTGCCAAAGAAGCCCACGACGCCTCGACCGTGGACTCCCCCGCCTCTTCTGGGGGTCAGTGGAATAGGCCCCTTGACTAGAAACACAAACTGCGTAAACTTTAGGATCCCCCCCGGCGGTGCCTCCAACGCCGCCCCTGGCGCGCTCCGCGCGAGGGAGGGATGCCCAGCGCCAGCCCCCAAAACCCGCGCGGGGGGTTACCCAAAACCCCAAACCCGGCGCCGATCCCAAACCCCCATGAGCGCAGACAGGGTGTGTTTCTGCAGCTGGGGTCCGAACGGGGTCCCGAATGGATGGGGTCCCGAAGGGGGGGGCAGCGGGCTTCAGAGGCATCCCGAACGGGGTCCGAATAGATGGGGTCGAGGGGTCGCTCCGTATCGGCGATGCACCGCCGATGCATCGGCGACGTCGACGTGGAGAAGATCGGGCCCCACATCGGGCCGCATCGGCGACGCGTCGGAGGTGTGGAGCATTCCATCGACTCCATCTACTATTAAGTCGGGCCTGTCCCCCTTCAGGCAGATGTTAAACGGCACATTTAAAATAATACTCTACAAATGCACCAGAATGGCCAACAAATACTAAAACAATAGTCCCCTGACTATTTCTCTTTCTAGGCTCTGCCTACAAGGGTTCTTACTCTCGTGGCTTAAAGGGGCCGGGCAGTGTAATGTGCCCCGGGCGGTTCCCCCAGGATCCGCCCCGCGGTTCCCCCAGTTGCGTCCCCTTAGCTTAGCGTTGCGCAGCGCTGCATTAGCATAGCATAGCATAACATAGCCAATCATAGCATAGCATAGCATAGCATAGCATAGCGCAGCATAGCATAGCATAGCATAGCATCACATAGCCAAGCATAGCCAAGCGCAGCATAGCATAGCATAGCATAGCATAGCTTAGCATAGCGTAGCATAGTATAGCATAGCGCAGCTTAGCATAGCATAGCACAGCTTAGCATAGCACAGCGCAGCATGACATAGCATAACTTAGCTTAGCTTAGCATAACATAGCGGAGCATATCCTAGCATAGCATAGCATAACATAGCATAGCGCAGCATAGCATGGCCTGGCCTGGCATGGCATAGCAACTAAAGCTGCTTTCCCAGGGGCTCCAACTTCTAGGTAGGGTCGCACTGGGGTAATTTTTACTATTTTTGAATATTCCTTCTGTAGAGGGACAAACCCGACTTAAATCTACTACTCGGACCCCATCTGGGAGGCCGAGAAGCTTACTGCTCGAACACGGGGAACGGACCTCCGAAGCATCATGCTAGGGGGGCCCAGGGACACACAGATAAATAGACCCAAATCCGAGGATTCCCGATCTTTTCCCCACTTCCCATGTTTTCCGGGTAATCGACGATTAAGTGTATCTGCGTGTTTCTCCCTCCCGCCATGTTTATCCAACTTACATGTCGACATGCGGAAACCCAAATGTGCCGATGCCGCTACTCTCCGGACCTCTCATGGGTTGCGATCTGACCAGAATGTCGAAGCGAATCCAGCGGTGGCGACGAGGGCCTCCCAGGAGGCCCAGGGGAAACGAAAACGATGCGCAAGGGCAGCAGTGTCGGTACCTTTTTCCTCCTCTGAAGGAAAAGAGTGGCAGAGCACCTTGACCGCCACCACAAATGGGTCTCTGCAGATTTGGCGGCGCGCCCTAAAGGGGTGGAACGAGCGGGGAGGGCTTCTTAGAAGGAGGCTGCTTCTTAGAAGGCGCACATCTGTAGATAAGGCCCGCGACTTCTAAGAAGCAGGGGTGCTTCTAAAAATCCCTCCCCCCTCCCCCCACCGCACTCTGCGCGTGGCTGATAGATGGGCTTGAAGGATCGCTCCGCCTCGCCGATGCACCTTTGATGGCGGCGTGGAGAAAGTCGGGCTGTACATCCGGCCGCATCGCCGCTTCATCGGATATGCGGAGCGATCCTTTGACCCCATCAGCTCGGACCCCATCTGGGAGTCCCAGAGACCTCCTTAGAAGAAGAAGAAGAAGAAGAAGAAGAGAAAGAAAAAGGAGAAGAACAATGAGAAGAAACACAAACGCCATAAACATAAACTTTTTGCGCTCTGCGCGGATTTCTTGGACCTGCGCTGGACCCCCTTCCCTGGCGCGCGGAGCGTGCCAGGGGCGGCGCCGAAGGCGCCGCCAGGGTGGGGGGCGCCCAACGGAGATCCGAGAAGTCCGCTCGGAGCGCCAAAAGTTTCTGTTTATGGTGTTTTTTCTTCTTCAATTGCAGTGGATGCCAGTCCAAAAGAAACCTCCCACAAGAAACCTCACCCTGAGGCCCCAGGACGTCCATGGGTTCTTGGCGTGGGAACGTCACGCCTTCCACAACAAAACCATCGAAACCGAAGAAACCCGGAGCACCCTGGAGGCAAACAGGGGGCTTCTTGGCATGGGCCTCCACTGTACTACTCGAAGCAAGAGGGGGGCGGGAGCACCCTGTCCGCCATCACCACATTCTCCTCGCCCATCGGGGCGGGGAGGCGGCGGCCCCCCGACTGCCGCTGCTGAGCCGGGGCAGCGTCAAGTATCTGTGTGTTCGCATGCATCGAAATGGGGCCCAGGGACACACGAAGAAATAGACGAAAATCCCAGGATGCCCAATCTATTCCCATCTGTTCTGGGTTCTCGTTTTCCCCCCACTTCCCGTATGTTCCCATATTTTCGCGGGAGTCGCCGATTTATTGTGTCTGTGTGTTTCTCCCCCATCGAGAGTATCGCACTGGAGCCGGGCAACATGGCCACTGCAGCGCGTGACTGTACATGCGTTGCATCAATCGCCGCAGGTGTGTATGCATGCGTGCGTACAGGTATATGTGTATATATAAATATATTTGTCAAGACGCACACCTTTGTAACTTTTATGTTTGAATGCATCTCAGAGTGAGGGGGCAGAAAGGTCATTCACTGTCCCTGGGCGCGTGGCTGAAGTGAGGTTCTGCGGTGCGAATTATTCATATTGTTGTTGGTGGTGGTGGTGGTGGCTGTTTGTTGTCATCGTCCCCCCCGAGACCCGGCCCGCGACCCACCCGCGACCCACCCACGCCCCACCCCGCGACCCGCCCGCGACCCACCCTCGATCCACCCGCGACTCACCCGCCACCCACCCGCGACCCACCCGCGACCTGGCCCGCGATCCACCCGCGACCTGGCCCGCGACCCGCGACCCACCCGCGACGCACCCGCGAACCACCCACATTGCTTTAACGAAAAACACGCGCGCCTGCGGCGGGCACGTTGTGTAATTGTGAAAAATTAAACGCCTGCGGCGGGCTTCTTGAGAGCCCCGCAGACTGCCGACCTGCCGCCCTCCCACTCTCCGCAGAGAGAGAGAGGGAGAGAAAGAGCATGTATGTATGCATGCATGCATGTATGCATGGGTGTGAATATATATATATATATATAATTATAGATAATTATATGTATGTATGTCTGTCTGTCTGTCTGTCTGTCTGTATGTCTGTCTGTATGCATGTTTGTATGTATGTCTACGTATAGATTGTTTGAGGTCGGCGAACTAACCCTCCAATGTCTCTTCTGCTCCTCCGGGCTCCTCCGTCCTCGCCTGGCTGCCGTGGAGCTGGCCTCCCGTCGCTCCTGAGGTGGCGCCCTCTTGAGATACTGAGCTTCAGCCTCCAGGGCACAGCCCACCGGCATTGCGGGGCGTCCTGCATAATCTCATTGGCATCTGCAGAAGGAGGAAGAGGAAATGGGAGATGGGAATACGAGGGAAGAGGAGGAGAAGGAGGGCAGGGCCATTGTCTGGCTGGCGTAGCGACTCGACGAGGACAGGGAACGAGCTCCTGCCTGTTGCGCCACCGTCAGGGAGCGGCGAGGGAGCGAGGTGGAGGAGGAGGCATGAGGAGGTGGAGGAGGAGGTATGAGGAGGAGGAGGAGGAGGAGGAGGAGGAGGAGGAGGAGGAGGAGGAGGAGGAGGAGGAGGAGGAGGAGGTATGAGGAGGAGGAGGAGGAGGAGGAGGAGGAGGAGGAGGAGGAGGACGAGGAGGAGGGACGGAGGGTGCGAGAGGAGGAGGAGGAGGAGGAGGAGGAGGAGGAGGACGAGGAGGAGGGACGGAGGGTGCGAGGGGGGAGGAAGGAGGAGGAGGAGGAGGAGGAGGAGGAGGAGGAGGGGAGGAGGAGGAGGAGGAGCAGGAGGAGGGAGGAGGAGGAGGAGGAGGAGGAGGAGGAGGAGGAGGAGGAGGAGGAGGAGGAGGAGGAGGAGGAGGCTGGCGGCGAGGACGGGGCCGACGCGGCGCGAGGGCGAGGAGGGCGCGGGGAGGAGCGGGGAGGCGAGGAGGCGCAGGAGGAGCAGCGGAAGGGGGGCGAAGCGGCGCGGGGCGGGGCGAGCGAGCCGGGGCGTGTTCGCGCGCGCGCGGGCCCCCGCCTGCGGCTTCCAGAACCACGCGCAGGGCCTCGGGCGCCCGGGCGCACCGGGAGAGCCGCGGCGGGCCGCCGGGGGGAGGAGGGCGGGGCGGGGAGGAGGGGGGGGTGAGGAGGAGGAGGAGAGGAGGAGGAGGAGGAGGAGGAGGAGGAGGAGGAGGAGGAGAAGGAGGAGGAGGAGGAGGAGGAGGAGGAGGAGGGACGGAGGGAGCGAGGGGGGGGGAGGAGGAGGAGGAGGAGGAGAAGGAGGAGGGGGAGGAGGAGGAGGAGGAGGAGGAGGAGGAGGAGGAGGAGGAGGAGGAGAAGGAGGAGGGGGAGGAGGGGGAGGAATATATGACGTTCTGCCCCCCCCTCCCATCCCATCCCTTACCATGGCGCAGGTCTCCTCGCCTCGCTATTCGCACCGTCGGATATCGTAGCGAGGCGTAGCACTAGATGGCATAGCCTGGTGTTGAAGATCAACGCGTAGCCTGACATACCATGGCGTGGCGACGCCCCAAAGTGGGGGAGGGTTCTGCGGCCCAACAGATCAATGAATCGACACCGGAAGTGGAATCACTTCCGATGGTTGTTTCGGGAGCCATTTCCTAGATTTTGGAGCTTATTTGGCAGGACCGACAACCATACCGTGGCATGGCGCTGGAAATAATGACGCCAACGCTGCAGCGGGAGCACGATTCGGAACGAGCGGAAGCGCGGAAATGAGGCCAACGCTGCAGCGGGAGCACAATTCGGAGGATGCGTAGCCTGACATCGCATGGCGTGGCGACGCCCCCAAATCGGGGGGGGGGCTTCTGCGACCCAACAAAACAACAAAAACCGGCACCGGATGTGTAATCATTTCCGATGGCTTTTTCGGGGGGCCATTTTCTAAATTTTGGAGCCGATTTGGCAGGACCGAAAACCATGCCGTGGATTCGGAACGAGCGGAAGTGCGGAAATGAGACCAGCGTTGCAGCGGGAGCACGATTCCGAACGAGCGGTAGCTGAAAATGAGGTCAACGCTTCAGCGAGAATAACATTTGGAACAAACAAGCAAAAACCCAACTCCCGGTAACCCGGTGTAAAACACCAATACGCGGAGGGGGCCGAATATTTCACGGACGTCATCAGGGGAGAGAGGAGAGTAGTATTCATAGTGTGTAGTTGTAGAGGGGAGGGGGAGGGGTGGAGGAGAGGGTTGCTGCGCTGTGGGCACCAGCACGGCGGACTCCTGCGGGGCCGACGGGCTGGAGAAGCGAGGGGAGACCTCACACGACACGGTGCAATTGGTAGTCGAAGCAGGGACTTTATTGTCTGCACAAATATACCCTTTGCCTCTGTGGATGGCCAAGACTGCTGGGGATCAACCCGACCAACGTCCCTCTCCCCGACCAAGCGGAGGCCGAAAGCCGTCACGCATTCAGCACCGTGCAGGATTAGTTAGTAAGTCAATCAACAGCCGATCGCCACGCCGTCGAGCCCGATGCCACAACTATTGCGAGGCAGGAGTTTACCCGTGACCACCGCCTGGGGGATAATCGGGGTCCTCGACAGGCGTTGGATACGTAGATGCATCTCCAACAAAAACCAAACCCAACCCCAGAGCCAGAATATTCACAACCACTGCCTGCCGAGATGCCCGAAGGTAGATCCTCCAGGTGGTGGTTGTGGGATTAAGCCCCGCCTCAGAGCGATCCCAGCGTCCAAGACAGGATCAGTCAGCATCCAATCGGGAAGCCGGATCGAATTGGAACGTGCATCGAATCGGTTCGAATCGGTGGAATCGAATCGGTTTGGCCGCGCCAGGAGGGACAACAGCGCCATGCAAGCATCTGTCCACATCGGATCCCCTGGAAATCGGACTCGAATTGGCTGGGGCCAGACGGAATCGATATCGAATAAGATCCGATCGGATCGAAAAGGAGCCTGTCCGAGGACGCTAGGCCATTGGCTCGCACATCCCGTTGCCATGGCCCAGCGAGCCCCTGGAGAGCACGCCCGTCCCGCAGCGATCCGGAAGCGCCCTCACCACCGGCTGCTCCGCGTCGCAAGAGACGTAGCCGGCGATGCTAGTGGCCCGGCACAGGGCACCGCCACCCACCTCGCGTCAGGAAGAGGAGGTGAGAGACAACGACCAGGGGGCACAGGCTCAGAGGGGAACATCGAGCTGGAGCTGGCGATACATCGCCGATAGATCGCCGATAGGCCGCGGATAGCGAAACCGCACGTTCCTGAGCGGGAGTGGGCTCTCGGGCCCCTTTCGGCGATGAATGAGCGTTTCGGGGTCGATGCATCCCCCCCTGAGCCTATCCCCCCCTGACGTTGCCCCCATGTGGACGTGGGGGGTGGGCGATTGCACGTGCGCGCGCACGACCCAGGCCCCGACGTCAGATCTTTGCACCACGTGGACCCCTGCAGGCCTGGATCCGCTGGTCGTCCCAGGTCGTTCGTTGACGGCCCCGAGGCCCGGCGAGGGCCCCAGCGGCCGAACATCATAAGCAAAAACGTCCGTCGTGTTTTCGGGACGGGCATGATGCCATCACGAGGCCGGCTCGTGGTACCTGCCAGGATTCACGGTTAGGTCGGGCATGCCCCCTAATTATACAGGCGGATTTTGGACGAAGAATGGTCACGACGAACAAACATTCCAGCTTATGAGTATTCCTCCTGTAGAGGGACATGCCCGACGTGACTTTGCGAAGTATCCCGCGGCCCTCGTTTTGTGCAGTCCCCGTGGGACACAGAGGCGCGGCGCAGCGAGCGGCACGCCGAGAGGAGTCGGCGCCCGAGAAGGGCCGCCGGCACACTGCCCACGTTCTCACCCGCGCTTCTCCTCGCCATCGCTCGGGCGTCCATACCCTGTGCTTTTTCGGTTTCGTGCGTGGTGTTTTCGCCAAATTATCAAGGATGCTCCTCGATGGTCCTCGCCGAAGGAAAAATGCACACGTCCGAGCGATGCCAAGTCTCGCAAGGCTCGACGGGACAAAGGATGTACAGATGCACTGCCCCGAGAGCAGAAGTCCACACGCGCCTGCCGCCTTGCTGCGGAAACTCCTGGGCATCCCCTGCAACGCTTGCCGGATCGTGACCTCCTGCTCCTCTCCCCTGCGGCTCCTTCACGCCGCGCTGCTCTCCGTCGTGCTGTTCTGCGCGCTGAGATCGGCGGTGGACAAACCTCCCTCTAGTAAACCTCCCCGTAGTGAAAACGGCCTGGGGCCGAAACCGAAGGACCTGGACCCGCAGAAATGACGGCCGCGACGCCCTCCCGCGAACAGAACACGGCCAAGTCCTGAATCGACGTGTCGGGGTAGGAGGTCTATCCACCCCCGAAACTTCTTCACTAAAGGGAAATTAGGACACACAAATAAATACACACAAATAAAAATATCCCCCATATTTTCCCATATTTTCTGGGTTTCTGTCTTCCCCCCCACTTGCCATATTTTCCCATATTTTCCTGGGAATCGAGGATTAATTGTGTCTGTGTGTTTTTTTCCCTCCTGAGCGATGCTCTCCGTCGTGCTGCTCTGTGCGGTTGCGAGGCGTGCTGGGAGCGTCCGCCCCGCCCCCTCGCGGGGGTGGCGGCGCCGCCAGGCAGTGCGCGAGCTCGCCGCTCGCCGCCGCGCGGCGTGGCCGTGCCCGTGCGGGGCCTCGCCCCGCCCCCGCCCCCGCCCCGTTCTTCTGCAGGAGAGCACTCTGTGAAGGGGCCCCAGGGACACACCAATAAGCACACACAGATAAAAAAAAACAGTCTCCATCTTTTCCCATCTTTTCTGGGTTGCCGTCTTCCCCCCCACTTCGCAGATGCTCCCATATCTTCTGGGGAGTGGACGACGAATTGTGTCTCTCTGTGTGTGTCTCTGTGTGTGTGTGTACGTGTGTGTGTGTGTGTGTGTACGTGTGTGTGTGTGCGTTAGTGTGTGTGTGTGTGTCCCCTCCAGAACTCTGCCACCCGCGAGAGCGCCGCGGCCTTCTCTCTCTGGGGACCTCCGCGCCTCCTCCCGGCGGGCGCTCCTCGGAAGGGCAGCGTGCGCAGTCTGGCACAGGAGGGCGGGCCGTCGGAGGACGACGACGGCGAGGCCGGGAGCACGGAGCACGGAGCACGGAGGCAGGAGAGCACTCTCTGCCACCCGCGAGAGCGCCGCGGCCTTCTCTCTCTGGGGACCTCAGCGATCCATCCCGGCGGCGCTCCTCGGAGAGGCAGCGTGCGCCATCTGGCACGGGAGGGCGGGCTTCGGATCGGGGAGACGCAAGACTCGGGTCCGGGGAACTCGGGTTGGCCTGACGGGGCCATCATACAAATGACGAAACCCCATCTGACATTTGGCGCGGGATCCCGCCGCAAACACCCCGCGAAAACCGGACCGTCAAAATCCAGGACGCGCTCGTCAAAAAACGTCGGCAAACCCGAGCTCTGGCTTACTCGAGCCTTACGTTTCCCCGATCGGAGGAGGACGACGACGGCGAGGCCGGGAGCACGGAGCGGGAACGAGAAACAGAGGCGTCAGAGGAAAGAGAGAACACCCCGAGGCCGGCGGCGCCCGCCCTCGGCCTTGCGCCCGGCGTCCTCTGTGCTGCGCCGGGGCGGTGAGGTCGGTGTGCATTGCTGCAGGAGGGGGAAGGGGAGGAGGGAGCCGGGCAAGGGCTGCGAAATCCGTGGCTGCTGAAATCGACCTGCGGGAAGTTGTCTTCGTCCTTCCGGGAAGTAGCCCGTTGACTGTTTCGCGTGCCGCGCCTCATTCCGGGGAGTTGTTTTTTCCTTCCGGGAGGGCCGTTTTGGCAGCCACAGTTTTGGCAGCCCTCGCCCAGCTTCCGAGGGAGGAGGGCGAAAGCACGGCGCAACGACCAGACGCTGACAGGGAGACGCGCGATCGCTCGGTTGGCCGGTTCCCCGTGCACGTTTTGGCTTCGTGTCCCGCACGGTGATGCAGGCTGCTCCTCGCCGGAGGAAAAAGGCACACGCCCGAGCGATGTTGGGGGAAGAGAGGGGGAGGGCGAGGGCACGGCGCAGCGAGCGGACAGGGGCAGGACGCGGGGAACGGCGAGCACGAGCAGCCGCGGACGCCATCGGAGGCCCAGCGGGGGGGGCGGCCGTCATCGGAAACCGCCGCGGGGCGGGCGGCGGGGGCGGGCGGCGTCGTCGCACGCCGGATGGGCGGGGACGGGTGCTCTCTCCTGCGCCCACGCTCGGCGCGGCTGCGCGAAGGGCGCGAGGACCACAGCGAGGCAAACTTCAGCGACACGATGGCGCCAGACTGCAAGCAGGAGGGGGGGAGGAGAAACATGAGGGGGGAGGGGAACCCCCTCCTTCGCAGCGGAGACACTGATGGACTCCCAAGCCGCTGCTCGACGCCCCAGAAGATCAGTTGGAGGACTGGGCGACGCATCAACTCGAACAACTTGGGGACTGTTGTTCCCGGGCTGGGGCCCACAGGTGGAACAGAACATGGATCGCACACTGGCGCTGCTGCTGCTGCTTCCTGGACCCTTTCCTTGGGCGCCTTGGGGGACGAATCCTGCCGTGGGGACGAGTGCTCCCCCAATAGCTTCTCCACGGCGATAGCGAGGGTAAGGTGTGACGATCGGGCATCGGTGCAATGTGACGGGAAGCAGGAGGAGGGGAAGGAGGAGGAGGAGGAAGAGGAGGAGGAGGAGAAGGAGGAGGAGGAGGAGGAGGGGGGGAGGAGTAGGATGACGGGGATGAAGAGGAGGGGGAGGAGTAGGATGATGATGATGATGATGATGATGATGAGGGAGGAGGAGGAGGAGGAGGAGGAGGAGGAGGAGGAGGAGGGAGGAGAGGAGGAGGAGGAGGAGGAGGAGGGGAGGGGGAGGAGGGAAGGGGGAGGAGGAGGAGGAGGAGGAGGAGGAGGAGGAGAGGAGGTGGAGGAGGAGGAGGAGGAGAGGAGCAGGAGGAGGAAGAGCAGGAGGAGGAGGATGAGGTGGAGAAGGAGGAGGAGGAGGAGAGGAGGAGGAGGAGGAGGAGGGGGAGGAGGAGGAAAGAGCAGGAGGAGGAGGAGAAGGAGGAAGGAGAAGGAGCACAAAGCTAGGTGCGCTCGCGTTATAAATGACGTCCTGCCCCCCCCTCCATCCCTTACCATGGCGCAGGTCTCCTCGCCTCGCTATTCGCCAGGCCAACACCTCCGTCGCGCAGGCGCGCGCGCGCAGGCGCGCCTTGCTCGGCGGCGAGGCGGTCGGCGTGCCCAGCAGGGGCACCGCCAGAGGGCTCGGCGTGGACAGGATGAGCTTGGCCTTGGGGGAGAGTGCCTCTTCCTCCTCCCTCCCTCCCTCCCTCCCTCCCTCCCTCCCTCCACAATTACTCAATATGAATACTACTGACCTCCTTCCCCTGATGGCGCGTTGGGAGTGTTCGCCCCCCCCGCGTACTGTTTTTTTACACACTCCCCGGAGTTGGATTTTCGCCACCATTTTTTTAATGCTGCTCTCGCTGAGGCACCGGCCTCATTTTTCTGACCCCGCTCGTTCCGAATCGTGCTCCCGCTGCAGCGCTGGCCTCATTTCCGTGTTTCCGCTCGTTCCGAATCGTGCTCCCGCTGCAGCGCTGGCCTCATTTCCGCGCTTCCGCTCGTTCCGAATCGTGCTCCCGCTGCAGCGCTGGCGTCATTTCCCGTGCCATGCCACGGCATGCAATGCAATGCTAGGTTGCGTTCCGCTGCGCGATGCCATGCCTTCAGCTGAAGCTGTGATATGCAGTGCTTAAGTGCCACGTCGTGCTATGCCATGCTACGCTTTGATCTTCAACGCCATGCTATGCAATGTTATGTTCGGGGCCGCTGTGCGATGCCATGCTTTGCGTTGCAAAGCTTTGTGATGCAATTCTTCACTACGCCACGCCACGCCATGCTGTGACATACTACGCTTTGCGGTGCTCTTCTACGCCATGCCATGCCGTGCTCTACGATGCATTGCGTACCCTTTCGGGATCATTGCCCTGCTCGACATCCGACTGTGCGAGTAGAGAGGGGATCTACGCCATGGTAAGGAATGGGAGGGAGGGGTAGGATGTCAGATATGACGCGAGCGCACCTAGCTTGATTCCTCCCCCTCTCCCTCCCCCTCCCTCCCATCCCTCCCTCCCTCCATCCCTTCCTTCCTCCTTACCTCCCTCCCTCCCTACTCCTCCTGGGGAGGACGGGGATTGGCTCAGATTCGGAGTTTGGCTGAACGGATGGGCGAGACCATGAGACCCGACTCAAGACCTAACGAGCAGGGGGAATCAGAACACACCAACTTAAACCCGCGGACCTGTCAAACCAAGCAAGGGCCGGAAGGATGAGATGAGACGAGTTAATCACGAAGTCAGTCTCAGTGTCACGATCGACGGTAGTAGCGGCGGCAGCAGCGGGGGGGCGGGTTGCAATCACTGTTGCTCGAGAACGGAGGGGTGGGGGCTCTCGTCGCACCGTCGCTCGCTCTCTCCACGCTTAAGCTTGGATCCTCTCGAACACCCCGCTCGACATCTTGCCTCTGCAGGCTGCCTCAGCTCTGCTGAGAGCTTTAGGTCAACTGTTCCACTCGCTTGAGGTACTCCTCTATGCAACGAGCAACCTCACCTGGGGACTCCCATTTGAGCTTGGCCGGCACTGATTGAGGCGGGGAGGAGGAGCAGGAACTCGTCTGGACTGGACCATGTGAGAAATCCTGAACACGCGAGGCCTCGACAACCAAGCCCACGCCGAGGGTATATCCGTATATGAAGGTGCCCTGGGACACACAAATAAATACACACAAATAAAAGGATGTCCCATATTTTCCCATATTTTCTGGGTTTTTGTCTCCCCCCCCACTGCCCATATTTTTTCCACATTTTCTGGGGAATCGACGATTAATTGTGTCTGTGTGTTTTTTCGCCTCCTGAGTGTACTGCTCTTTGCAGGGCGACCCTCAGGCCACACGAGGCAGAACCCGCACAGGCTCTGGTTGGGCCCAGGGAGGGCCTGCCCCCAGCGTGCGCCTGGGCCATCGGGCCCGCGTCGTGGAGAAGGGGTGGGCCTGAAATTGCCCCGGCGAGCGGCAGAACTGCTGTCTCAAACCCGCGGGCGCCAGAGGTGGTCCAGATTCTTATGAAGGGGCCCTGGGACACACAAGTAAATACACACAAACAACAGGATTCCCTATGGTTTTCTCATCTTCTCTGGTTTTTGTCTTCCCCCCACACTTCCCATATTTCCCAATATTTCCTTGGGATCGACGATTAATTGTGTCTGTGTGTTTTTTCCCCTCCTGAATGTCGGGCGCCGGTCAGCAAGCGGTGGGGTGCACCGCAGGCGCACTCAGGCACGAAGATGAAGCAGGAAAGAGCGCGAGAACAGAAAACAACTGCATAACTGCCTCCTCCGCCTCCTCCTCCTCCTCATCCCTCCTCCTCCCTCCTCCTCCTCCTCCTCCCTCCTCCTCCTCCTCCTCCCCCTCCTCCTCCTCCTCCTCCTCCTCCTCCCTCCTCCTCCTCCTCCTCCTCCTCCTCCTCCTCCCCCTCCTCCTTCTCCTCCTCCTCCTCCTCCTCCTCCTCCTCTTTGTCCTCCTCCTCCTCCTCTTTGTCCTCCTCCTCCTCCTCCTATCCGCATCGTGGCGGACCGCATGGAGGAACAAACAACGGCATAACGCCTCCAAGAGGCCCCCGAGAGGCCCCCCACGAGATCCCAACGAACATCTAATAGGCTTCATGCCCACAACCCAGGCGCGGTTGCGGGATGGGCCGAGGGCCATCAGATGAGATGTGTGCTTTGGCGATGCCGACTGCCCCCTGTACCCTCGCCCGAGGGGGGTCATATCAGGCTTGATGCCGGGTAGGGCACGAGATCGCGAGACTGCCCCGAGAGGAATCCGAAATTGCCCTCAAGATTGCCCACAAGATACTCCCGGAATTGCCCCGATGAGCTCGGACACGCGCGCGTCGAGGCTCTACGCTAGACGTGGTCCCCCTCAGGAATGCCCACAAAATGCTCCCGGAATTGCCCCCATGAGCTCGGACACGCGCGCGTCGAGGCTCCACGCTATACGCGGTCCTCTGAACACCCACTTCCAGCCCAGGGAGAGGCCCGATCGGCGACGGCGACGGCGACAATCAAAAACCTGACCACGTTCGGGGATGCACTGACCCGGGTCCATCCAGACCCGGGTCAATCAAGCCCTGCAAGATCACACAAATTCCTGCACGATCCTGCAGGATCCTGCACCCAAGCCCCGCACCATGCACCCCTGGCTCCGCAGGATCCTGCAAGATCTGGCGCTCCGGCTGACCCCCGCTTGCATTGGCCCCCGTCTCTCGGCGGTGGGCAAACCTCCCTTTAGTAAACCTCCCCTTAGTGAAAACGGCCTGGGACCGAAAACGACGGGCCTGGACCCGCAAAAATGACAGCCGCGACAACTTCTCGCGATTCGGAAACGGCCAACTCCTTCATCGACGTGTCAGGGTGGGAGGTCTGTCCACCCTCGAGTCTCTTGAGCCCCGCCAAGGTGGGCAGGAGCTGCTGCTGGGCCTCCGCCGCCACCCACCTCCTCCTCCTCCTCCTCCTCCTCCTCCTCCTCCTCCTCCTCCTCCCCCTCCTCCTCCTCCTCCTCCTCCCTCCTTCCTCCTCCTCCTCCTCCTCCTCCTCCTCCTCCTCCTCCTCCTCCTCCTCCTCCTCCTCCTCCTCCTCCTCCTCCTGGGTGCGCCCGGGAAGGGTGGGGGCCAGGAAGGAGGGGGGGGCCCACCGGGCGAGGACAAGGGGGGGGGGCCAGGGAGCGCACTGAGAGAGAATCAGGCCGAAGGGGCCCAGGGACACACGAGTTCAGAACCACACACAACTCCCAGGATTCCCCCCTGGTTTTCCACATGTTCTGGAGATTCGTCTTCGCCCCCACTCCCCGTAGTTTCCCATAGGTTCCTGGGAGTCGACTATTCATTGTGTCTGTGTGTGGTCCCCCTCCTGAACGAAGGGGCCATGACATCGGGGAGGCCCTGGACCCCTGGGTCTTCCTCCACGACCAGCCTGAGCAATTGTTTGCCATCCCCGGGGACCCGAACACGGAGCGGAAACTCGGGACCCGTGTCTCCCGACACCCGATTCCTCCAGGGCGATTCGTGGCCCTCGCCGCGAGATCCGCACCCGCGAGCCATCGCCCCACTCGTGGGGGCCCCCGTGCTCCTGGGCGGGGGCCGACCGCCCTGGGAGTGCGATCGGCCTGTCACGACTTGCTCTCGGGACAACGGAGAGTGCACTGACAACGACAGCAGCGGCGTCAAGAACAGGAGCCCCACGTGCGCACACAACACTGCCTCGGTCAGAACTTACGACCCAATACCGTGCCGCACAGGCCACCAGAAGGCTGGTTGAACCATTGTTCGGCGGGCATGTCGGCAGGGCGCGATGCTGGGCCGCTGTTTGCAGCTTCGGTCTTCGTTCCCCCTCCTGGCCCTCACCCTCCTGGGGCACCAAGCGGCCGTTCGGGACGAGTCTAGCACCCAAAGAAAGCCCTCGACAAGGCGCAGCTGCTTCCAGAGGAGAGAAAACCTGCCAGAACCGACGCCTCAACGACGAAGACTTCAACACCCCTTCAATCCTCGCCACTCTCTTGGACGCCCTCGAACTTCGACCCCTTTCACCAGGGGTCTCCGAAAGTCCCGACCCTTTCCCCACGGCCATTGTCTCATACTTACCGTGTCGTGTTCCGACGGCCCCAGCACCCGGCGAAGGCACCTGGGGGCCAAAAACCTTCTGCCTCGATCTGTTTCACAACGCGAGCATGTCTAGGGACGTTGCGCCATTGCTTGAAGTTTCGATACTCCTCGCAGTTTCTGTGCCAACTCCTGGGAGCCTCCCATGCCACCTTGCTGGCGCTTGCGTATCGACGCTAAATCGACGCTAAATCGACGCTGGATCGACGCTGATGCATTCTAGTGACGGAGTTTCGAGGACATACAAAGCTCCTATGAGTTTGCAACTGAACGCAGCTAGAAGCCTCCTATATGGGATCCGAGCAGATGGAGTCGGAGGATCGCGCAGCATTACTGCTACATCGGCGATGCGTCGCGATCCTCCGGACCCATTTACTTCGACACCACTGTGGGGAACCAAGCAGTACCGATGTCGCTGCTCCCCGGACCTCTTCCAGGGTGCGTTCTGACATAAATTTCGAGGCGAATCCAGCGGTGGCGACGAGGAAAGCAAACACGAGGAAAGGGTCCCGGTATGGGTACATTATCCTCCTCCGATCATTCGGGCGGCCTGTGCATGAGTTAGCTATGCCACGCAGCGGCTTGGCGGCGCACACACGGGGGTAGGGGGAGGGGGAAAGCTTCTTAGAAGGCTTCCGCTTCTCAGAAGGCGCTGGCCCTACATCTACAGACAAGGCCCGCGCTTTCTAAGGAGCAGGTGTACTTTCAAGAAGCCTTACCCCCTTCCCCTAACCCCCCTCTGCGCGTAGCTGAGGCTGATGAAAGAATATCAGGCGCTCAAGCCTGTAGCAGGGAAGAGGAATGGCCCACACCCCTTCGAGTCACGAAACACTTGCGGCGCAAAGTTGTTCGCCATCTTCGGACTTCGCACTCTGGTGAGGGCACTCACCGGGCCTCGGGACCGTCAAACAGCTACTCAGGATGAACCTGCTACCAAACCTGAGGAGGGGCCGACCGTCCTGGCATACCTCTAGGCCTACTACGACATCTTCTAAGAGCCCGAGAATGTTCGAACAACCAAAACAATGTTCTCAGAACATGAAACCGAGATATATATATATATATATATATATATATAGAGAAACAAGACCCTCCTGGCCAGACAGGCTCCAAGAGCAGATCGTGCAAACCACGGAAGGCTCTTAGAACAAACCACGGAGGGTTCTCAGAACAGTCTTTGGTGGAGGTATAGGCGAGCCAGGGCGCTTCGCCACTGCTTCGGACGCCCGAAATGGGTACCGAAAAAATGGGTACAATGCCCAACAGCAAATGTTGTCCCAAGCCAACAGCGGCCGCTGTTGGGCAGGCGGCCCCCTGTCTCGAATGGACACAGGCCGCGGCGGCGTGGACAGCGAGCCCTGTTCAAAATGAACAAGATCCGCTGTTGGGCATCGTACCCATTCTTTCCGTGCCCATCTCTCGGGGAGACGTAAGACCCGGGTACGGGGGACTCGGAAATCCCCGACGAGGTCGTCAAAAAAATGACGAGGCCGAGCCTGCATGTTGACGAGGCCTCCCGCTGCAGACATCCCACGAAACTCCTCCTCGTCAAAATCCGAGTCGCGGTCGTCAAAAAACGATGGCGAACCCGAGTCCCGGCAAACCCGGGTCTTACGCTCCCCCGAATCTCGTGCGTGCAGAACTGCATGACCAGCGCAGCGGCGGCCGGCGGCGGCCCGCCGGCCGCCTGGGCGCCGCTCGCCACGGGCCGCACCGCGGCGGGGCGGCTGGTCAGCAGGCAGGGCAGCGCCGAGGCGGGCGCGGGCGCGGGCGCGGGCGGGCGCGGGCGGGCGGCGGCCGCCTCCGAGGCCGAGGAGACGCACACCACGCGCTCAAACCTATACAGGGCAGTCTTTTAATCCATGGGATGTGTTTGAAACATACTGTTTTTTTTAAGGATGGTGAATCTAGGAGTATCTTTATGCATGAGCTCATGGTTGTTTCCAGTACGAAGCCCCTGCATCTTTTATACATGATCCGCACGCGGAGCATGTATGAAAAACGGCACTGTATAGTCACCCCGTATGATGATGCCGAGACTTTTTGCGAGCGGGGCGCGGCCAGCGAAAGCGGCCAAGGATGGGCCCAAAGGGGAGGATGCAAGGGTCACCTTGGAAAGTCCGCCATCCTCACTCCGCGGGCTGACTATAGCCCATGCTCGGCGACTCCGAAGACGCGGTTTGCAGAGGGTGTGGTTGGCATCCCACACCCTGCGGGGCACTCCGGGGTGCAGGCGGGGACCTCGACAGGGCTCTCCGCCGCGCCCCCGAGGAGCCCTGCGACGAGTGCCGTGCCCTCACAGGCCCCCAGCGGCGCCGCCCGCAGACCACACCCTGGCGTGACCCTGCGCAGCCGCCGAGATAGGCTGGGTAGTCGAAGCCAATCTGGCGCCAATCTGGCAGGCCCAATCTGGCAAACGGGGGCAATCTGGCGAGGGAGCCAACACGAATCCAGTCTGGCGAATCACCCAGATCGTCCAGCTTGGCCGGGCCAGATTGGCCCTTGGGGCCCAATCCAATCTGACAGTCTGGCCTTCGACTACCCAGGAGGAGGAGGAGGAGGAGGAGGAGGAGGAGGAGGAGGAGGAGGAGGAGGATAAGGAGGAGGAATGGCCCAGGCCCCCTCGACTCGTGAAGAGCTCACGGCGGAAGGTGGTTCCCCAGCTTCGGACTCCGGTGGGGGGTCCTCACCGGGCCGGGGGTCCCGGGGAGCGGGTCGAGACCTCGTGGGGGTCGACGCTATGACAAAACAGAAGCCAGGACGTCGGGGGTCCAGGGGGGACGGGCAAGGAGATGAAGGCGCCACAGGCATGGGTGCGGGTTGGACCCAATACACCCTGCGAAATGCTTAAGAAATCATGGGTTAAGAAATTCATAGTCTCAGAATTTGAATAAAAACTCCAATTGTTCTACCAAATTTGTAGGATTTACACTGAAACATTAAGAATAATCGAGACACTGGCCGAAATTTTAAGTTTTCTTAAGCATCGCCTAAGGTGTAGGGGCTCCCGCTCGAGCAGGGGGCCCCATGCGACAACACACTCACGGACCCACAGCCCCCCACGGAGTGCCACCCGAGAGATCTGGGGCTGCATAGGTATGGGTGCTAGCTGTCAGCTCATGATCGGTTGGGGGGCAGCAGGCAGGCAGCCCTGCATCGAATCAGAAAACAGTCATCGCATCGTCTGGAAGCGGAGCCGACCCAAGACGCCCCGAAGGGGCCTGCAGAGGCCCCCCAAAAGCCCACAGGAGGCCCAACGATGCCCGCAAGAGGGCCCCCAGATGATCCAACAGAGTAAATGTTGAGCACGGCTTCGGGTTACCCAGGTGGACGCACGGCGCCAAGACACTGCTACGACAACGCCCCTCGGAAGAAAGACTTCGGGCTTCCAAGGGGTCGGTGGTACGCCGTAAACCAATGAATCCGAACATCGTCATCGCATCGCCTAGAACCATATCGCTGCGAATCGCCGGCGAGCCGGATCGCAAACCAGACCGCGAACGTGTCCAGCAGAATCGCAGACCAAATCGCGAGCGGGCCAGATCGAACTAGGAACTGGATCGCGAGCGGCTCGTACGGGGGGGTCTGCGGGCCCGGGGCTCGTTTTTGCGACCCTTCCTGGAGCCCATCGAACGGATCTGCTCGACTCCAGTTCGACTACAATACATCGCCTCAAGTTCGACTCGTGTTCGACTCAGCGTTCGACGCATGAGCGGAGCGAGTGGAACGAGCATCTAAGCAACACACCCGCCCAGAGGAGACGGGTCTGTCTTCATATGAGAAAGAACGTGCTCTACCGTTGCTGGCAGAACACCGGGAAGGGGTCACCGGGGGGTTCCAACCCGTCCCCCCTCCCCCTCTCGAAAACCGGGGGGGGATCACTGGGGGTTCCAACTCCCCCTTCCGCCCCCCTCCCCGGTCGATCATGAAAAGGGGGGGGGGTTCACTACCGGTTCGAACCCCTCCACCCCCCCCTCCTGGAAAACCGGGCGGGGTCACTACCGGTTCGAACCCCCCCCAGCCTCCCCCTCGCCGCAAAGACTCCCCCTCCTCTCCCACTCTGGATTGGGGACTGGTGGGGACAGTGGTTGGGACGGTGGTGGGGATGGTGGTGGGGAGTGGGGACGGTGGGGAAAGTGGGACCGTGGTGGGGACAGTGTGGGAACAGTTGGGGCAGTGCGACAGTGGCGGGGGCACTGGCGGGGGTGGTGGGGACAGCAGTGGGACAGTGGTGGGGACGGTGGTGGTGGGGACAGTGGTGAGGGCGGTGGTTAGGACGGTGGTGGGACAGTGGGTACAGTGGTCAGAGAAGTGGGGACAGCGGGGACAGTGGTGGGGACAGTGTGGACAGTGGGGCAGCACAGTGGGACAGCGGTGGGGACAGTGGGAACAGTGGGACCGTGGTGGGGATAGTGGGGACAGTGGGACAGTGGTGGGGACAGTTGGGACAGTGGTGCAGTGGGGAGAGTGGTGGGGACAGTGGGGACAGTGCGACGGCGGTGGGATAGTGACGGAGACAGTGGGACAGTGGTGGGGACGGTGGTGGTGGGGACAGTGGTGAGGGCAGTGGTGAGGACGGTGGTGGGACAATGGGACAGTGGTCCAGTGGGGAGAGAGGTGGGGACAGTGGGGACAGTGGGACAGTGGCGGGAACAGTGGGACAGCTCAGTGGGACAGCGGCGGGGATACTGGGAACAGTGGGACAGTGATGGGGACAGAGGGGACAGTGGGACAGAGGTGGGGACAGTGAGGACAGTGGGACAGAGGTGGGGACAATGGGGACAGTGGTGGGGACAGTGGCGGGGACAGTGGGGACAGTGCGACGGTGGTGGGGGCATGTGAGGGGACAGTGGGGACATTGGGACAGTGATGGGTGATGGGGACGGTGGTGGTGGGGGCAGTGGTGAGGGCGGTGGTGAGGACGGTGGTGGGACCCGGGAGTCCGTGGGGGGAGGGAGGGGGGAGGGGTTCGAACCGGTAGTGACCCCCCCCTGGTAGTGACCCTCTTTTCCGGAGGGGGGGGGAGGTGTTAGGGGGGGGGGGACAGGGGAAGGAAGGGGGGAGGGGGGGAGGGGTTCGAGCAGGGGGGGGGGGGATGGGAACTTCGGAGGGGCGGGGGGACCCCCGGGTTGCGGAGGAAGAGGGGGGGGAGAATTTTCCGTAAAAAAACGGCGGTGAATCACGCTCTCTCTCATCTTGGCACTTTCGGACTGTCGCTGACTCACTTCGCCGGGTCCGGGCCTCGTTGTTTGCGATGACTTGCCAGGACTGGGGCTCGGTCGGGAGGAGGATAGGCGGGGTGAGGCGGGGGACACGATGGTCAGTTCCCATCGCCAAGAGGTATGGGTGTTTGGCTGTTTTATGAGCAGTGTGGGCATCTTGGGCTCGGGGGATGGATCGTGCCGCAGGGCACATCGCAGAGGAGGACGAGGGTGACGATCGAGGGTCGAAGGTCGATGCTTGTCAACACACACACGCACACCGTTTGGGCTCTCTGGGGCCTTTCGGGAAGACATCTCGCTGCCGCGGGCGGGTTCCCGTCGAACTCCCGACCAGAGCGCACCTCGAGGCTGGTCAACGGTCCCGTCCTTCGATCCTGAGAGGAGGGACGAGGAGCGAGGCGGGGATTTATCCATATCCACCGCATGGGAACCGACGTCCTCGTGCCCCAGCGTGCGGTGGATATGGATATAGTTTGGTCCCTGGGGGCCCGAGTATATCCAGATCCACTGCCTGCCGACGTCCCCGAAAATTCATCCAAATTCATCCTCCAGGCGGTGGTCAAGTACAACTTCCCGCCTCGGAGAGGAATGAGGGCGATTGGGGGGGGATGGAGACCGCCCCACTGAGCGACGAGCAAACAAAAACTGGTCTTCGGCGAGTTGGCTCAGCGACCTGACGCGGTGGCCCACGCACACCGCCAGCGCGGCACGCCGCGCGGAGAGGATGGCGCCCACGCGCGACCCCTTTGCGCGGGCAGCTGGCGCGCCACTGTCCGTGCGGGCGACCTCGTTTGCTCCCGTCGCCGTCTGACTACCTACCAGACCACCCCAACCCAACCCGAAGACCCAAATTTCGGGTTGGGGGGGGTACGGGTTCCATATGTGTTTTCTCGATGTTCCCCGACCCCCCCCCACTGGAAATGGAGGGCAAATTGAAGCCTTCGGGTTGGGTTGGGGTGGTTTGGTGGGTGGTGACCGTCGCCCAGATAGGGTCCGAGTGACCACAGGAAGCAGCGCGGAGCCCCCCCCCCTGGGGTTCTGCCCCAATCAGTGCGTGCGCTGTGACGGGGTCCTGGCGGAAGCTGAGAGAGCTGGCGAAACATTCCCGCCGAATTTGGTAGCCAGCTGGGTTTCCGGGTTCCCGGTTCCGGGTTCCGGGTTCCCGGTTATTCCCGGGCTCCGGGTCGTCAGCGAAAACCGTCCACTGATTGGGGCTCGTACCTGGTGTATGATCGACAACATCCACAAGAGAATAACCAAGTACGGAGGGGGGAACGGGAACGGGGACGGGAACGGGCGCCCCCGTCGCGCTGGGGCGCGGTCCCACTAGGAACAGAGCGGTGCCGCCATGGCGCCGATTAGTCGGGCTCTCCAAGACTGTGCAGCGCGAGAGCGTGAAGCGAGACGGACGGGGGAGAAGCAAGATGGGAAGCAAACAAGGACCTGCACAAGTACGGAAGGGGGGGGAAGCAGAACTGTCAGCACAGACAGCGTACAGCCATCGCGCTAGCAGAAGGACTGCCGAGCAAGGAGCGAAGGGGCTTGCTCTCGCCACGGCGAGCCTCGTCCACGAACAGGCCTTCTGACCTAGATCTGAGGAGCGGCCCAAAAAATCATAGCCCCTCTTGAACCCAGACATTTGAGCAGGGGCCGACCGTCCCGGCATTCCTACAGGCCTACCACGACATGCTCTTAGAACCCCGAGCATGTTCTGAGAGCACAAGAATGTTTTATAGGACAAATTCCCGACGTGCCAAAGCAAGGAAGTCTCAGCCACAAATGTTCTTAAGAACATGTCGTGCAGACCACTGATAGGCAAGCCAGGATGCTTCGCCACCGCTCGAGAAGTGGCCCTTACTTCTGCGGGCAAGGTGTACACCTATATATCCAATGCGGCCTGGACTCTCTAGAAAATTACCGGCACCGCTGCTCCCCCATGGCCTCTCCCGGGGTGCGTTCTGACAATGATCTCGCAACGAATCCAGCGGTGGCGACGAGGGCCTCCCAGGAGGCCCAGAAAGTGGCGACGAGGGCCTCCCAGGAGGCCCGAAAAGGCGCCCACGAGGAAGGGTAGCGATATGGGCAAGTACCTTTCCTCGTCCGAGCGCCGCCGAGAGATCGGCGGTCGGCCTCCGCTGGCGGATCCCCAAACTCCTGGGCGGGGAGGGGCCGTCGAGTCCTTCCTGGCGATCAGTGGACGATTGGGGGTCGATGCCTCCCTCCGCATGCCTAACCCCAGGAAGCATTTAAGAACCCCCCCGGCGATATCGTAGCACCGCGTTTTTTATTCGATATTCCGAAGGGCCGAAATAACCGAACGATAGCTGTAGCACCCGGACACGATGATGATGATGATGATGATGATGATGATGATGATGATGATGATGATGATGATGATGATGATGATGATGATGATGATGATGCGGATATGGATGATGGTGCGGAAGGGTTATCGATGTGCTGGAGGGGGGGGGGTTCTTAAATGCTTCCTGGGGTTATTCCCGTGTCTGGTGGTTGATGAGCCACAGCTCGGCTCTCTGGCGGCCGTTTGGGACGATTCTGGTACCCCCGGTCGCTGCTGGAACGCATCCCTGAGTTGCAAAGACCGCCGAGAACCGACGAAAACATCCAGAAACTTCAAACCCCGAACTCGAACCTCGATGCACCTCCCCCTGTGCAGATCCCCCCCTGTCGTTGCCACCCTATCGTTGTCCACCCTATCCCCCTTATGTCTATCCTCCCGCGTTGCCCATCGCCGCTATGCACCTCCCCCCAGTTACGATCAATGGACGACTGAGGGGTCGATGCATCTCCCCCTGAAGTAGGAGCTCGACCACAAGAAACCCTCCACAAGAAACCCAACCCTGAGACCCCAGGACGTCCGGTGATCTTCCGTGTGGGAACGTCACGCTTACTCCAGATTTCGTAATAAAAGGGAGGGGGTCTCATTTCGGGGGGGGTCTCTTCCAGGCTATCTTGGAGGGCCTGGGGGGGTCTGGGGACGATGTTTTGGAGGGTTCTCCCACGGGGGGGGTCTGAAATGGCTTGTCTTGGAGGGTCCAGACCCCCTCCCTTTTATTACGAAATCTGGAGTACCATAGCAACCAAGAAGCCCATGGCCACCTGGAGGCAACAGCGGGGTGTCTCCCCGGCTCCCGCCGTGAGGCTGCGCGCTCCGGCTGCGACGCCCTGGGACGCACATGTCGAAACTTTTCGAGCTGGGCTGGCCATCGGAAGAGGAGGAGGAGGAGGAGGAGGAGGAGGAGGAGGAGGAGGAGGAGGAGGAGGGGAAGGAGGAGGAGGAGCAGGAGGAGGAGGAGGAGGTCTTAATAAGCGTCGGGGGGGCGTCGCCCCCGCCGACAGCCCCACGTCGACCCCCGTCGCGGGCAGCCACCGCGCGCCGACGGCGCTCCGACCCCCGTCGCGGCGCAGCGAGGCGAGGTGGACCCCCGTCGGGGGGGGGAACCTCCCCGCACGCTCATCGAGACACCCGGGAGTAAGGATGGACCGAGGAGGCGATGGGAGGCCCAGAGATGGGCACCAACACCAACACAGGGTGTTGCCTCCACAGGGGGGAGATGATCCTCGATGTCGGTGTTGGTGGTAATACTCCGGTCACTTCGGTAATACTTCGGCCACCGTCACCGAGATCGGGATCATCTTCCCTCGGTGGAGGCACTCCGCCGATATTGGTGTTGGTGTCAAGCTCTAGGCCTGCGAGGCGAGGCTGCCTCCGCGAGCGCGCCCCTGCCTCCGAGAGAGCGCAGCCCGCCCCCCAGGGCCGCAGGCCGCCTCGAGGAGGAGGAGGAGGAGGAGGAGGAGGAGGAGGAGGAGGAGGAGGAGGAGGAGGAGGGGGAGGGGGAGGGGGAGGGGAGAGGAGGAGGAGGAAGGAGGAGGAGGAGAGGAGGAGGAGGAGGAGGAGGAGGAGGAGGAGGAGGAGGAGGAGGAGGAGGAGGAGGAGGAGGAGGAGGAGGAGGAGGAGGAGGAGGAGGAGGAGGAGGAGGAGGTCGGTCCCCCCAAGCCGCAGGCCGCCAGGGGCGCCTCGAGGCCGGGCGGCGCGCGGAGGCCCGGCGGCGGGGGCGGGCAGGCTGCCGCGGGCGGGGGCGGCTGCCACGGCACTGGCGCGCGCGCGCGCCGCGGGTGCTCGGGGCGTCGAGGATGAGGAGGAGGAGGAGGGGGAGGAGGAGGAGGAGGAGGAGGAGGAGGAGGAGGAGGAGGAGGAGGAGGAGGAGGAGGAGGAGGGGGAGGAGGGGGGAGGAGGGGAGGAGGAGGAGGAGGAGGAGGAGGAGGAGGAGGAGGAGGAGGAGGAGGAGGGAGGAGGAGGAGGAGGGAGGAGGAGGAGGAGCAGGAGGAGGAGGAGAGGAGGAGGGGGAGGGAGGAGGGGGAGGAGGAGGAGGGGGAGGAGGAGGAGGAGGAGGAGGAGGAGGGGTGGAATGGCTCGGGATCAACACGCGACGTTGTGCTGTGCTCTCTGCTCGCTGCGCAAAAACTGGTTGCGGTCGCCGCAGTCTGGTGCTGCAGGGGGCCTAGGGCGCGGTGAGAGCCACAGGCACCCCGAGCCTCACCGGCTACGGCGGTCCGCCCCCGACCCGCGGTCGCCGCGGACTGGGCCGTCGCCGGCGGTCTTCGGCGCCCTTCGGGCGGTCTTCGGCGGTCTTCGGCGGTCTTCGGACGCTCCTCGGCGGTTTACCGCGGTCTCTGGCGGTTTCCAGCGGTCTTCGGCGCGAAAACTGGACGGTTGCATTCAGCAAGGGGTCCATAATCAATCGAACACCTAACTAAATGTGCCCCTGGCCTAAGGTGCCCCCAGCTTTTCGCTCCACCTTGGAGCACCTGGGGCCCTGTGGGCCTCGTGAGGGGTGCACCTTGAGTTCCTGGGGGGGGCACCTCGTTGGGCCAGGGGGGGCACTTCTGGCACTCACCCGAGCGGGGGTTGAGGCCCAGGCCGCGGGGACGGGCAGGGCTGGAGCGGAGTCCCTCGTTGTCCCTCGCTGTCCCTCGTTCTGGTCTCGTGATCCCTCGTTCTGGTTTCGCTATGCCTCGTTCTGGCTGCTTCCATATTCGCTCTGGCTCCGTTCTATCCCTCGCTCGGGCTTCGTTGTATCCCTCGCTCTGGCTTCCGAAACTGGCTGCTCGTCCCGGCTTCGCTGCCCCTCGCTACCCTGACCGCCACGGCATCGAAACCGCACGGCCCGCGACGTCGCCAGGCAGCAGCGCCCAGCCGTTCCAAGCCATGGCGGCAAAGGGGCCCTACAACAGGGCTGGGATCGGGATGAATCGCTCCAGAGCGTTCCGGAGCGCTATCAGAGCGCTCCGGAACGCTCTGGAGCGGCCGCGGCGCCCAATACATCCTCCAAACCCGCCCCTCTCCGAGGGCCCCTCTCCGAGGCGCCCCTCTCGAGGGCCCCTCTCGAGGGCCCCTCTCCGAGGAGAGCCGAAGGCGGAGGCCCCTCTCGAGGGCCCCTCTCCGAGGGCCCCTCTCCGAGGAGATTTCGAGCTACCCCGATCCGATTTTGTCCCGATCTTCGCGTCGTTTTAGGCCCCCCCGGCGAGGGGCGGCGCCCCACGGCGGGGCGGCCGGCCCAGGCCCGCCCTCGCCGCCCCTGGAGCACGGCGGGCGCTCCCTCGGCGGGGGGCGGCCCTCCGCCGCCTTCGGCTCTCCTCGGAGAGGGGCCCTCGCCGCCCATCGCGCACGGAGAGCGATCCATCGGCGGGGGCGGCCCTCCGCCGCCTTCGGCTCTCCTCGGAGAGGTGGCCCTCGGAGAGGGGCCCTCGAGAGGGGCCTCCGCCTTCGGCTCTCCTCGGAGAGGGGCCCTCGAGAGGGGCGCCTCGGAGAGGGGCCCTCGGAGAGGGGCCCTCCGTCTTCGGCTCTCCTCGGAGAAGGGCCCTCGGCTGGCCGCGGAAAGGAGAAAGAGCGCCACGGGATGGCCGGCCGGCCCCCGGGAGGGACGCCTGGGGCCTCCCCCGGGGCCCACGCTGCGAGCCGGCAGCAGAAGGCGACGCCGCATGCCTCCTCCTCCTCCTCCTCCTCCTCCTCCTCCTCCTCCTCTCTCCTCCTCCTCTTCCTCCTCGACATCACCATCATCATCATCATCATCATCATCATCATCATCATCATCATCATCATCATCATCATCATCATCATCATCATCATCATCATCAGCATCAGCATCAGCATCAGCATCATCATCAGCATCAGCATCAGCATCATCATCATCACCATCATCAGCATCATCATCACCAGCATCAGCATCATCATCAGCAGCATCATCGTCAGCAACAGCATCAGCATCATTACCATTATCATCATAATCATGCTGATCATGACCACCAACATCACAATCACCATCATCATCAGCATCATTAACATCACAATCAGCATCATCAGCATCATCAGCATCCTCATCATCCTCATCATCCTCATTATCGTCATCGTCATCGTTATCAGCATGGTCATCATTTCCATCAGCATCAGCATCAGGATCAGCATCAGCATCGTCATCGTCACCGTCGTCATCATCAACATCATCATGATCATGACCACCATCCTCGTTCTCGCGCCCGGTATCCTCCTCAGCATCATCACTATCACCATCACCATGACCACCACCACCACCAACAACACCAACATTATCATCGGAGTCGTCGTCATCATTACCACCGGCACCATCATCATCATCATCATCATCATCATCATCATCATCATCATCATCATCATCATCGTCATCATCATCATCATCATCATCATCATCATCATCATCATCATCATCATCATCACCAGCACCACCACCATCGCTATCACCATCAGCATCACTATCATCACTATCATAGTCATCATCATTAGCATCGTTAGCATCATCATCAACATCATCATCAGAAGCATCACCATAAACATCAACACCACCATCACCACCACCACCCCGGTCCTCATCCTCACGCCTACCCGCATCCTCATCCTCATCCTCATCCTCATCCTCATCCTCATCCGCGCTCCTCCTCATCATGATCATCACCTCCATCACCAGCATGATAATCATCAAATTCATCATCGTCATGCTATGTTTTCCCATCGCTCGCCAGTCTACTTCCTCGTGTTATCATCATCATCAGCAGCATCATCAGCATCATCATCATCAGCATCATCATCGTCTCATCGTCATCGCCATCAACATCTTCATCGATTCGAGCAGCAGCCACCGAGACTGCTGGACTGGCACGGTGGCGGGACGTGCTGCGGGCAGATAGATACAAACCGCACTCGGCGGCACACTCTGGACCATGCCTGGGCACCCCGCGAGATCGCTCTGCACTCGTTTCTGACAGGGACGGCGGGTGTGCTGGCGCATTATTGCCTGCTGCGCGCAGGTCCACCACGACATCGTGATGGCCAATTCCCTGCGACACGTCAGTGCTTTTCGGCAAAGATCGCGGGGGGCCCGACCTGCTCCCCGAAGTGCGCGGGCGCACCCGGCAGGCGCTGCGCGTGCCCCGAGCGCGGCGCCCCCTGGGCGCGGGTGGAGCATGTGGCACCCTTGCCGCCACGTCTGGAGCACGCCGCGCACGTGGCGCATCAAGCGCACCCGACACGCATGGACCCCCGGGGGCGCCTGGTGCGCGCGCGCGTCTGGCACGCGTCTCTGTCAGCTCCTCATACCTGTCTGTCCAAAGACGCCCGCTGCGTCCGCGGGGACTCGGGTACGACTTACAGGGCAACTTTTCATACATAGGATTTTCTAAAAATATGTGATTTTACTACATGCTGAATTCATGATTAGATTTATGCATGGACTCATCGTTGCGTTGAATACTAAATCCCTGCATTTTTTATACATGATCCGCACGCGGAGCATGTATTAAAACCGGCACTGTATATGTTGGGCGAGCGGGCGGGAATGAACCCAACAATTTGCGTCTGAGAGAGGTGTCTCGATCACTGTTCCTTATCCGCCACCGTGCTTGCACGGAATGGACGTGTTAGAAACTGGGCCGGCAGGGGAACGGAAAGAGTGGGTCCGTGGAGCGGATGTTTCACACGGTCTCGGGGTTCGGCGGCCGTTCACGCGGCAGCGGTTTCGACATAGGGATTGCCATGCATGCTTGTTGGAGCAGGCTGGAGTACGAGTCACGGTAGGACGGCCGCCGTGGACAGTGCACTGGAAAGAGGGGGAAGAGGAGAGCGGGAGAGAGGAGACTGAGAGAGCGAAGAGTGAGAGAGTGCTTGGCGAAGGATACAAGGACGGGGCGAGGAGCCTTGGCGGTGAGTGTTTGACGGCACGGTCCGCTCTGGTGGGTCCTCGTGAGAGGCTCTTGGAGGCATCTCGGAGTGCCTCTTAGAGGCCTAATGGGGGTCTTTTGGGCCGTTTGGGGGCTTTCTGGGCCCTCTTGGACCGACTTGGGGGGCTCGGGCCGGCTTGGGGCGCTCTCGGGGCCCTCGTGTGAGCCTCCTCTGGCTCCCTTGGGGCTCTCCTGGGAGGCTCTTGGGCCTCTGTGGGGCCCTCCGTGGCTCCTCTTGGAGCTCTCCTGGGCCGTCTTGAGGCGCTCTAGGACCGTTTGGGAACCTCTGGGGACGGTTTGGGGCGACCTCAGAGGCCCCCAGTGTGTGGCCGCTTTTGACCCGAAAAGGCGAGGGGGAAAATCTTGGGGAACGCAATGGGTTTCGCCTCCGGAGTCCCTCGTGGAACTCCTCGTGGGGGCCTCTGAGGCCGTCTGGGAGGCTTCTTGGACCGTCTTGGGGCCATCTTCGCCCCTTTTGGAGCGCTCTTGGGCTATCTTGCGGCCTCTTGGGCGTCTCCTGGGCCGTCTTGGAGGCATCTTAAGCCGTCTTGGGGGCCTCCTGGGGGTCTCTTGGACCGTCCAAGGCCGAAAAAGAAGCCAACATAGCCCCTGGAAGGCATGTTAGAAAAATCTCCTCCACCGTGCTTGCACGGAGTGGGCGTGTTAGCATGCGTCTTGTGTTGCCTGGTTTGTTTGGAGTTCTTGAGGGCTCCCAATCCCCTGACTGGCGCCCCACCTCAAACACCGTCGTGTCTGAAATTACTTTCTGGCGGTCCTTCCGTCCTCCAAACGTCCAAGACGGCCTCCAAGACAGACGAGACGACACCAAAACGGCTCAAGATGGCCCAAGACAGCTCAAGGGCCTTTCAAGACAGCCCCAAGACGGCCCACGATGCCCCGAAGGCGGCCTTGGAGGGCTCTAAGATCGTCGAAGAAACTCCAAGCTCCAAGATGGCTCCAAGGGGGTTCCAAGAGGGCCCCAACACGGCCTTGAAGCGCACCAAGAGAGCAGCAAGACGGCACACAGAGGCCTCTTGGGCTGCTTCAGGGTGGTCAGACACGCAAAAATGCAGAGCATCCATCAAGATTCGCCAAGATCCTAAGGGCATCTGCAGCCCTGGCCTCCTCGGGCTCTCCTGGGGGGCCTCTTGGAGTTCAAGGCAGCCCAGATGACACCAAGATGGCCCAAGACGGCCCAAGAGGCTCCCAAGACGGCCTCAAGACAGATCAAGAAGCCCCAAAGACGGCCCAAGAGGGATTCAAGCGGCCGTCCTGGATAGCCCGAGGGGGCAAAAACCATTGAGCCCCATATTGGTTCTTGACGGATGTTGAGGTTCTCGCCTGTTCGGGTTTCCGGCTGCCCCAGACGGCTCAAGAAGCCTGCAAGAGGCCTCAAATACAGCTCGAAGACAACCCGAGAGACACCCAAAAGGGTCTCAAGCCGAGCAAAAGGACCCAAAGATCGCCCAAAGGGCCCCCCCAAAAGCTCCAAGACGGCTGTGAACCACTCCAAGAGGGCACCAACACGGCTTAGAGAGGCCCCCAGGCGGGCTCCATAGGCGTCTGACGGGCCACGAGTCCCCCAAGACGGCCCAAGAAGCTCCAAGAGGCCTCCAAGAGGCCCCATGAGGCCCCCAAAAGGCCCCCAAGAAACTTTCAGGTAGCTCCCAGGATGCCTCCAGGAGGCCCAAAAAATGTTTCTCCTAATCCTCGCGTTGTTCCCCCTCCTCCTCCTCCTCCTCCTCCTCCTCCTCGTCCTCCTATTCCTCCTCGTCCTCCTCATCCTCCTCCCTACCACACGAAAGAAAACGATGTCGGGATCACGACCCGTCAACTACTCGTCGGAGTTGCGCGTTTCCTACACTCGGCCTCATACCTGCTGCACTGACAGGCACAGTGGCGGGGCTTGCTGCGGGCAGCAGGATGAATAGACACCCCCTCTCCAACACGGCCGACGACGTACCCAGGACAATGCGGGACCCCCGGAATCCCTCTCAAAAACAACGCAACTGCGCACTGCGGCAACATCTGGACCGTGCGCGGGTGCCCCGCGAGCACGCTGAATTGGTCCTTGAGAGGGGCGTCGGGGGTGCCCTCATATTGCCCGCTCTCCGCAATCCGACCGTCCCTGTCAAAACACACAAAAAAAAAAGATTGCGGCAAAGTCTGGACCGTGCGCGGGCGCCCCATGACTACTACGCATTGGTTTTTGACAGGGGCGGCGGTGCCCCCGAACTGTCCGCTCTGCGCAAGCTCACATCTCTGCCAACGCAGGATGTAAAGTACACTGCGTGCCAAAAGCTGGGTCATGCGCGGGCGGCCCGCGATCACTTTGCACCGGTGCTTGGTAGGGACGGCGGGGGAGTCCTCATGTTGTCTGCTCTGTCTTTCCGACGGGACTCATGAACTCACTGGGGTCGAAGCGATCGAAGCCCCGGGCTCGGATGCTGCCCATGTGTTGGGAGGGCGGGTGGGAGTGAGCGTCACGGCGTGCGGCTGGAGGTCACTCGCTTGACCCTTTTTCCTCGCCCCTCCACCTGGGTCTGGACGGGGCGCCCAGCGGGTCGTTAGAGCGTCCAAGATAGCCCAATATGGCTCCGAGGGGGGCCCCAAATCGCCCAAGATCGCCTCCTTCATGGCTCGAGAAAACGCAAAATCGCCCAAGATGAAGCCCTTCAAGCGCAAGCGGCAAATCAATGCGTTTTGCCTTCGTATCTGTTCGCTTATGATGGCCGTCCGACGCCGCCCCGAAGACGCCAGGAGCGACATCCTGAGCGACTCCGAGCGTGAGGCTCCTCGAGAAGTCCAAACGGTGCGACGCTCACTCGATCAGGGCAACTTCCCTGAACATCGTTCCTGCATGGGCTGGTGGGGATACTTGTTTGCTCGCGAGCGCGCAGGGGTGCCAGGCGCCGTCGAAAAAACGCGGCTAACAAACATTCCGCACGAGAGCACACAGGAGCGAGCTACGCTGCGGCTCAGGAAAAGGGGTGGACCAAGAGCCTGGTGGAGATACACAAAGCGTGTTCTTCTTTTCACAGCGTAACCCCCCAGAAGTCTCGACCCACCCCTGGTATCCCATCTTTCGCTCCGAGCAATTCGTCTCACGGTCCTGGAGCCCGTAATGGGGGCTCCCTGGAGGCCGAGGACGGCGAACAGCCGCCGCCCTGCCTTGTGCTGGAATGTTTTTGTTGCTATATATATATATATACATACACAAAAATACTTGCCATGCGTGATCGGGGGAGCGGGTTTCGCCCCCCCCCCCCCTCCTGCCCCGAATACAACGCGGCGGGGGGCCGCCCAAAAGCCCAGGAGATCCTGAGGACGAATCCGCAGGAGATCTCCACGCCGCAAAATGTGGGCAACGAACAGCGTGGCATGATCCGGGGGCGGGGGGGGGGAGGCAGAGGGCCGATCACGACCATGATCGCCCAGGCCCTGGAAAAAGAAATAGGCTCCAACGAACCCAGCATGAGTACCCGACTACCTACAAGGCCACCCCAGCCTGACCCGAAGACCCGAATGTCTGCTTGGGGTGGACATGCGGGTTTCACACGTGTTTTTCAATGCTCCCCGACCGGGAAGGAGGAGGAGGAGGAGGAGGAGGAGGAGGAGGAGGAGGAGGAGAAGGGAGGGGGAGGAGGGAGGAGGAGAGGGAGGGAGGAGGGAGGAGGGAGGAGCCAGGGAGGGAGGGAGGGAGGGAGGGAGGGAGGGGGAGGGAGGGAGAGAGGAAGGATGAGGGAGAAGAGAGGAGGGAGGAGGCAGGAGTGAGGAGGGAGGGAGGGGACGGAGGGAGGGAGGGAGGGAGGGAGGGAGGGAGGGAGAGGGAGGGAGGAGGGAGGGAGGGTGGGAGAGATCTGAGAGGAGGAGAGGGAGGGAGCAGGGAGGGAGCAGCAGGGAGCGCAAATCGGAGCCCTGGGGTTGGGCTGGGGTGGTCTGGCAGGCGGTGCACGGCGGGCGAGGCCCGCCGGGGGCGCCCCGCGCGGCCCGGCCTGTGGCGAGCGCCACGGCCACGGCGGGGCTGTGGCGGGGTGGCGGCAGCGGCTCGCCCTGACGAGGCGCGCGAAGGGGGGCGCCCGATGCAGACAGCCAGGTCACTCCAGATTTTGTAATAAAGGGAGGGGGGTCTCATTTCGGGGGGGGTTCTCTTCCAGGCTATCTTGGAGGGCCTGGGGGGGTCTGGGGACGATGTTTTGGAGGGTTCTCCCACGGGGGGGGGGTCTAAAACTTCTCGTCTGGGAGGGTTGAGACCCCCTCCCTTTTATCACGAAATCTGGAGTATGGGGCGTGAAAACGACCACAGCCGCTGCTTTTCTTCTGTTGCCGCCCTCCAGCCCGCAGAGACACAGCAGAGGCTGTGGTCATCTGCGTGGAGTTGGCACTAGGGGAGGGACCACAACCGCTGCTCCTTCTTGCGGCCGGCTGGAAGGCGGCGCAAACAAGAAGCAGTGGCTGTGGTCATTTTCCCGTCCCAGTCTCAGAGATCTCTGAGTTACTCCAGATTTCGTAATAAAGGGAGGGGGGTCTCATTTCGGGGGGGGTCTCTTCCAGGCCATCTTGGAGGGCCTGGGGGGGTCTGGGGACGATGTTTTGGAGGGTTCTCCCACGGGGGGGGGTCTAAAACTTCTCGTCTGGGAGGGTTGAGACCCCCTCCCTTTTATCACGAATTCTGGAGTATGGGGCGTGAAAACGACCACAGCCACTGCTTTTCTTTTGTTGCCGCCTTCCAGCCCGCAGAAACAAGGCAGAGGTTGTGGTCATCTGCGTGGAGTCGGCACCAGGAAAGGGACCACAACCGCTGCTCCTTTTTCGGCCGGCTGGAAGGCGGCGCAAGCAAGAAGCAGTGGCTGTGGTCATTTTCCCGTCCCAGTCTCAGAGATCTCTGAGTTATCCCTGTCGGATTCTGTCCCCGTCCTGGCTTCGTCTCTAGGGGGAAAACAAACCTACCTCGCTTTTGACCACCCTCGCTTCCAAGAGATACCAAACGATGCCAAACCACGGCCTGTACTGGTCAGGCCGCTTGACGAGGAGGCGCGTGGTATGGCTTGGTTTTGCCTGGAAGCGAAAGCGGGGTAGGTAATTCACGCTCTGAGTCTCAACGGGGGTGGGCCCAGACTCCCAACGAGAGGGGTCTTGTCCGAGCAACCGGCCCCCGCACGTCTCCGCCCCCCTTGTACCAGGACCGGGGCGGGCTCTGGCCGTGGTTGTGGCTGCATCTGGGAGGGAGGGACTGATGGCTTTCTTCTTCCAGCCGCGGCCGGTCGCGGTCGCGGTCGCGGTCGCGGTCGCGGGCGCGGGCGCGGCTGGGAGGGGAAAACCATCGCGTTTTTTTCGCGGTGGTTCTCTGTTTCCAGCCGCGGGGCAGGGATCGACCTAAACAATGTTTTTTCCTCTGTTTCCAGACGCGGGGCAGGGATCGACCTAAACAATGTTTTTTCGTTTTCGTGTTGTTTTCGTTGTCCCTCGTCTGTTGTCCGTCGTTTTGTCTTCGATCCGCCTTTGCTGCAAAACGGAATCGAAACCAAAACGGCCCACGGCATCGCCAAAACATCGTTCAGGTCGACCCCTGGGGGGGCGGCGGCCAATTGGGTGGCGTCCAAGAGGGGGCGCAAATCATGGGCCGCAGAAAGACTTACCAAATGCTATATGCCCTTCTTGGAGGCGCGCGTCCCAAGCGGTGTGGCCACAAAGCGCCCGCCACGACGCATCTACTAGAATATTTCTCGGTGCGCTGATCGCCCCTGGGGGGGAGGACGCACACGTAGTAGTAGTAGTAGTAGTAGTAGTAGTAGTAGTAGTAGTAGTTGTTGTTGTAGTAGTAGTTGTAGTAGTAGTAGTAGTAGTAGTAGTAGTAGAGTAGTAGTAGTAGTAGTAGTAGTAGTAGTAGTAGTAGTAGTAGTAGTAGTAGTAGTAGTAGTAGTAGTAGTAGTAGTAGTAGTAGTAGTAGTAGGTAGTGTAGTAGTAGTAGTAGTCGTCGACGTCGTCGTCATCGTCGTCGTAGAAGTAGTAGTAGTAGTAGTAGTAGTAGTAGTAGTAGTAGTAGTAGTAGAAGTAGTTAGTAGTAGTAGTCGTAGTAGTAGTACTAGTTTCAGTAGTGAAAGTAGTAGTAGTAGTAGTAGTAGTAGTAGTCGTAGTAGTAGTCGTAGTAGTAGTAGTAGTAGTAGTAGTAGTAGTAGTGATACTAGTAGTAATACTAGTAGTAGTAGTAGTAGTAGTAGTAGTAGTAGTCGTAACAGTAGTAGTAGTCGTAGTCGTAGTAGTCGTAGTCGTAGTAGTAGTAGTAGTAGTAGCAGCAGAAGAAGTAGTAGTAGTGACAGCAGCAGCAGCAGCAGCAGTAGTAGTAGTAGTAGTAGTAGTAGTAGTCGTAGTAGAAAGAAGAAGCAGTAATAGTAGTAGTAGTAGTAGTAGTAGTAGTAGTAGTAGTAAAAGTAGTAGTAGTAGTAGTAGTAGTAGTAGTAGTAGTAGTAGAGGTAGTAGTGGAACAGTAGTAGCGGTAGTAGTAGTAGAGTAGTAGTAGAGGTAGTAGTGGTGATACGAATATCAGAAGTAGTAGTAGTAGTAGTAGTAGTAGAAGTAGTAGTAGTAGTAGTAGTAGTAGCCGTGGTATGTAGTAGGCATAGTAGTAGTAGTAGAAGAAGTAGTAGTAGTTGTAGTAGTAGTAGTAGTAGTAGCAGTAGTGATACTCGTAGTATTAATAGTCGTAGTGGAAGGGGTCGTAGTAGTAGTAGTAGTAGTAGTAGTAGTAGTAGCAGTAGTAAACGTAGTAGTAGTAGTAGTCGTCGTAGTAGTCGATGTAGTAATAAAGGTACTAAAAGTAATAGTAATACTAATAGTATGAGTAATCGTCGTGGTAGTAGAGATAGTAGAGCAGTAGTAGTAGTAGTAGTAGTAGTCGTAGTAGGTCGTTGTGATAGTAATATTAATATTCGTCGTAGAAGTAGTCGTAGCAGTCGTAGACATAATAAGAATTGTATTAGTCGTAGTAATAGTCGTGGTAGCACTAGTACTAGTAGTAGTAGTAGTAGTAGTAGTCGTAGTAGTACTAGTAGTAGTAGTAGTAGTAGTAGTAGTCGTAGTCGTAGTAGTCGTAGAAGTAGTAGTAGCAGTAGTGGTGGTAGTAGTAGTAGTAGTAGTAGTTGTGGTAGTGGTAGTGGTAGTAGTAGTAAAGATAAAAATAGTAGAAGTAGTAGTAGAAGTAGTAGTAGTAGTAAAAGTAGTAGCAGTAGTAGTAGTAGTAGTAGTAGTAGTAGTAGTAGTAGTAGTGCTAATAGTAGTCGTAGTAGTAGTAGTAGTAGTAGTAGTAGTAGTAGTAGTAGTAGTAGTAATAGTGGTAGTGGTAGTAGTAGTAGTAGTCGTCGTAGTAGTAGTAGTAGTAGTAGTAGTAGTAGTGGTAGTAGTAGTAGTAGTCGTCGTAGTAGTCGTAGTAATAACATAGTTGGGCGACGCCAAAATCATGGCCGGCGGCAGATGCGCAACCCAGGGTGAGGGCGGGTCGCAATCAGATAAGACGAGGCGCCATGACATCTGGGGAGATATCATCGCCCCCGCCATGGTATTCACCACCCCCTAGTCATCACCCCCCACTTGGCCGCCCCCGAGCGGGGGGGGGCAGGCGCTGGCCGGGCAGGCAGATATGCCCAGGAGAGACCAAAAACAATTGCGTCCCACGACTTGCAAAACAACCACTCGCAAATGGCCTGGAACCAGCGAAGGGGAATTGGCGATCCCTTACGTCGAAGCAGACGTTTCTTTTTGTCGGACGTTTGTGAATCGGCACTTTGTAGGTAGTGAAACGCGCTCGGTGAGACTAGGCGGAATCGGAAACATCATTCTTTCCCGTAATGGAATCGCCTGAAAATTGACTCGCTTTGCCAGTATCGCCCTGCGTGCCACGGAAACGATGCACGGGAAATCCCAGGCCACGAGGAGGAGGAGGAGGAGGAGGAGGAAGAGAATGAGGAAGACCAAGCGGCTCACGCGAATGACCGCGGCAAATGAAAATGCGATTGCAACTCCGGGCGGCCCTAAGCTGCCAGCGCTAGGCGGAACCAACATGAAGCGGGACCACACCGGATCATGCGGAACTAAGCCGGAGTCATCGGTCGGGATCAAGCCGCAGTAGGCTGGTTTGCGACGACGGGCATACCAGCGCCGATGCTGAATTCAACCTCCTAGGAGTTGCATCTTACCCTACAGGCACACGGCGCTGATAATCTGCCGACCCCTCCAACTGGCCGCGTGCAAATCTTAAGTGCTTCTGGCAACGACCAGCGGCGAACCTACGCGAAACGATGATTTCGCTGCGCGATGGCAGAACGACTCGCGCGCCACCGGGAAGGCCCACGGACAGACCTGAAAGATGCCTGCCAAGCTACCATCAGCGCGCGCAGTCTCCACGCAATGCGACACACGAAAATACAATAATAACGTTGAATGACATAGCAGGATATTCCCAGAAAAGGAAACAAATTCAGGAGAGTTCAGCACATTACATGCAGTCCACAACTATGAATGCAATACATTCCGACTGAAAACAATGAAATGCAACAGGTCCACGCGGGCCGCAAAGTGCGTGCGGGGTGCAAAACAAAATACTGCACGGCAATTCTATGTTTGGCGCGCGCTCGTTTTCAACTTGATTATTGTTGCACGCGCAAAATATCAGGACATGTCAAACCCTCACAGCAACTAATAATGTCAAGCCTTCAAATCAATGTGAATGCGTGCCCATGACATTCCAGATCTGGCAAGACGACTCAAGAAGCCCGCGCTCGTGAAACGTGGGCACTCATTCTTCAGGAAGCATTTTCAAAACAATGCGTACCACGTTTGTGAAAAAAAACACACCTTCGCGCGACAGTAAGCATGTTTCGGTGAATGCGCACCACGCTGATGCAAAGCACACCTTCGCAAGAGGAGCGGCGACACTCCGCGCCGCTGCGACGCAGGGAAGAAGGGGCCGGCCAGGTGGTGCTTGTCGCCGAGCGACGTGGCCATCGCCTGGAGGCACGTCTTGAGCCCCAGGGCCACGGGGTCCGCGGGGCGGCCTTGCCAGAGGCCGTCGAGCGCCCCCCCCCCCCCCAGCGCAGACCACCGAGCGTGAGCAGAAGCCGGAGAACGGACCAGACCAGACCACCCCAGCCCGACCCGAAGACCCGAATTTCGGGTTGGGGGGGGGGAGGAGGAGGAGGAGGAGGAGGAGGAGGAGGAGGAGGAGGAGGAGGAGGAGGGAGGAGGAGGAGGAGGAGGAGGAGGAGGAGGAGGAGGAGGAGGAGGGTTGGGGGGAACCCCCCCAACCCGATTTCGGCTTCAGATGTGTTTTTTCCATGTGTTCCCAGAACCCCCCCCTTCACTGGAAACGAAGAGCAAATCGGGGCCTTCGGGTTGGGCTTGTTTTTTTTTTGTGGGCTTCAGCGAGGCGTCGCCGGCCTGGGCGCGGGCTTGAGGCCGGCGCAGAGGCCGTCAGCAGTGGCTTGTGATTTCGGCATAAGGATTTAACTTGGAAGAAGCCCTAGGTGAAACGCGACCGAGATTAACTAATCTCGGTCACGTTTCGCCCGAGACTTCTGGGCAAAAAAAAAAAACAAAAACCAAAAAAAAAAAACAAAAAAAACGGGCATGCCTGTCGTGTGGACCCCGTCGATCTGCGACGGTCCCGCTGTTCGAGCCGCATCGAGCTGGGAGGGCCCCGTTTTGTGGCACCATTGCAGCGCCAAAAAATCTCCAGGGTGAGGCCCCCCCACGGCACGTCCGCGTCGTGCCGAGCTCGGCGGCTGCCTCCCGACACCGCTAGGGGGCAAGCAAACCTACCTCGCTTTTGACCACCCTCGCTTCCAAGAGATACCAAGCGATGCCAAACTACGGCCCGTACTGGTCAGGCCGCTTGACGAGGAGGCGCGTGGTATGGCTTGGTTTTGCCTGGAAGCGAAAGCGGGGAAGGTCATTCACGCTCTGAACCGCGGAGATCGTTCCGCCTTGAGCGATCGGCCGTCTCCGAAACGTCAGGCTGTTCCACATCGACCGACTCTGGGCTGCCGGCGGCGCTGAATCTTGAGCGCCCTCGGTGGGGGTCGCCGCTGGTCGACACTGCGCAAACCTACTGTACGCATATATAAACTTTCGGAGCTCCGCGCGGATTTCACTTATCTGATCCCCCGTCCTGGCGCGCTCCGCGCGCCCCAGAGGGTGGCCCAGCGTCGACCCAAGAACTCCACACGGAGGTCCCACAGTTGATGTTTCTGCATGTGCTCTGTCTTCGAGTGTCATGTCTTTCCCCTCCCATGGCCCCTCCCTAGCAAGGGACTCAAAAGTTAAGAGGCAACTCGTGGGAGGTCTTCGTGAGGCCCGATTGAAGGCAATGGAGCGGGATTAAACACGGGATGAGGCCTTATGCGGGATTAAGCCGGATTAGGCGGAATCGATTAAGCCAGATCGAAATTCTGCCGCGTCAGGCTAATCTCTACCAGGGATCTACGAATGCCGATGCTGAACTCACCCTACCAGGAGTTGCCTTCTATCATATGAGCACCCCTCCGATGGTGCTTTCCCCTCCAAAAGCGTTTTCCCCTCCGATACGTATCGAGCGTGTGAGGTCCTTTCTCGGGGCTGAAGAAACGGGGGTCGATGCAAACAGGGGTCAGCGAGAGCGCCCGATCTTGCAAAATCCTGCAACAAACAGGGATGCACTGACCCGGGTTAGGCTGCAGGATCCCGACAAATCCTGCAAGATCTTGCAAGATCCTGCGAGGCCTGACTGACCCGAGTCTGGATTGACCCGGGTCAGCTCTCCGACTTTCCTCTCCCGTGACCCCTTCCGGGCAAACAGCTCGAAAAATCAGCCGCGCCGGCCCCGCTCTCAGTGAGCAGGGCCCCGCTCTGCCGACGCGCCCGAGACCGTACCTCCTGGATCCAATGCTGTCTTCGCCCCTACAGTCGGCCCGTAGCAGAAGGATGCGCGATATAAGGATGCAAGGGCCTTGGACAACCTTTTCGAAGCTTTTCCAACGGGGCGCGGCCAACGAAAGTGGTAAAGGATGGACCGAGGAGGCAAGGATGCGTGGGTATCCTTGGTAAGGATGCCCATCCTTACTATGCGGGTTGACTGTATCATCCGAGCGCCGCCCTGCTGATTGCCAGAGCCCGGATCATCAACGTGGGGGCGGGTCCGGGGAAACTCCTGCTTCGAGCCTCGTGGTCCCACCCCAGGGCCATCCCGGATGACCTCGGCGTCGCACCACTCCCGAATCATCGGTGGGGGGGTCTGGGGCAGCTCCTCGTTCGTGCTTCGGGGCCTAAACGGGAGCTACCCCAGGCCAGACTTACCCCAGAGGGTTCGGGCGTCCAAGACTGCCGCAACAACGAGATGCACCAAGTGATGCACCAACTCCGCCCCCACTTCGCGAAATGCCTCCCTGCTGAGCGGCCGCAAAACGTACCTTCCACATCTCGAGCCTGCTCCAGGTCCCCGTCTCCATCACGCGAGCAAACAACTGCATAAACATCGCTTTCGCAGGTCAGGCGGATTTTTGGATCAACGCTGGACCCTCCTCCCTTGCGCGCGGGGCGGGCCAGGGGCGGCGCCGGAAGCGCCCGCCGCAATCTGCGCGACGCTCCGAACGTTTATGTGTATGCAGTCTTGTTGTTCTTCGATCCACGCCCAGGCCACTGAATCGCCCACGCACAGCTCTGTCAGTCCACGATGCTGGAAGAAGGCGCACGCCAAACTGAAGGCTCAAGGCTGCGCGGGTGACCATTTGCCGCTGCTCCGCGGCCTCACGGCCGCTCTCAACGACAAGTCAGAAGGACACATCTCCTGCACACCAGAAAACTTGTCCGACGACCCAGCACTCTGGATACAGTCGGGGCCCTGAACAAGGAACCCTTTTGGTTGGGGAGGGGCTCCGCGTTCCTTAAGTGTTCCTCACCTTGCCTCAGGTTTTCCTTATGCTTTCGATAGGAAATCTAAGTTTAACTATGGAAAAAAGGGGCCTCGTTCCTCATTTAGGGTTCCTTAGGTCAAGGCCCCGACTGTAGCGAGGAAGCGCAACAAAGACGCGGATGGGTTCGCAAACATCACTGGACAGGGGTAATTCTCGGCGCCACGGATGCACACATCGTCGTTCAGACCGACTGGGGAAGCGGGGGACAACATATGCCCAAGCTTCTGTACTGGTTGGGCTCTTCATCGAATCTCGGCGCGTTTTGGTAGATGGATCTTGGCATGAAGAAAATCATAAAGTCCGGTCGTATTCCAAACTAGAACCACGCGTGTTCTTCGCGCGCGCTTAGCGTGCTAAGCGCTTAGCAGGCCTTACAATTGTCAATTTCATATAGGCGCTTGTGAGATCATTCGCGGAATTCAGAGCGGGAGTTTTGCGAGACGTGTGGCCATGCGGGGCCGCTGGGGGAGCCAGGGGGATTCTCCGACGAGTCCTGTGTTGCTCTTGAACCGCTGAGATGGGGTGCAGGAGGAAAACAAACGTATGGATGATGATTGAGAAGGGGAAAGAAATCGCGACGGCCAATCCAACACACACAACACATCCCCTCCTGCCCCGATGCCATAAACATCCCGCTGTCTCTCCTGTACTGCTTGATGTTGTTGTCCTCCATCACGGGTTAGCCGTTTCCTACCCGCATGCTTTCCGTCATCCCATCACTTTCCTGCCTTACGTGGAACGCCCAGTGAGACCACGAAGCGTGGAAACCGTATGCTGAAATGGACGGGGGGGGACTATGCGAACGCACCCTCTTGGGCGTTCGGTGAAGCTCCCTGTGGGGCCAGGAAGCGTGTGAGGGGTGTGCTGGAATGAGCGTGGAGCCCCTATGCGAACGCACCCACTGGAGTGATGATGCTGGTGCTGCTGGATGGTACCAAAGCCTAAGACATGGCTGGCGAGGACGATGACGATTGCGGTGGTGGTCATGATGCAGTGGTGACGATGGCGATGAGGACATGCAGAGGGCAGACGCAAGGATGAGAGGGTTAAGGCGGGGACGCGAGGACAGATTGTGGGGGTCGCGGGGCGCTGCTGATTCAAAGCGAGGACCAAACACCACAGGATGGCTGGAAACACCTTACCTTCTTACACTGATGTGCAATTTTATTGAACGCCATTGAGCTTTGCGCGTCTCAAGCAGACATGTTGAACAACCTTCTGGCGTTTTGGCCGCGGCGTCGCGCTCTGCGCCAACAAGGAGACGAGATTCAGAATGCGAAGGACCTTCTTCGCGAAACGACAACTCAAATTTGAACGCGGACGGCCGCGCTGCTCGAAACTCTGGCTGCACCCTCAGACAACAACCACACCAAACGACCATCCATCGGGCACCCGCTATGCAACATGGATTGGGGCTCCGCGGATGGTGCTCTTGATTGTGGCTTCGTTATCGGACAAGACCCGCACTAAACGCATATCGATCGGGCACTAACCATGTAACGCGGACTAGGGGTCCATACATGCAACCAATACCTCCCAATCTGGCGACGGATCGCGCCGATGCTTAACGGAAACGGGCCCCGTCGCGAATCCACGGGCCCTCATCCATGTTTGCGCTTCCTCGGATCCAGCCAAGGGCAGCCAAGGACAGCCAAGGACCCCCCCTACCCACACAAGGCGCTCCTGACGCGCGATCGTGGCCAGCACCAGGTCCCTCTCGAGCGCCTCCCGCCCACCACATTCGCTCCAGCAGAAGAAAGCCCTCGCCCTCCCCCTGGGGGCGAGGGGGGGAGGGATGTGAGCCGTTTTGCCTGGGAGAATCCGGTCCAGCAGAAGGCGGAGCCACGCCCCTGCCATCCCCTCTCCTTTCCTCGAGGGTGGGGGAGCGGTTCTTGTTTGTATGGGAAGGAGAAAGGAAACGACCAATTCCACCAGCCCTCTGGGTGACAAGTGGTCTTACGATGTCTTCCCTCTTCCACAACCCCTTCTTCATCTTCGGGCAAATTTCCATCTCTGTTCCTTATTAATAGACAAACCGTCCCCAAGCGACTGGGGGTCAACCCGGCACCATGCCGACACCATGCCGACCCGCCCCCCACCATCCCAGTCAAAAAACAATACAAAACGCACTATGCCCCCCAAATATGGAGCATGCGCGGCCAACCCGATGCCCCCCCCCTCAGCCATCCCTGTCAACAAAAAATGCAGAAGGACATGTTGGGGCAAACTATTGAGTTATGTTCGTGGGACCCGCGAGCACTTTGTATTATTTTCGACAAGGGGTGTCAGCATATTCCTTGCTGTGCGCAGGGCTACCATCCCTGACACAAAACAATGCACCATGCACCTCGCGTCTAAATCGGGATCATGCGCGGGCATCCCGCGATCACTGCCAAATGGTTTTTTGACAGGGACGGCTGGGGTGGTGGCGCGCATCCTGCTATAATCAGGCCCCCAAACACAATGATGAGCATCGGCTTTCGACAAGCATGGTGGGGGCCGACATGTTTCCCGATGTGTGCTGTCACGTGCGCAGGCGCACCTGACGCACTCGGAGCATCTGGCGCACCAAGCGTGCCTGGCACGCTCGGGCCCCAGTGGTGCCTGGCGCGCATGGCGCCCGTGGCACGCGTGGCGCACCTCGCCTTAACGTCGCGCACCTGGGGTCGACGTTGGTTCCCAGTGACTGTCCATCCAAAGGCGACCGCTGAACGTGACCAGGCTCGGGTGTTACTCATGTGTAGGGAAGGCGGGTGGGGGTGAGCTCGACGGCTTGCGGGCAGGTGGGTAGCTTGACCCCTGCCCCTACCCCCCCTGGACCTGGACGGGGGGGCGCGAGGTGTCAGAGGGTCCGCGTTCGCCCAAGATGGCCCCAAGAAGGCTTCAAAGAGCCCAGAATAGCCTCCCAGATCATTCACGATAGCCCAGCATGGCTCAAGATAGCTAACAACATGCCTCTAAAAGGTCCCAAGAGTGCCACAAGACGGTTCCAAGTGCTTTTGGCGACCCCTCAGGACCTCCCGGAGACGCCAACATCCTTCAACAACCTGAGGAAAATCACATATGTGCTCTTGCTCGCCTTTTCGCTTCCGACGCGCATTTCAAGCATCGAGATGTCCCGAAACTGGCCCAGGAGAGCTCCAATGAGGGGCCAAGAGGCCCCCAAAAATGCCCCCAAAGCGCCCATGATCGCCCCAAGAAGGTTCCAAGAGCGCCCCGAGAGGCTATTTCGTGGGGAGGCAAACCGAGGACCCCCCTCCGTTGATCGATGGTATCCGAGATGGTTCCAGGATGCGCTCCGTAGCTCCCAAGAAAGGCCCCAAGAGAGCCTCAACCGAACCCCAAGAGGGCCCCAAGACACCCCGAAAAGCCCCAAGAGGTATGCCCCGAACGAGCCCCAACAGTACACCAACGTCCCCCAACACAGACCCGTAGCTCCAAAAAGGCCTCCGATGCTCCCAGATCGCCTCCTGGATGGCTCAACACCCGCCCTCTTTCCTTCTCCTTGCACGCTCCGTTTCGCTATATGTGCGTGTGCGTCTTCGTCCTTTTTCCCGTCGGCTCTCATGGGCAAGGCTCCTGAATCGGCTGGCGGGCACTCGCGTCGGGGATGGACATGACCCCCTTTAGTAAAACGTGGCTTAGTGAAAACGACCTCGGGCCCAAACCTGGCGGTCGCAAGCCTGGGAAATGACGGCCGCGGCGCCCTCTCAAACACCGAAAACTGACAATTCACTAATCGACGTGTCAGGGTGGGGGTTCTGTCCACCCCCGACCGCGAAGCGTAAACGATACAAGGACTAAGACAAATCGAATAACAAGAGTGAACAAACTCATGAAAGGCCTTCGCGCGCGGCCCGTTCCGCGCCCTGCTCGCGCGCGCACGCGCGCACGAGGGCCCGACCTCGAGCGGTCGACGCCAGCGCGCGCAGAGGTCGAGGGTAGAGCGGACCGCGGGAGGATGCGAAGACGCGTGAGGAGGAGGAGGTGGATGATGATGATGAGGAGGAGGAGGGGGAGGAGGAGGAGGAGGAGGAGGAGGAGGAGGAGGAGGAGGAGGAGGAGGAGGAGAAAGAGGAGGAGGAGGGGGAGGAGGATAAGGTGCATGAAGTGGATACGGTGGATAAGCACACGCGTCTGCGACGCCTCGCACCCCGCGAAAGGAGGGCGGATCCCCCGTGGCACCAGATGGCATAAGGGCCGAGCCGAAACTCCCTTCGAGTTCCCGCCCCCCCCCCCCGCGCAGGGGAGGCCGAGCCCAGAGGAGGCCCCAGGGAGGGTCCGCCCTCCCCGACGCCTCCCCGGGCCTCAAGGCGCGAAGGCCGTCGCGAGCATCCCGCTCTTGCCGGGAAACTTCTGAATCGCGCGCACCACGACGCAGGATCCGCCCATCCCCTGGGAACCTCACACCATGCAGACAAAATAATGGACGAAGATCTCCGGCAACATCCCGCGGCCGAGTCACACAGCGTACTCCAATTCTGCCGACTCGACACACCCCGCGAAAAGGACCTCCGACGAATCCACCCAGAAGTATATGTAGATCATCAAGAGCACGCCGGACCACACATCAATGACTGGTGCCATTCGAAGCCCCTCGAAGAAGAAAGTGTGATTCGCAGTAACCACCCCCACAAAGATAACAATGACCGCGAACAATATCAGCTGCAGGGCGCCCTCCCCGAGTCATCTCGACCATGACGTCCGAACCCTCGAGAAACACCCAGCCTGGAATATCACGATGCCGCCATGGCCCGGCCGAGCTACACCCCTTCGAAGTGCGTTCGGCCAACCGCGAACTCTCGAGGGGAAAGGGCTAGGAGGAGGAGGAGGAGGAGGAGGAGGAGGAGGAGCAGGAGGAGCAGGAGGAGCAGGAGGAGGAGGAGCAGAAGGAGGAGCAGGAGGAGGAGCAGGAGGAACAGGAGGAGGGGAGAGGGGAGGGCCCGGCGGGGGGAGGAACGAGGCGACGAGCGTGCGGAGGGCCAGCGGCAATTCTTGTTTTTGGCGGCGGGAAACCTTGTCCCCCCTCGCGCCAGCCTTGCCTCCGGGCATCTCCCTGGGCGACATCTGAGCCAGGACCTCGAAGCGAATCCTGGCCGGGGCGGCGAGAGACCATTGGGAGGCCCGACGAGGCGCAAACGATCAAAGGAGCCCCGACCTGCGGGTGGGGCTCCCGTGTTCCGGAGGGCCTCCCCCCCCCTTCTCTGAAGCAGGAGCTGGTCGTCGAGAAGAGATAGAAGAAGAAGAAGAAGAAGAAGAAGAAGAAAAAACGTCGTAAGCATAAGCTTTCGACGGTCCGCGCGGATTGCTCCAACCTGCGCTGGACCCCGCTCCTTGGCGCGCGGGGCGCGCCAGGGGCGGCGCTGGAAACGCCGCGGGGGGGGGGGACTCAGCGCGGATCCAGGTAATCCGCGCGGAGCGCCGAAAATATTGCCTTTTGTTTCTTCGAGAACAGCACCAGCACGATCACGGGCAGTGCTAATCTCTCACCAGTGCACGTGGCTCCAACGTCGCGCGGCGACAAGGAACCCAACACGAAGAACGAAAAGAACAACGAGGCACATCGTCGACGACAACAAGAACGACGTCGACGGCCGTGCCCTTTTTCGGAGAGTCGTCGTGAACTGCAACCCTGGAGACGTTGTAGCTTACACAAGGGTCGGCGGATGTGGCGTAAGCATAACGTGAATCTCTGATAAGTGCACATGGCTCACTGTGTCAAGAAATGACGTGTTGCCGGAGGCAGGTCGCGCAGCGGAGCGAAAGCCGTAATGCCACGTATCCCGCACATTCAATGATTGCATACTTGTAACATGTTGTGCCAATTACATTACCAAATAACCCCCCCAAATACACCCCTTGGAATCGAGCCACATCCGTTCACCCTGGGGTGCCTCTGCCTTCTTTGGGCGTAGACCAAGCAAAACTTCAGAAAATATGTGCTGTTCTCACCGTGGGCCTCTTGGTGATCCCGGGTCCTCGAGGGCCTCAAGACGGTTCAACATGGCCCCTGGACGGCCCCAAGAGGACCCAAGAGGCCGCCAAGACAGCCCCAAGGGGCCCCCAAGAACACATCCAGAGGCCAAAAACGCTGAGTTCCTTTAAGTAAGGCTTTCGCGTTCTCGACTGATTCGGCTCTTGGGGGCCCAAGGCCGCCCGGGTAGCCTCCGAGATGGCCCCAAGACAATCCCAGAGGGGCCCAAAAGGGCCCCAAGACGGCCTACAACAGGGCCCCAAGGGGGCCCACAGAGGCACCCAAGACGGCTCAAGAGGCCCCCAAGACGGCGCAAGAGGACCCCAAGAGAGCTACACGACGGCCCCGAGAGGCCCCCAGGACGGCCTCCGAAGGGACCAGACAGCGCAAGAGCGCCCCAGGATGGCCTAAGACGCCCACTAGAAGCCCCCAAGAGGCCCCCAAGAGGCCTCCAAGATGCCCCCAAGAGGCCCCCAGGTGCCCCAAGAAGCTCACAAGAGGCCTCAACGAAGCCCCCAAACGGCCCCGAGAAGCCACCAGGAGATCCGCGAAGTGCGAAACTGCATATGAATGGCGCGCTGTTGCTGTGCTAATCGGAGTCTGAACTTGGCGGTGCCTCGTTCGGGAGACTCTCCATGGGGGGGGATCCCATGGGGTGGGGATCACCCCCCTGGGATCCTATCCCCCCCTGGGATCCTATCCCCCCATGGGATCCCCCCCCATGAAGAGTCTCCCGACTCGTGATGACACGCAATGGCTGCTCCCGGCCGTCGTTGACGTTCGCACGCTCCTCCCGGCGACACGGCAGAGCGGCGCGGCGGACGGGCGGGGCCCACCCAGCGCCACGTCTTTGCGTGCTCCACACGTGCACCCCGCGGAGCGAGAGGAATCTCGGATCGGTGCACAGGGCTCGCTACCCCATCTCACTTCGAGTGTGCGACGGCTGGTCGCCTTGAGCGCCAGCCCAACGCAACAGGCGGCGCGCTGAGCCTGGAGCGTACGGCGGGTTCGTGTCGAGACGCCCGTGGCGTTGGTCTCTGACACCGCGTGGATCGCTCCACCCTGCACGATCGGCGGCTTCTCGACCGCCAGGTCGTTCTCTACTGGCCGACGGTGGGCCGATCTCGGAGTTCAAGCTTGAACGCTCGCGGCGGGGTCGCCGCTGCGTCGGCACGATACGAAGGTGCCGTAGAACAGCCTGCGGCACCCATCCCCTTGAGCAGGGATCGACTGCCCCGGCATTCCTATAGGCTTACAACAACATGTTCTTAGAACGCAGGAGGGCTCTGAGGGCGGATGCAGTGTTCCAAGGACGTGGAGCCGACGTGTTGAAACAAAACTGTCTCAGTCAGAAATGGTATGAGAGCACTTCGTGCAAAACACAAAAGGGTTCCCAGAACATTCTCTGGTGGGCCCATCTCGCCATCGCTCGGACGTCCGTTCCCTGTGCCTCGGTTTTCTGCGCGTATTATGTTGTTTTGTTTCGCACGATGCACAAACATGTTCCTCGATGGTCCTTGCCGGGAACAACTGCGCACGAGCGATGCCAAGCTTTAAGAGAAGAATCTGAAAAAGCGCGAAGCGCGCCAGGGGCGGCGCCGCAGGCGCCGCGAGGAGGGTCCCAGCGCGGATCCAAGAAATCCACGCGGAGCGCCAAAAGTTTGTTTGTTTTTGTTTGTTTCTTCTTCTTCGATATGGCCTACATCGAAGAAACGAGCCACAAGCAACACTGAAAAATATGCAGCCGATATCGGAGGAGAAGCTATAGCCTATATCGATATCGCATATGTCGATGTAGCCTACACCCTGCGAAATGCTTAAGAAATCATGGGTTACGAAATTCATAGTCTCAGAACTGGAATAAAAACCCAACATTTCTATACAAATCTTAGGATTTACGTTGAAACATTAAGAATAATCGAGACTCTGGCCGAAAGCTTAAGTTTTCTTAAACATCGCCTAAGGTGTATATCACATAGGCAACCCACGACGCTTCGCCACGGCCTGCAGCACGCGGCACCCCTCCCCGGGCCCCGCCCCCTCCGGCTGGTGCGGCGGGGGCGGTGGCGGCGCAGGGAGGCCGGCCTGGGTGCGGCCGCGGGGCCCCGCCGACACCTCCCTTGGCGCCCTCGCGCCTCCCGTGCTGCTCGGAGGGGATCCCTGGATAGAGAGAGAGAGAGAGAGAACTCAACGACGATGAGAGAGCCGTGATGGATACACGAGGCTCCTCCTCGTCCTCCTCCTCCTCCTCGTCCTCCTCCTCCTCCTCCCCGTCCTCCTCCCCGTCCTCCATCTCCTCCTCCTTCTTCTCCTTCTCCTCCTCCGCCGCCTCCTCCTCCTCCTTCTCCTCCTCCTCCTCCTCCTCCTCCCCTTCTTTCTCCCCCTCCACATCCTCCCGCCTGCAAAACTCCCTCCTTCACCTCTGCCTCCACCACCTTACCCCGTCGCGCAACACTAGAAAGGGGACAAGGAGAGGAGCGCAATCGGACTTAGGGCAGAGAGACCCTCCGCCAGCCAACACACACAGAATATCCTGGGGTGCCCTCCCCAGGATGCGCAAGAACATCCAGCAAGCACGAAGAACATAAGGGTCGCCTCCCCGAACCAACCTCGACCTTATACCTCGGTCCGACTGTAGAAAAAAGGAGAGATGGATCGGGGAAGGATCTAGCACGCAGGACGGACCCTGGCGGAGACGAGTCTTGAGGTTTGCATTTTGCCGGTTTCGGCTCCTCTGAGGCCCTCCACGGACCCCTGGACAGTCAGGGAATGAGGCGGGCCGATGGGCCTGGGGGAAGGCCCATCGGTCTAGGTCACAGCTCCCCCATCTGAGGAAACCACAATGTACAGATTTCGCTACTCCCCATAATTACTTCTCCTGGGGTGCGCTCTGACCAGGATTTCGACGCGAATCCAGCAGTGGCGACGAGGGCCTCCCAGGGCCTCCCAGGGCCTCCCAGGAGGCCCTAAAGGAGGAAAACGAGGCAAGGGGTAGCGGTATCTGTACCGTAGAGGTCCGACCACAAGAAACCTTCCACAAGAAACCCATCCCTGAGACCACAGGACGTCCGTCGATTTTTGGTGTGGGAGCGTCACGATTTCCATTGCAAAAACCATCGAAACCCAAGAAACCCAGGGCACCCTGGAGGCGAGCAGGGTTTCTTGGAATGGGTCTCCACTGTACTCCTTCATTGGGATCTAACACGAAAGACGGATCCTCGAGGAGACGGGTCCTGAGGCTTGCATTTTGCCGGGGGGCCGTCAGGGACTGAGGCGGGACGACTGGGGAGAAAAAGCCCAGGGTCTGGGTCCCGGCTCTCTCATAACCTTGCCCTTCATGTCGAGGAATGGAGAGGGGGAAAGAGATGGGAAAATAGAGAAGGACGTAATTATGAGTAGAAGGGAAGTGAGGTTACGATCTGCCAACCTCCAGCATACAGCGGTCCCCCCTGAGCCTACTGCGGGTTCGTGTAGTGCCTACTTCGGCGCTATTTTCGTCACCGCGGGGATCGTTTAACCTTGAGCGATGGGCCGTTTCCGACATGTCAGATCGTTCCTTATCGACCGAATATGTGTCGCCGGCGGCGAACGTTAATGAACGCCCGTGGCGGGGTTCGCCGCGGTTCGACACGACGCGAACGTACCGTATCAAGCATGGGGGAGACGGGTCCTTAGCGAAATAGGCCCTGCAGCCTGGGGCCTTCCCATGGACGAGCTCTTCATCCCGAACCGCCTTCTGAGACTCTTGCAACCCGTAGAGGGCCCCCGGAGTCCGAAAGCGGTGCAAAACCTCCGGACTCTGGACCCGTTTCCCTCAGGACCCGTTCCCCCCATTTGCCTCTGCGCCCAACTCCGGCGCCACCTCTCTGGGGAATTCAAAAGGCACCGATACCGCTACTCCCTGGACCTCTGCCGGAGTGCCTTCTGAGTTCTGGTCCAGAACTTCGAGGCGAATCCAGCGGTGGCGACAAGGGCCGCCCAAAGAGGGGAAAACGGGGAAAGGTTAGAGGTAGGGTTATGTCGGGCGTGTCCCCCTACAGGGGGATTTTCTACGAAAAATAGAAAATACCCCAAACATGCTCCAAAAAGGTCAAAAAATACCCCAACAAATAATCCCCAGACTATTTTTGGACTATCTTGTGATTATTTTTTGTGCATTTTTAAAACAAATTTTCGTCGGAAATCCCCCTGTAGGGGGACAGGCCCGACTTCAAGGTAGGGATGCCTTTTCCTCCTCCGAGACCCGCGCCCCTGGAGCGGTGCCTATTCGCCCTCCTCTCCACGCGCGGCCGCGCCTTGCCCCGGCGCCCCCTCTCCGGGGGGGCGGGCGCTCTTTCGGCCCGCGGTGGCTCCCCCGGAGGGGCAACGAGCGGGGGGGCCTGGCGTACGGGGGGGGGTGTGCGTCGACCTGGAGTAGGGGATACAGTCAGAAACCCTAAGAAGGACGCGCGGTAAGGACGCGAGACCCTTGGAAGCCGAAGTTGGGATTTCTGGGGCGGCGGACGACGAAAACCCCAAGGACGCAAGAGCAAGGAAGAGCAAGGACGCAAGGGTACCCTGAGCAAAGTCGCGCGTCCTTATTAGGGAGTTTGACTGTACATCGCCGATCGATCGGCGGTAGGCCCCGATAGCGAATCCGCACCTTCCTGGGCAGGTTGGGGCTATCGGGCCCCTATCGGCGATCAGTGGGCGATTGGGGGTCGATGCGCCCCCCCCTTGTCACCTATCGCCCCCTATCGTTAAGTCGGGCCTGTCCCCCCTACAGGGGCATTTTCGACGGAAAAACAAATACCCCCAAAACAAAAAATGTCCAACAATAGTGTGGGGACTATTTCTTGAATATTTGTTGGCCTCTTTGGGATATTTTTTGTGTACTTCTTTATTTTTCTTCGAAAATCCCCCTGTAGGGGGACACGCCCGACTTAACCCTACCGTTGCCCCGGATCTCCGCGGGGGCGGGCGCTCTTTCAGCCGGCGGTGGCTCGCCCTCAGTCGGCCTCGGCCCCGGGCCCGCCGTCGAGGCTCGGGTCGGGCGAAAGGGGGGGATAGCAAAGGGGTGGAGTGAGAATCAGCTCACGTAGCTGACTTTCCCGGCGCCTCCCGGCGCCGGGAGGCGGCTATGTATCGAGGAATGGGCCCCTCGGCGAGGCCGAAACCAGCTGCATGCAGCAAATTTCGTAACCTCCCCTTTCCTAATTCCCCCCTTTCGTCAAGCCCGACTTTCGGCCGGCGGTGGCTCTCCCTCAGTCGGCCTCGGCCCCGGGCCCGCCGTCGAGGCTGGGGGCCACGAAGCGCTCCCAGGCGCAGCCCGCCGGCCCCCGCTCGGCCAGGGGGCGGCCACGATCAGGGCGCCCGGGCCACGCAGCTGCGCTGTCCCGCGCTCGAAGGGGGCCCAGGGACACACACAACGAAGTACTCACGCACCCATCCCAAGACTCCCCCCTTGTTCTCTCAGACTTCCCCTCGAGTCTCGTCTCCGCCCCCGCCCCACGTCCCCCCCCTTTCTCCCCCCCTACGTCCCTGGGGGTCGACGATTCCTTGTGTCTGTGCGCTTCTTCCCCTCCTGAGCGATGCGCGCTGGCGCGACGCGCGACGCGCGGTGATCTGCGCGCCCTCGCGCGGCCGCCCCCGAGAGAGGGGCGCTCTTCCGGCACTCCTCTCGATGGGTCCCGGCCGCGGAGCGCGCAGCGCGGTGGTCTCCTCGCCCCCCGTCGTCGGGCGACGTGCAGGCAGCGTGCTGCCGGAAGGCGCGCGCGCAGCAGAAGGGGGCCCGACCAACGAGAGGCCTTCCACGAGAGACCCGACCCTGAGACCCCAGGACGTCCCTGGATCTTTAGTCAGGAGCGGAAAAGAGGGGGGTGTCCAAGAGGGGGGGGCGCAAATCATGACCGACGGCACGTGCGCGGCCCAGCGGGGGGGCCATGGACGTAATGAAATAAGAAGAGGCGCCATGAAATCTGGGGAAATATCATGACCGCCGCCATGATATCCACCCCCCCCTAGTCATCACCCCCCTCTTTTCCGCCCCCCGATTTGGGCGGGGGAGCGTCACGCGTTCCGTCGCAGAGGCCACCGAAGCCCAAGGAGCCCAGGGCACCCCCGGAGGCGAGCATAAGTGCTGCTGGCACGGGCCCCCCCGCTGTGCGGGCAGCGCGCCGCCAGAAGGAAATCAGGAGGGAACAAAAACACACAGACACAACTAATCGTCGATTTCCCAGAAAATATGGGAAAATATGGGAAGTGGAGGGGAAGACAAAAACCCAGAAAATATATGAAAATATGGGGAATATTTTTTATTTGTGTGTATTTATTTGTGTGTCCCAGTTTCCCTTCAGGAAAACGCACAGGAAGGACCAACGGGGCTCCCCTGGCCAGGCCGGGCCTGGGCCACACACAGGCTCCACGACGTGAGCTCAGGCATGATCGCGTCGCAACGAAAAAGTCTGGACGGGAGGCTTTTGGCAAAGTTCGGCCTTCGGGCGGGACTTGATGGGGGGGGTCATAAACGGGGGGTCAGAAACGGTCCCCTTTCGTGCCCCTTTCGGGCCCCTCCAGAGCACCAGGGGGCTCGTTTAGGCACCGTTTGGGTACCTTTTCGAACCACCCTCGCCACCCCCCCATGTATGACCCCCCCATTACGCGGCGCCCAAGGCCTCGGGGGGCCCTCGGCGGGCGTCGGGACTGTTCGAAGACAACTCAGAATTGAAACTCTGTCCCGGGGGAAGGGACGGAACTTCCAGGGGCCCCGTGTTGAAAAAAAAAGACGTCGGATGTCTGGGCTGGCCCCGCCGTGCTTGGGCCGCAAACAGGTTCCACGACGTAAAGGAGCAGCCCAGAATCCCGAGCCCCTCCTGAGCCCAAATCGGTCCTTCTTTCGGCGTCTTGACTGTGGCGGCGCATGCCATGAGACGCCGAGCCTGAGCTCGTTGCGGAGCGTCGATGCACTGGGCTGTCTGATGATCGGTAGCTGCGCGCCCACCTGGATGGAGCCAATCTTGGAGGTCCCACTTGCCCCACTTGGTGGCGAGATCCACTGGTAAACGCAATGCTTGTTGCCCAGTTGGACCTCCGATATGTCCCTCGACCGCAGGACTATTACCTGCTGGTCGCCAGCACTGTCCTCAACAGGACCCCGTGACAGCCCCGCGCGGCACAGTCATGCCTCCAGTGCGCCCCCGAGACGGCCCGAAAAACACCCAGGAGACCCCGAACACTGCCCACCCAGCGGCCCCCAGGACGGCACAGGGCGCTTCTAACCCAAACATGCGACGAAGTCCCGTCCCTTCCCCAGGGACCGATTTTTCATTCTGAGTCTGTGTTTGACGGTCCCGGGGCCCAGCGAGGGCCTCCCGATGCCGAAAGTGGCCCAAAACCTCCCGTACAGATTTTTTTCTCCGACGCGATCATGTCTGGGAAGGTGCCTCCCAAACAACTCTTTGGAAACGCCCGAGAGGCCCCTCGGAGGGCTTCGCGCACCAGATGCGCGCCCCCCCAGCCCGCCCGCAGGAGCGTCGGGGAGAAGTCCGGGGTGCACGCGTCACGCGGGGAGGGAAGAGCGCCCGGCACGCCCGATGGCACGGGCCACCCAGGAGAACCTCGAGAACCCCCTAAGGAAAAAGAGCCCCACTGCGACCTTCATGAAGCTCTCCCTCTCCCTCTCTCTTTATATCTCTCTTTATCGCACCCTCTCTCTCTCTCTTTGTCGTTATCTCTCTGTCTCTCGTTTTCTCGCTGTCGCCCTTGATAGATTGCTGCTCCTCCGCCACCCTTCGTCTCCTGCCCGTCATACTCAGTATCCTTCTCCTCCAATTCCTCCTTGCCCTTTTCGGTCTCATTCTCGTTGTCCGAATCATCATTGTCGCCTCCTCCCCCTCGTCTTTCTCCTTATCCTTCTCCTCCTCGTCCCCCTCCTTTATGATCCTTCCCCGTCTTCTCATATCGCTTCTTCGTCTTCTCATCGCCAACGACTGACTTCGTCGAAAAAAACGGGCACGAAAATCTAGCGCTTCGCCATGAGTTTTTCACCACCGCCAGTGAAAAAGGTTGTTCGGCTTCGTTACCAGGGGGTCACGCGTGGTACATATTGGACATCGTAAACATAAGCGTAACCATCAGCAGCATCACCATCACCATCACCATCACCATCACAATCGCCATTGCCATCGCCATCGCCATTAACATCACTATCACCATCCTCATCACCATCACCACCATCATCATCATCATCATCAGCATCGACATTATGATCATCACCACCATCACCATCATCATCATCATGGTCGTCATCATCATCATATCAGCTTCCCCATCATCACATTCAGTATCATCATCCTCGCCAGTCACTATTACCCTTGGCTTTTCTGCAGGGAACTGTTCTATCTACTAAGCTCGCTGGCCGACGCAACTCGGATCCGAGGCAAGAGAGGCGGGTGACACGGCACGCCTCTTTTTCGAAAACCAAACCCTGGCAAACGTGAGGAGCGGAAGAAGGGAGGGAGAGCCAAGCGGCTCAAAGGGCAGGGAGCCAGGATGAGTTCGGAGCGACGTCAATTAGAATCGATGAGGCCCACAGCGCAAACCCCGCTACGTCATTCATGCGCACGCACCCCCATGACTTACCCTTGGCTTTTCTGCGGGGAACTGTTCTCTCTACTAAGCTCGCTGGTCGAAGCGACTCGGCTCCGAAGCAAGAAGAGCGGGTGGCACGGCCAGCCTCTCGGAAACCACGCCCAAGTCAGGTTCCCCAAACAGAAGCTGTTCTCACACCGTAAGGGCGCTTAAAACAATGAAAACAGCGGCACGATGGGGACACGAAGGAATCATCTCCGATGGGCGCGGGCGGGAGACGTGTTTCTTGTGGCCGTCTCGGGCTCTAACCCCTGGGCGCCGCAGGCCCGGGCGGTTGAAACCGGAAGGCGAAACGTTACCAACAAAAGTCGCAACAGAGAGCTCGGTGACTCCATGATATCTACACACGTGGGACTGGAGAGCGGGGAAGGGGTGAGCGGGAAGCCGGGCAGCAATATGTTCACTCACTGACTGGAAACGACTAATTTCCAACTGGGGCTCGATTCGCGCTGCCCCTGACACAGGCCTTATCAGCCCTCTGGACAGTGGTGGGTCATTCACGGATACGAAAACGGCGCCACTGCTACCCTTTCTTATGTCTGCACGCAGTCGAAAGGAGAAGACGCTCGGGACATCAGTATCCTTTCACATGTTTGACTAGCGACCACGAGGCACACACATAAGAAGGCGCTGCAAACCGAACGAACCGCCGCCTCTCGCCTATCGGTAATGCAAAGCGGGCTTTGGCAACGCTCGGCGGTGCACCACAATCTCCACGAATTTCTCCTCGCGCAGCTCGGCGCGTTGGCGCAACCACATCGGATGGGCCATCCCGGTTGAGCTGAGCCGAACGCCCTTCTCGTACCTCACCACCGAACGGTCCGACTTCCAGCCGCCCCGCTGTTTTTGTTTCCGCGAGCGTTCGGCATCGCGTGGCCATGTCCGCTGGCCCCGCTGCGCCTGGCCTGATACGCCACCAGGTTGGGCCCCAGGTCGCGAGCGGCTCTCTTCACAGCAGCCGCCGGCTGTGGGCAACTCAAAGTCCAGACCCGCTCGCCAGGCGGGCGAGATCGAAAAGCGCGCAGCATGGGGGTCAGGCTAACCCACCAGTCGTGATCGAGCTCGATTGTGACGTCGTGCCCCCTCGCCTTGGACGGCGCGCCCTCGATCTCTGGATTCAGCTGCAGCGTCCAGCGGGCGGCCGCGCGACTCGGAGGGAAAAGGAACTCTGGCTTCAGCGCCGTCAACTAGATCGGGCGTGCAAATGTGCTCCGCATAAGGCAGATGACAAGCGCCATGTCGAACCTTCGCACACTGCGCAGCCCGTTTACGATGGCGCACCAGATCGGCCACGCCTCGGAGAGACGGGAAGTGGATGGGCCCAGGTTCTGCCATCCCTTCGAAGCCCTCCAGCTGCGCTGCAGTGTGCGAGGGCCCTGCATCCCCGCCGTCGGCCGAGCACGAGCAGCGGTCACTCTCCATCTGGCCTGGTGGTCGATGTACTGCACCAGTCTGCTGTCCAGCTCCTCGATCGGGACGTCGGTTGCCCGCCTCGCGCCGCTGTGCTGGCTGAGCTGGTGCACCTCCTGGGCGTACTGGGCCTCGGTCCAGAGCCTGACTGCAGCGTGCCCGCCCACTGTAAGATGATCCAGCTCGGGCAGCGGCTCGGCCGCCAACAGCTTCTCCAAGGCGCCTCGTTCGGCACGCGGGAGCGTCCGATGCCTCGAAGCAGGGGTGGTCTTCTCCTCCTCGTTGTTCGAGCTCGAAGCGTTCTGTAACCGTGGATCCGTACTGATCCGCTCCCCCAGCTGCTGTAGGATCGGCCTCACCTCGTCGTTCGAGAGGCCTGGCTTGCAAGCGCTGCGGGCTAGCGAGGCGATTCCGAGCTCGCCTTCGGCCTTCAGGATTCGGGAAGTGCGCTGTAGTGATGCTGGTGACGCCTCTGGAGTCTCCAGTCGGCGCTTTCTGCGCGGGGCCGCAGCTGGTTGATCCCCGAGCCGCGACGAGGCTAAAATCCGAACTCTGGCGTTCAATGTAGAAGGGTTCGGTTGCATGGAATCTGGTTGGGGCCAAAATGCGTACGGAATCCGAACGGGCCCCACAGAGTCCCAGGGCCTTGCTTTTGTCGCGGGTATCCAGGGTGAGATCAGAGCCAAGCGCGCCGAGACACTGCCCTAGACAATCACTGGGGTTCGCGAGGCTAAACTCAGCTCCTGAATCCGACCAGAACCTCTCACAGAAAGAGTTGGGAAGATCGGACAAGAATTCAAACACTTGACGAGGGTCGCCGTGCGACCTTTTCGGACCACAAGGTCCCGCCGCTTTCCCAAAGGCCTGGACAACGTCACAGGAGGTGCTATCGCGGGGGAGGGGGCGGCCAACATCGTCCTCTTTAGGTGCTTCCGGGTTCGACTGCAAATCGAACAAGCGCGAGGGAGCATCGGCAGGATTCCTCTCCGAGAGGATCCATCGTACAGAAAGATGTGGGTTACGACTGAGAAAACACGCCGCCATCCTGCACAAGGCGAGCAGAATATTCAAAGCTCCGACGTCGCCACCTTTTTCCTGTGTCCCCTAGGCATTCCCGACGGGCGGGTACCAACGCCATGACGACGAACGCACACCCACTGCAACCCGCAATAGATCACAAGAATACAGGCCTCACCCGCGCAGATGGCGCCAGTCGTCAGCAACACCACGTGCAAGTCGTGATCGGCCGTGCTGCAAGTCAGTTCGCCGACGCAGGAGTCCGCGCGAACACGCCGAACGATGTCCTCCACCGCCTCGGCGGTCAGGCTCACGCCGCCACAACTGACCTCGACCGTCGCTGGCGCGGGAGGCGGCACCCACTCCGCAAGCCCTTCTGCGGTCACCGACGCGCCGCGGTACCAATCGCGGTCGGTGGCGCCCCGCAAGATGAAGGTCAGTGTGGCAAGGACCCCGATCACCGACTGCATTCGGTGCCAGAAACCCTCGAGCCAGGATGACTTCGGAGCAACGTCAATGAGGATCGATGAGACCGACACCCCAAACCCCGCTAAGTCATCTATGCGCATGCACCCCCGTTGCTCTCGTTGTCCTCCTCCTCCTCCCTACACCTCCTCCTCCTCCTCCTCCCTCCTCCTCCTCCTCCTCCTCCTCCTCCTCCTCCTCCTCCTCCTCCTCCTCCTCCTCCTCCTCCTCCTCCTCCTATCCCACCTCATCTGCTCCCTGGTCCCTCCGCCCTTTACATCTTGCTGCTCCTCCTCCGTCTGGTTAATCGGGGCGCGGAGGAGGGAGAGGGCAGAGGGCAGAGGGCAGAGCTGGGCGACACGAACGGGAGGGGGATGTAGGTTGGAGCCGGAGAGTAGAGGCGGAACAGGAGGAGGAGGACTTGGATGAGCTGGAGAAAGAGGACGAGGATGCTGAGAAGGAGTTGGAGGAGGGGGCGGAATGGGACGATGAGGAGGGCATGTAGTTGGAGGAGGAGGAGGAGGAGGAGGAGAAGGAGGAGGAGGAGGAGGGGCTGGAGTTGACATTGGGGGGGGGGGGGGGGGGACGTACGCACTGGATGGGGGCGTCCGCGGCGGCGCACCAGACGGGTCAACGAGCGAGCCGAGAGGCGGGGTAAAGGCGCGACGGGCTGGCAAACGGGCGAATGGAGACGGGAGATGTTCTCCTGCTGCTGCTCCTTCTCAGCACGCCGCCTTCCTCAATTCTGCCTCTCCTCCTCCTCCTCCTCCGCCTCCTCCTCCGCCTCCCGCGCCTCACTCGCACATCCCCTCACTCACTCTCACCCCCCCTGCATTCATCCCCTCCCCCATCTCATCCCTCCTACTCCTCGTCCTCCCCCTCCCACCTATTCTTCTCATCAACCTATTCTCTCCTCCCCTCTGCCTCGCTCCCCCCTTCCTCCCTCCATGGGCACACACCTGCCGCAAGGCATCGGGCATAAGCTCCATACGCGAGGAAAGCGCCAGGAAGCACACCGTACGCCAACACCTGGGGGCGGCGCGATCTATGCAACAGGGCGCGCTGCGAGTGATGGAGCTGTTCCAGCGGAGGTCACGGCACCAATTTCAGTTACATATTTGGCGGCAGAAGACCCTGATACGTGATTTACATAATACTACAGAACACTGCAAAGAATAACTATCCGCGAACCCTGTCGGCAAGTGGAAGATGCTGTACCGTTTGACTCGTCGTCGTCGTCTTCGTCGACGTCGACGCTCCCCACCCCCTCTCCCTGGGCCCGGCGCCGCTCCTCCTCCCCTTTCCTGGGTCCTCCTCCTCAAACGCGCCAGCGCAAGAGAAAATTCAGCAGGTCGTAGTTGAGTTGAGTCGAATTGAAACCCATGCCCTTTGATCCTTTCCCCGCCAGGGGGGGGGGTCCCGGGGGGTGTTGAGGGGGGTTGTTGAGGGGCGGTTCTTGATCCTTTCCTAGCCAAGGCGGGAGGGTTGTTCATGGGGGATTTTGAGGGGGGGTCCCGAATCGAATACCATCCCCCCAGAGGTCGAAGGCCCACAGAGGCCTAAAGACGGCCGAAGAGGCCTCCAAGGTGACCGAAGAGGCCCCCAGGACGACTCCAAGAGGGTGCCCAGCCGGGGGGGGCCCGAATGCACGGTTCGAGCCCCCGACCCCGAGGAAGCCCAAAGAGGCACCAAGGTAACCCCAGGAGGCCCCAAGAGCCCCGAGAGGCCCCCAAGAGGCTCCATGAAAGCTCTAAAACTGCCCCCCAGCGTCCCCAAAGACCCACGGGAGCGCTCCGAAGAGACCCCCTCCCCCTCCCCCTCCCCTCCCTTCCCCTCCCGTCCTCCCCCTCCCCCCCCTCCCCCCCCCCCTCTCCGCGGCATGCAGCCCACAAACGCACACGGGCCCGGAGGGGACCCCCCGGGGACCAGGGTTTAGTCCTGGGTCGTTTCCTGACAGTCTCCGGGCCCTGAGAGGGCCCAGGGAGCCCGACGAGGGCGAAGAACGAACTTACAGGGCCTCCCAAATGGGACAGGAGTAGATGGGGTCGGAGGATCGCGCCGCATCGCTGAGGCACCGGCGACGTCAGCGATACATCGGAGACGTCGGCGCAGAGAAAGTCTGGCTCCAAATCGAGCCGCGTCGCCGAATCGCCAACGCACCGGCGATGCGGCGCCATCCTTCGACTCCCTACTCTGACCCCATTTGAGGGCCCTGGAGAACTCAGGATCAGTCCCAGGCGTCCGACGATGGGATTTGTCAATGCGCGCCTCCAGAGCTCCCGGCACCTTCCCTTATGCAAATGTTTCGCCCCGGGCTCATTTTCTTTATAGTCCTGGGGCCCAGTAGCGGCCACCCTAGGCCCACGTCTTAGGTCAGGCGTGTCTCCCTCCAGGCGGATGTTGAGATTGAACAATGATAAATAGCAGCACACACATGATCAAACCAACATAAACACAAAAACACTAGAAACATCGTCCCCAGGCTATTTGTTGACCATTCTTGAACCTTCCTCCTGTAGAGAGACACGCCCGACTGATCCCCAGGCCCACGCCGAGAAGAAAGGCCCGGAGCGAAAAAAAACCACACCTCGTCGGAGGCCTTGAGTGCACGGCGACCCGCCGTGGCTTCCAGTCCGCCTGGGCCCCGAGGGCGGCCGGCCGGTCGGCTCTCCGTGAGGGGCAAAGGTCATGGGGGAGCAGCTCCCCCTCCTCCTCCTCCTCCTCCTCCTCCTCCTCCTCCTCCTCCTCCTCCTCCTCCTCCTCCTCCTCCTCCTCCTCCTCCTCCTCCTCCTCCTCCTCCTCCTCCTCCTCCCCCTCCTCCCCTCTCCCCCTCCCCCTCCCTCCCTCCTCCCCCTCCCCCTCCCCCTCCCCCTCCCTCCCCCCTCCCCCTCCCCTCCTCCTCCTCCTCCTCCTCCTCCTCCTCCTCCTCCTCCAGCTCCGGGGGGGGAACCTCGACCTGGAAACGGCGATGCGGCAGGATCGTGTCGTGCCGCCTTCGGCGTCGGTCTCTGACACCGCGGGGATCGTTCAGTCGTGCTTTACAGTCGGGCGCCCCATCTTCCTGCTTTGCAGTCGTGACGCGCTCCGTTGTTCCGTCTCGCCTGTCGTCTTTTCCCGAAGAGTTGCCCATCGCGCGCTCTTCTGCCCACGCGTCCTTCTTCTGGATGCTCGGCTCAGTGGTGGGGATCGCTCAGCCTCGAACGAGCGGCCGCTCCTCGACCGCCAGATCATTCCATACGGGCCGATGCTGGGCCACGGGCGCGGCGGTCAACCTTACCCATCGGTCGGAAGAAGTAGGTAGAAACAGGAAGTAGGAAGGCGTTGGAAATAGATTGGGTTTCCGCACGCCTCCTGAAGAGGAAGGAAGAGGGAAAACCACTCGACTCTTGAAGTAGGAAGGCGCTATGAACTCGTCTCCGCACGACTCCAGAATCGAGACAGCATCGGACCGATATGAATCGGCAATCTCTGAGGATCGGCGGCTTTGGAGGATGTGTCGTATGCCGCGGCCGCTTTTCTGAGCGTTCACGCTCTGAGAGTCTTCCGGAACGCGCTGGAACCGACTCTTCTCCCGATTCGAGACCCGCCCGATCGTCGCCCATGGACCGGCGACAAACTCGCAGACAAGACTTGTGTCCGTGTCCACTGCAGCTTGGAGTCTCGGGATCTCCCCCAGAATCCCGAGGCGCACTGGCTAGGGATAAGAATATGTCCCATATGGAGGCACGATGTTTGTCCAGATCCAATGAGCCTCGGCCTTGCGGCGCCCCTTCCAAGAAAATCCAAGACGCACCGGATATGTCACTGCACCGACCTTGCAGACGTGCTGCAGCGGACTTTTGCGTGGATTTCTGCAAATGCAAAACCCCGAATCGGCGACTGAAAAACGACAAGACTTTCGCGTGGATGTTTTTGGTCTTCATTCCTGGCCAAACAAAATCCGCGCGAAAGTCACCTCGAAATCCGGACCGAAATTCTCCAGGACACTCGGGGCCCATCCTATCGTTTTCCGAACGAAATCCCCTCTGCGATGTGGGCGCCATGAGATATGGATATAACTCTTGCCCGCGCGTCAACTTCTCGGTCGCGACGCCGTACGTTCCTGGCCCGTCCGATCAGATCCACCCAGTCGGAAGCGGCCAAGAGGGGGGTGTCCAAGAGGGGGGGGGGGTGCAAATCATGACCGGCGGCATTTGCGCGGCCCAGCGGGGGGGCCAGGGACGCAATGAAATAAGAAGAGGCGCCATGACATCTGGGGAAACATCATGGCCCACGCCATGATATCCACCCCCCCCTGGTCATCACCCCCCTCTTTGCCGCCCCCGACCCGGCCCCGAGGGCGTCCCGCCGGCCAGGCCCCGAGGCGCGCGCGTAGAGCGGCCACACGGGCAGGCCGCGGCGCGCCAGGTGCGCCAGGTCTGCGGCGCTGGTCGCTGGCCGGTCCCGCTGCAGCAGCTCCGCCAGCGCCGCGGAGTGCAGCGCGCCGCAGACCTCGGGCGGGCGGTAGTGCGGGGCGGCCCAAGGGACGGGTGAAGCAGGGGCCCTCCCCAAAGGGGCCCTGTGGGGCTCCCTTTGGAGCCAAGAGGGGCCCCAAAGGGGGGCCCAAAGGACCCCTGGAGGGCTTCATTCTTCACACACACCCCTTCCGGTCTCCCCCGATTGCCACCCGCCCGAAGACCAGCACCGCCTCCGCCCCGCGGGCGGCTGCCACCCGCACCTGTAGGCGACTATTACGATATATAGAAGTCTCCACCGCGCCTCGACGACGGATCATCAAACCTTCGGCGCAACGTCGCGGCCCCCTACGGCGCCGATTGCAAAACACACCCCAGCGTAAACCACACCCTTTGTAACGTCGCCTTGTAGCCGTTCAGGGGAGCTCTCGCGCTACGTTTAGGCATTTGCGTTCGTTCCGCTTCCGTTCGAACCAAGGGCCTATCGCCATCAGAGCACAACAGCCGAAGGGACACGAACGCGACGCGGACATGGCACGAAAAGGCGAAAAGAAAGGTGCCTTACGCGACATTACGCGGCGGCGGCCCGCCAACGCGGCACGCCACGCTGGAAACGAGGGCACTTCCTTAGCTCCAACAGAAGTTTCCCTGGAAACTCGCAAGAGGGAGTAACGTATGCACGCCCATCGGCAAGATGAAATGTCGCGCGCGCGTGCTCAGCGCTCGCACGCACGCGATCCCAATACGTCACATGGCCACAAGATGCTTCCAGGATGGCTTCAGGCCGCGGACGGTAACGTCCAGGCAACCCTGGGATGATGCCACCCCAACACGATCCTGCCATGGATTCTGGGCCGTCCCAGGCCGACTCGAAGATGAGCAAACACATGAGCAAGGAGTGACGCCGAGATGGCCCGATGACAACAAGATGGATCCTAGCGCCCAGAATGGCCCCAGAATGACCACATGACGGCTGCGGAATCCAAACATGTCTGGGACATGACATGATCTCAAGATGAACCCAAGACGACCTGAACGCGGCAAGAATGCTGCAACTTACGAGCCCCATCTTACTTCGTGCCGATCCCAGCATCGCGGGACTCGTGAACGACCCGGGAGTTTGGTTTATCCGATTTTTAATGAGTGGGATTTTGACCTTCCGCAACTGAAAAATGTTAAAGCGGGCTCCCGCCCTGCCCACGGAAGAAAACTACATTGCTAGGTTTGTAAGGGGGAAACAAATGGGTTCGGACGGGGCGTCGTCGACTTCCGCCGACTGCCGCGGGCCTTCGATTGCCTTCCGCCGTCTCCCGCCTCGTTTTACATCCGTCGACTGCCAGGTACTTTCAAGGTACTTTCCAGGTACTTCCAGGGACTGGCGAACGCCGTGATGAAAATTCAAGGTCCTTTCAGTGGGCCGACGTGCGCGCGGCCTTGCGCGGGCAGCTTACGCGCCAGTGCCCGCGCAGACGACCCCGTGTTCCAACGCCGCGCACCTGGTGGTCCACGCACGGAAGAATAAAAAAAAACGGCACAAGCAGAAACCTTCGGAGGCCCGCGCGGGTTCCTCGCCTCGGCGCTGAACCCCTCCCCTGGCGGCGCCGCCCCAGGCGCGCTCCGCGCCGATCCGAGGAATCCCCGGGGGCCTCCCAAAAGTCTATGTTCCTGTGCAGTTCTTCCTTCTCCGGATGTAGCTGGCCCGCTCCTCGATCAACACCTGGTGCGCAGCGGGGCAGTGCTTCTCCTGGATGGCGAGGGCCGGTGCGCGTGCACCGATCGCGGCCAAGCAAGCCCCGAGCCCCACGGAGGGTCGGTGCAGGCGCACTCCTGGCTCGACCAGGGGGGCAGATGCACCGAGCCTGGGCCCAAGGTTAGGTCGGGCATGTCCCCCTACAGGCCGGTTTTTGTTGAGAAACAAACTTGCAAAACAAAATCTAACAATTTTCAAAAAAAACACAAAACATGCCACAAACGCCCCAGACTATTTTTGTTTACTATTTTTGAGTGTTTCCCCTGTAGAGGGAAAGGCCCGACTTACGCCTGGCCAGGACCAGTGCCCGTGCAGAGTTCCCGCCGCCCCGATCTCCAGCTCCCTGCGCATCTCCTCTGGAGACCTCCCAAGTGGGGTCGGAGCAGCTTTGGTCGGAGGATCCCAACACATTGCCGACTCATCGTCGATGCATCGGCGATGCACTGGCGACGTCGGCGATGTATCGGCGCCGTCGGGGCGGAGAAAGTCGGGCTCCACGCGGCCCGATCCACCGACCCCATCTTCGGTGGCAACACATGGGAGCCTTCCATGCCATCTTGCTGGCTCTTGCGAAATCGACGCTAACCGACGCTAGTCGACGCAAGCTGACGCTAACCGACGCTAGTCGACACTACATCGACGCTGGTCGACGCTGAATCAGCGCTTCCTTATCGATTCCCAGACGCTAGCGCACGCCGGTGCACCCTGAACACGGCCCTACACGAGGGCATGCGAGACTCCCGCGGTGTGCTGCCGCACCCATCTGCTCGGACCCCGCCCGGGAGGCCCACGTCTCCTCACTGTCCACGGGGGCCCCGCCGCGCCGCAGGCGCATCGACAGGCCGCCGTAGTTCAGCAGGCCCTGCAGCAGCCTCGGGTGGGGAAAAAAAATCTAAAAAACATACAAAAACACACACGACTCCGAAACCTGTGCTTTTTCGAGTTTTTTTGTCTTTTTGTGTGTGTGTGTATGTTTTTTCAGCAGGCCCTGCAGCAGCCTCGGGTGCCACAGGCGGTGGGCCACGCGGCCGCGCGTCGCCGCACGCGGGCGGTCCACGGGCGTCACCGCGGCGCCGACCTCCCGGGCCGCAGCCAGCACGGGCGCCATCTCATGGCCCAAGAGGCCCCCGTCGATGTTCCCGAGGATGTCCAGCCGCGGCGGCGGCCTGGGAGGCAGGCCCAGCACGGCGCACGCCTGCGCCTCGGCGTACCTGGAGGCCGCCCAGCGGAGCGACGAGCAGAAACGGAGCTTGCGCTTACGTTGCTCCCATCGTACGTGGGGACCACATCCCAGAAGAAGAACCCCGAGCACCTAGAAACGTATCGAACCAGTGGCGAGCATCGCCTCCCAGGGCCCGACACGTGAAAACCCTCCAGCTTCGATACTTCCCTGATGCTCGAAGTTCTGTCTGGTGATCAAAGGCTAAAGTAAGCTGGAAGATCATACGGTGGGGGCTGGTCCACAAGAAACCGTCCACAAGGAACCCAACCCTGAGATCCCAGGACGTCCATTGACTCTTGGTGCGAGAACGTCACGCTTTTCAAGGGGCTCAAGGACACACAAATAAATACACACAAATAAAATGATTCCCCATATTTTCCCATATTTTCTGGGGAATCGAGGATTAATTGTGTCTGTGTGTTTTTTCCTCTCCTGAGCTTTGCATGGCAAGACCAGCGAAACCCAAGAAACCCAGGGCACCCTGGAGGCAAGCTGGGTGTTTCTTGGCAGGGGTCCCCGCTGGAAGTCTTGGGCGGGATGGCGTGGCGACCTCACGCGGTGGCCTACGCAGGCCACCAGCGTGGCACACCACGCTTGGAGAAAAGGGCGCGCACGCGCGACCTTACAGTGCGGGCGCGATCGCAAGAAACCATCGCAAGAAGTCTAACCTTAGGTCGGGCGTGTCCTCCTACAGGGAGATTTTGACGAAGAATGAATAATAGCCACAAGTATTCCAAAATGCAAATCAATACTCAAGATATCGTCCCAAGACTATTGTTTGGCTATTTTTGAACGTTCCTCCTGTAGAGGGGTACGCACGATTTAAACCCAACCCCGAAAACCCGCACGCAAGGTACACCTGAGGGGACACCCGTAGCACCCTGAACGCAGCAGCTTCTCAGCGGCCGCGGGAAGTCACAGCGCAGCGCGCGGCTCGAAGAAACCACCCAGGGTACCCTGGCAAAGAGCACTTGGCAGGAGAGCCCAGAATCGAATCGATAAATCGGATCGGCGATCGAAATGAGTCGGATCGGCGGAAATCGGCGGCCGAGTCGGGAAAAGTGGAATCGGCGGACATCGGCAGGCTAATATGCCTCCAGTAAGGAATCGGAGCCCAAATCGGAATCCGAAGTCCTATCGAATCGGAATCGGAAGCCATCGAAGTCGAATAGAATCGAATCGGAGGAATCGAAACGAGCCCTGACTTGGTCTCTTGATGCGCGCCTCCACTCTACGCGGGCAGCTTACGCTCCAGTGTCCGTGCAAGGACGGCCCTGTTTGCCCCGGCTCCAGACGAGGCCTCGCCGGATCGGGTGGGAGGCTCGCGAGCGCCGCACCGCCCATGCATCGGCGCCGACGGCATCGGGCGGCTGGTACAGTCGAGGCGTTGACCTAAGGAACCCTAAATAAGGAACGAGGCCCTTTTTTCCATAAGTTAAACTTCGATTTCCTATCGAAAACATAAAGAACACCTGAGGCAAGCTGTGAAACACTGAAGGAACCCGGAGCCCCTCCCCAACCAAAAGGGTTCCTTCTTCAGGGCCCCGACTGTAATGGGAGGTGACCTACATGGGGGTTGAAGGAAGGGTCCCCAACAGGAGCCCTTGAGAGCCCTTTTTGGATCCAGCAAGGCCGGCCCTTCTCTTCACCGTACCCCCCAATTCGAGCAGGGGATCGATTCCAGAACTGTTTCCCCGAAAATGTGTTTTCCCGCCGAAAACACGGAGCATGCGTGTAATGCCCCGTAGACCTACGAACACTCTACGCGCTTCTTGCAAAGTCGGCGGGGAAATCAGTCTTGGAGTAGATCGATCCTGCAGTGGATCCCCTCTTCGACAATTACCACCTGCCCGAGCGGCGATGGGATTGGGAACCTCGGGCCCAGGGTCACGCCGCACCAGCGTTAGGTTTGGCATGTCCTCGTACAGGTGGATGTTGACAGAACGATCAAAAATAATCAGAAAATGCCCCCAAAATAATCAAGAACAGTCAGAACATCGTCCCCAGACTGTTCTTTGACTATTGTTGTACGTCCCCCCTGTAGAGGGACCTGCCCGACTCAACACCAGCGACGTGGCGCGATCCACCGACCACACCTCCTCCTCCTCCTCCTCCTCCTCCTCCTCCTCCTCCTCCTCCTCCTCACCTCTGCTTCGACGGCCCTTCCCCGGGGCGGCCAGGGGCACCGCCTGGCACAGAGCTCGACCAGGACCTGCCGGGGCGCCAGCGCCCGGATCGCCCTGGCGGCCTCCTCCGGAACCAGAAGAGAGGCCTCCAATGTACGGCAAGCTCGTGTCGTGGCGACTTCGGCGGTGGCTCCTGACACCGCAGGTATCCTGAGGGAAACTTCGGAGGGAACCAGCTACTAGATGGTTCGATTAGTCTTTCGCCCCTATACCCAAGTATGACGAACAATTTGCACGTCAGAATCGCTACGAGCCTCCATCAGAGTTTCCCTTGAGTTTGCCCTTCTCAGGCATAGTTCGCCATCTTTCGGGCCCTAACAGCTCATACTCAAACCTCTCCCAATTGATCGTTCAAAATTGAAAGATCGACCATTTGCGAACGTCCGATCGCTCCACATCGGTCGCCAGCGGCGTTCCACGTGGAACGCCGGCGGCGGGGTCACCGCCGGTCGACACGCCGGCGGGCATCCGCGATGGGCCGGCGACGCCGGGGCGGTGCATCGGCGCCGTGGGCGTGGAGAAGGCCGGGCTCCACATCGAGCCGCTCGGCCGCTGCATCGGCAATGCGGCGCGATCCTCCGACCCCGCCTGCGCAGACTCCATCTGGGAGGCGCAGGGAGAAGATTTGGGCGCCCGAGTTGTCCGGGATAACTCGGGTCCGGGGTAACTCGGGTTTGGATTCCCGAGAAAGGAACCCGAGTTATCCCTGACCCGAGTTACCCCTGATGATTCGGGGCTCTTGGACGCCCGATAACTCGGGTCCGGGGCAACTCGGGTTTGGATTCCCGAAAAGCGAACCCGAGTGATCCCTGACCCGAGCTACCCCTGATGATTCGGGGCTCTTGGACGCCCGATAACTCGGGTCCGGGGCAACTCGGGTTTGGATTCCCGAAAAGCGAACCCGAGTTATCCCTGACCCGAGTTACCCCTGATGATTCGGGGCTCTTGGACGCCCGATAACTCAGGTCCGGGGTAACTCGGGTTTGGATTCCCGAAAAGCGAACCCGAGTTATCCCTGACCCGAGTTACCCCTGATGATTCGGGGCTCTTGGACGCCCGATAACTCGGGTCCGGGGTAACTCGGGTTTGGACTCCCGAAAAGCGAACCCGAGTTATCCCTGACCCGAGTTACCCCTGATGATTCGGGGCTCTGAAAGAGGCCGATGCCGCTGCTCCCGGGGGCCCCCCCCGGCGTGTGCCCTGGCCGGGGTCTCGAGGAGTGTCCAGCCGTGGCGACCACGGCTCTCCGGGACGAGCAGCAACATCGGTTTACCGCTTCCTTAGAATTCGAAGGAAGCGGTGCCGATGCTGCTGCTCCCTTAGAAGGAAGCGGTACCGAGGAATTCTAAGGAAGCGGTACCGCTTCCTTAGAATTCCAAGGAAGCGGTGCCGATGTTGCTGCTTCCTTAGAAGGAAGCGGTACCGAGGAATTCTGAGGAAGCGGTACCGCTTCCTTAGAATTCTAAGGTTTACGACGCGCTGCTTCTTAAGAAGGGAAACGTCGTAAGCATAGCCTTTTGGCGCTCCGCGCGGATGTCCTGGATCTGCGCCGGACCCCCCTCCCTGGCGCGCGGAGCGCGCCACGGTCGGCGCAGGAGCCGCCGCCAGGAGGGGGGCCCAGGCGCGAATCCAAGAAATCTGCGCGAAGTGCCAAAGCCTTTTATGTTTTTGCCATCTCTTTGTTCTTCTTCGAGCCTCCTGCTCCGCCGTTTATTTTGGACGGCCGAAATGGGTACGGAAAAAATGGGTACAATGCCCAACAGCACATGTTGTCGCAAACCAACAGCGGCCGCTGTTGGGCAGGCGGCCTTCTGTCTCGAATTGATACAGGCCGCGGCGGCGTGGACAGCGAGCCCTGTTCAAAATGAACAAGAACTGCTGTTGGGCATTGTACCCATTCTCTCCGTGCCCGTCTCGGGCGTCCAGACTTATGGCGTCGTGTCATCCTTCTGCCCCGCTCCTCGGCGCTCTGCCCGGGCCCGGCCAGCCGGCCGTGCAGCACGGGCAGCAGCAGCAGCCGCCGTCCCCAGGGGCCCTCCAGCCGCACCGCGTGGGGCGGCAGCGCGGCCGCCCCGGCAGGCGCCAGGACCCGCCGCGCCCGCCGCATGGCGAGGGGTAGGTCGGGCAGGTCCTCCTACAGGCAGAGCGTTGGAAGCACCAGAGCACGCAGTCCACGAAACATACGCGCGCGCAGGCAAGCATCATCGCAGAATCGTCCCCAGGCTGCGGCTCGCTCACGAAGCACAGGAGCACGCAGTCCACAAAACATACGCGCGCGCAGGCAAACGTCGTCGCAGAATCGTCCCCAGACTTACGTCCGCCCGAGGCATCCACCGCTGGAACCTATGCACCACCAAGCGGACCTGCGCTGACCCAACCACCACCGCGGACTTAGCGGAGGAGGAGGAGGAGGAGGAGGAGGAGGAGGAGGAGGAGGAGGAGGAGGAGGAGGAGGAGGAGGAGGAGGAGGAGAGGAGAGGAGAGGGAGGGAGGGGGGAGGGAGGAGGAGGAATCGCCCTCGCAGGCGTTCCTCCTGCAGAGGGACCTGCCCGACTTCAGGCGCGGGGCGCGCAGCGCGGAGGCCTCGCGCGGCGGCCGCGCCGCGACCCCCCCGCCGACGCGCCGGGGCGGCCGGCTCGGCGCGGCGGCGGCGCCGCGGCTGTCACTGGCGCGGCTGCGGCCGAGCAGCGCGACGCTCTGGGGATCTGCTGACCCCAGCCAATCCAGACCCGGGCCAGCCAGACTGTGCAAGATCCTGCAGGGTTCTGCACCCAAGCCCAGGTCCCTGCGGGATCCTCCCGGCCAGATCCCTGCACCCAGGTCCCGGTCCCTGCACCCAGGCCCAAGTCCCTGCACCCAGGCCCGGATCCCTGCGGGATCTGCTGACCCCGGCCAGTCCAGACCCGGGCCAGCCATACTGTGCATTAAGTCGGGCCTGTCCCCCTACAGGAGGATTTTCGACGACAAAGACATGATACCCCCAAAATAACCAAGAAATGTGCAATACATAGTCTGGGGACTACTTGTTGAATATGTGTTGGCCTTCTGGGTTTTTTTTGGGGTTATTTTCTAGTTTTCGTCGAACATCCCCCTATAGGGGGACACGCCCGACTTAAACTTTGCAAGATCCTGCAGGGTCCTGCACCCAGGCCCAGGTCCCTGCGGGATCCTCCAGGATCTGGCGCCCCGACCGACCCCGAACGCCGACGTGCCCGACGACCCCGGGGGCCGAGGGTCCGAGGCTCAAGACGTGAGGCGCCCGCCCTTGCCTCCACCTCCCCCTCCTCCTCCTCCTCCTCCTCCTCCTCCTCCTCCTCCTCCAACTCCACCTCCTGCTCCCCCCCCTCCTCCTCCTCCTCCTCCTCCTCCTCCTCCTCCTCCTCCTCCTCCTCCTCCTCCTCCTCCTCCTCCTCCTCCTCCTCCAGCCAAGTGGACTGGATGGCGGGCGACCGCGTGCGCAGATCGCACCGGGCCAGAGCGCTGGGCGTGCTGGGCGTCGAGCGGTGCCCACACGGGAGCGCGAGGCGGGGCACCCACGAGGCCCCCGGGGCGGGGCATGCAGTCGTCGCGCGTCGCGGGCGCGAGGCAGGATGGCCAGGGCGCGCCAGCGCACAGTGGGCCTGGCGGCCGCGGCGTCCAGGGCGTGCAGGGCGGGTCGGGAGCGCTTTTCTTCCAACCTACAGTGGAGGTCCGTGCACAAGACACCTTCCTTCCACAGGAAACCCAACCCTGAGGCCCCAGGAGTGCATTGACTCTTGGCGTGGGGACGTCACACCTTCCATCGCAGAACCGTCGAAACCCAGGGCTTGCCGATCGTTGCTTATGCGATGTGGCAATGGCGGCCAATGTGCTGGGAATTCCTCTCCCTCCCCCAGCCACCAGCAAGCCGCGCTTAACAAGTCACTCCTGCGGAGGGTTGCTCTCACGTGCAGCCGAGTTGAACGGATCAGCTGTATGTCGGGGGCGCGCAAACAGGGATTAGCGATCCGTGGATTTGGGGCATCTCCCCGAGATTCGGCCGGTGCCGCCTCATTCGGCGGCGGAAATCTGCGATTTATCCATGGGAACGGGACCCGTCGCTAGTCCACGCCCCCTTGATCCATGTTTGCGATCGCCTGAGTACGACACAACAGCGCCCGAATCGCCGCCAGGGAAGGGCTTACTCCTCCCACTGCGCCACGCCGCAACACCACCCTCCGCGTCTGTGGGACGGAGGCGGCTAACAGCCAGACGTGGTGGCCACCCCTGTAGGAAAACTGCGGAGACGCGGTTGTGGGCCTCTGGAACGACGGTGATCCCGTCCAAAACGACCCGAAACAAACCACAGAATCCGTCAGAAGCGCCCAAGAGGGTCCAAAAGCGCCGAGACGGCCCCAAGACAGGCTACGAAGTCATCCAGACAGCCCCAGACGCCTTTAAGACGCCGCAAGAAGCCTCCGAGAGCACTCCCAAGAGGGCCCTAAAGAGGCAAAATATATAGATGTGCGTAGGTCTTTGGGCAGATTCTGGTATCCTCGCCCTTTCGGCTTCCCGACGCTCCAAGACGGCCCATGAAGCATCCAATATCACTCCAAGACGGCGTAAGAGGCCTCCAAGAGGCTCCCACAACGGCTCAGGAGGGCGCCCAAACGGCCCAAGAGGCCTCCAGGACGGCCCCAAATTGGGGCCCAGAGGGGGGACCGAAACGGACATTTAGAGCCTTCCGACCCAAGAGGCTCCAGAAGGCTCCAGGAGGCCCCCAAGAGGCCCTCCAGAGGCCCCTGGAGGTCCCCAAGAGGCCCCCAGGAAACCACAAGAAGTCACAGAAAGGCCTTCAAGAGGCCACCAAGAGGCCCCCAAACTACCCCGAAGAGGTCTCCGGAAGCGCTCCGTTGAGAGCCTCAGACCTCGTCGTCGTCGTTGTCGTCGTCGTCGGTGCCGTCCTCTTCCTCCCCCTCCTCCTCCTCCCGTTCGATCGCGACGTATGCTGCTCGACTTCCCAAGGGGGGATGTCGTGGGTTTCGCGGGATATCTTCACAATGTGCTTCCGTTGGCTAAGTCGCAGTTCTGAACAATTTTCCGTCGTCAAGTTTCCTTTTCCTCAATGTCAGCCGTTCTTCTTCCGCACCCACTCGTCCTCCGCCTCCTCCCACCTCCTACTCATCCTGTGTTTCCTCCTCCGACTCCTCACGCCTGCTCCTGCTCCTCTTCCTCGTCCTCCTCCTCCTCCTCCTCCTCCTCCGTGATCTGGGACTCCTTGGACCTCTGAACCGCAGCGCGGGCACGGTGGCGGGATAGGCCGGAGGACCCATTCTATCACAACGGCGGTCCGAAGAACCCTGAAAACTAAGAGCCTACAAATAGTCAGATCCCCAAGGTCTCCTCGCTCGCCGTCGGCGCCCCCTTTCTGCATCCCCCCCATGTTCCTCTGTAGATACTTCGGCTTCTGCACGTGCGGCCAGAATCCCTTGCAACACATACCACGCGGCGCGCATGGGCTTCTGCAACTCATGCACTCCCTATCCTAGGTTGACAACAAACCTGCCTCGCTTTTGACCACCCTCGCTTCCAAGAGATACCAAGCGATGCCAAACTGCGGCCTACACCGGTCAGGCCGCTTGACGAGGAGGCGCGTGGCAGGACTTGCCTCTGCCTAGAAGCGACAGCGGGGTAGGCAATTCACGCTCTGAGGCCCCAAAAGACCATCCCGTGCACGCCTGCGCGCGTGTCTGTCCCAGGCGCTCCCCGGGCCCCCCCAAAGCGCTTTCAAGCGTCCCTGGGCGCCCCCTGGCGCGCACCAGGCGCTCCCGGGCCCTCCCGCGCTCCCGGGGAGGGCCCCCCGAGACACTCGCGCGCTCCCGCGCGCACCCCCGGGCGCTCCCGAGCGCCGCCTGGCGCCTCCAGGCGTCCCCCCAGGGCGTTCCCTGGCGCTCCCCGGCGGGGGCGGGCCTCGCGCAGCTCCGCCCCCAGCGACGTGCCGAGCTGCGCTGCGCACCGCCCAAATGCTCCTCCTCCTCCTCCTCCACCTCCTCCTCCTCCTCCTCCTCCTCCTCCTCCTCCTCCTCCTCCTCCTCTGGGCCCCGTTCCGCACCGCCACTGGCGTCGGCCACCGCAGCGCTGCAGCAACACGCTGCGCACGTCGCCGCGCGCGGAGTCGTCGTCGTCGACGCGTGGAGCTCTGTATGTCATGGGTCTCGGGCGCTTGGGGCACGTCCAGCAGTTTCCAAGTGGGACTATAGGAAGGTAAACCCTAAACCCGAAGTGATCCGCGCGGACATCCGAACGTGTATGTTGGCGTACGTAACTATTTGTTGGTCCTCATCCTCCCTCCCTCGCTGCAAGAGAGAAGGGTCCTGACGGAAGCGGGTCCTGGACCCCGGGGCTTCCCTCCAGAACGAGCTTCTCATGACATCGCGTCACCAGCGGCACGAGAGCCGCCTGAACTATCACGGCGCGCCTTCACGCCTCATGGCAAGCATCTGGACGCCTGCTGATCAAAGCTGTGGCCGAAAAACAAACGAACGAACGAACAACACGCGCCCATACCCATAGGAGAGGATGGAGGGGGCTGCGGGTGCGTGTTGTCGGATGGGGGTCCCCGTTCGAACGGGACCCTCCCCCAGGGTCCGACAAACCGTGCCCATACCCATAGCCTATAGCCAGTCCTCCTCGAACCTCCTGTGAGTATGGGTGTGCTTTGTTCCCTTGTCAACAGAAGTGTAGCCTCACCATGGCTCAATCCATGAGTTCACGCCCTGGCCAAGGGTTAAGTCGGGCCTGTCCTCCTACAGGGGGATCTTCGACGAAAAATAAAACATACCCCCAACATAATCCAAAAATTGTCTGGGGACTATGTTTTGAATATTTTTCAACCATTTTGGGGCATTTTGGGGTAATTTTTATTTGTCATCGAAAATCTCCCTGTAGGGGGACACGCCCGACCTAAGCCAAGGGGCTCTGCAGCAGCACTCAGGTTGCCGCGTGGCCCGGCGACCTCGTCCCCCGGAGCGGCTCGCAGCCTGCCTCAGCGACCAGCTCCGGGGGCCCCAGGGGCCCCAGTCAGGGAGGGCCCCATAGGAGCAAGAAAGCGGCGGAAGGTCTCCGGGACCCGTTGATACTCGGGACCCGTCTGCTCCGCGGGGACGGCCCCCCTCCCCTCCGCAGCGAGAGGCGAGACTCCGAAAAGGGAGGCCTGGCCAGCGGTCGTGGGCATGGCCTCGCGGGCTGGCGGCGGCGGGGCCGGGCGCTCGCCTCCCCTCGCCCTTTGCCGGGAGCATCAGGAGCAGCCATGGCGGAGGGAGCGACGGGGGTAGCGTCAAGGAGAAGGAGGAGGAGGAGGAGGAGGACCAGTGCAAACCCAAGAGGCATCAACGATGTTGGAATAAACCTTCCTTCCAAGTTCATTCTTCATCGGCCCCTACAGCGGTTTATTTTTACTGAGGGAGCTGCTTCGTTGGAAGACAGCTGTTTGAAGACCCTGACGCATGCCACAACATGGTTCTCGGGATTCCAACGCCACGGATCAACCTGACTGTTGCGTCCTGGCGATGCTGAATCGTGCCAAGACGCCACCCCTGGGACTTTAACACCGCAAACCAACATACCTTGCGCTTGCTCATAAGCCTGAAGCCTTCGAAAACAACATTCCGGGTACGTCGACCGTGGGAACCCGTACAACTTATACAAACGAATGCGCGCGGCGCTAAGGCGAGAACCACATGTTGAAAAAAAACCACCCTCAATCCGTGAAGCGCTTGCAAATTAAACGAATATGCGCGGCGCTAAGGCGAAAACCACAATTTAAAAACCACTCGCACGAAACCCGTGAAACTATTGCAATGTATAAAACGAGTGCGCGCGGCTTTAATGCGACAACCACATGTTGAAAACCACTCGCCCTCAATCCGTGAAGCTCTTGCACATGTTTAAGACGAGCATGCGCGGAACTAACGTGAGAAACATATTTTGAAAACGGCCCGCCCTCCGTCTGTGAAGCAGCTGCAGACTTTCAAGCTTCAGAATCATAAGTGGCGAAGGCGCCTCAGGCGAAACGCCCAGCCCGCCCTAAAACTGGCATCGGGGTGCGACAGGGAGAAGTTGTTTATAAGGAGAAGGAATGGAAGAGGATGAGCGAGCGAGCGAGCAGAAGCCGAGAGGCGGTTGGATGGCGGGCCGAAGGTCAGCAAAAACCAACCCCGAGGCCTCGGCCTGCTGCAAGGACGGAGCCCAAAGGGCCAGGAACCGCCTTGCAGCCGCCGAGGCCGCGGGGCCAGCCCTTGCGGGCCCAGAGAGAAGCGGGCCGCACGCCCGCCAGGAAGCACGGGGCCTGCGCCAGGCCCAAGCTCGCCTGCTCGAGGCAGCAGCCCTCGAGGCCCAGCGGGCGCACAAAGTGCCCGAGGTTCAGCACGGTGCCGAACACCCGAAAGAAGGGCTTCCACAGCTGGAGGCCGCCCCGCCCGTCGATGACAACGTCGACGGGGAAACTGAAACTGAAGACGCGCAGGCAGTCCAGGATCAAACGCCACCACGGACTGCCCTCAGCACCAAAAAATGAAAAGAAGGCCGCCAAACCGACCCAACTCCCACCCAAGGTGCAAGCCCCCAGGGCCAGAACATGAAGGGCTGGCTGCCGGGGGTGGGAGCAAGATGTCCCTGCCAAGGGTGCGTGGCTCAAAGGCCAAGAACATTGAGGCTTGGCCGCCGATGGCAGGGAATGGTCGGCCCGACCACTAACCCATGTCGAGGTCAACGTCATCATGGCTGTCCGACTCACGCGGAGCTCCCAACTCCAAAGCTTCAGGGCATCATAGACCGTAGTCCTTGGGAATCGTACTTGTGTCCAAAAATCGTTGTGGTTCCGCACGTATTCGGCCTTTTGGTTTGAAGACAACCTCAGACGCATCCATGAGTGGGTCCCTCCAACCTTTTGCCTTGCACACCAAGGCTCTAACTCTGGCCGGGGGCCGACGAACATCTAACGGAGCCGTGTCTCTGTGCATCGACTGAGGATGTCGGAGATTGCTGAAGTGCCTGGTGTTCTCAGCAATCCTTCCGCTGCCTCCTTCTCTGCCGCAGCACACTTGGTCCAGCCCTCTATGGTTGAGACGACCTGTGTCCGAGTACTTGCAACAACTGGTGCAGGAAAAAAGCGAACGATCGTGACCGACCACGGGGTACTCCAGCAGGGCCTGCTTCTGGACCAGCCAAGGCCACGGCAAAAGGGGTTCCCTCGCCGCCGCTTGCTGCTGCGGTGTGGCCAAGTCGTCCTCCTCAGGGTCGGGGAAGAGGTAGTCCTTGAACTCATCGCCCTGCTCGTGGAACCAGACCTCAAACTGGGCGATGTACAGCAGCAGCATCTTGTGAAGGCGCGTCGCACCTCGGACAAGCTTCTCCTGAGCCTCCGAAGCTGCATGGAAAGATGCCCCTGCCTTGGCCAACTCGTCGACCTCGGCGTTCCCAGCACGATCGAAAAAACTGACGACGCCGTCCCTGACGTCCTCCATGATGGCGTGTGCCTTCACATGAGACAAAGGTGCCTTGCAGAAATCGTCGTTCATCGCCGTCCTCCTCGACATATGCGCTCTTAGATTGCCTGGCCCACACGCTGCCGCCAACCTGTGACAGCACCCGACCGAGCCTTTGCAATCCGACTTCACCTGGTACGAGCCCATGACCAGCTCACTTGCCTTCATGATAGCATAGTCCTCTCCATGGAGGAGGATGAGAAAGATGAGGAGGAGGAGGAGGAGGAGGAAGAGGAATGGAGAAGGAGGAGGAGGTGGACGCGGGCTGACTCCCAACTTCAATTTGACGATTGCCCACCCTCTACGTGTCACTGCCTGTGCCCGCGCTCCCTCCCACCCCTCACTTGTTCCCCCCCTCGGGCTCCTGCGCTGCCGTGTTCGAGAGAGAGTGCTGGACTCTTTCTATGGGTATTCTTGGGGACTTCAGGGCCTCTGGAGCGGTCTTCAAGCGATACGGGGAGTCCTGGAGCGCTCACTGGCCGCCTCGGAGGCGTCTTCGACTAGCGTGGAGGCCGAAAGTAACACAATACCTTCGTGTAAATCTCGTCCGCGCCTCCTGCGGACCTGATGGGGTGGTCCAGCCTTCAGTTCAGAGGCACTGAGCGCGAACCGCACCCGCCCCCCGCTACCAAGCTGGTTCGCGCTTGTCATTGGAAGCGCAGGAATGGGTGTTGGCAGTGCGAAGCTTAACTGAACAGTTCGACTGCTACCGAGGGTGGTGACCCTCACGCTAGTGTGCGCCATGGATGCTCCGAGATCGATCAAACTGCGCTCGAGGGACTCATCGAATCATCGCGTCCTCTTGTGCCGCCGCGTCCTACTTGCTTCTACGCTTGTCCTGCACGTCTAAGTCAAGCACTAGCCAGGCCATTGGTTCCAGTGTGAAACCTGCGAGCCGGCAACCACGCGAACACAGAATGTCAGGAGGCTCAAAAAAGATACCCACATTTATGCAGATCTCTCGGGGGCCTGAATGAATTCGTTCACATGATGTGATGCGCATGTCAGTATTGTAAGTGGTTCGATTACTTGAGGTCTGTCGCTCCATTTCTGCAGTTGTGTTTTGAGGCGATGATGTCGACGGAAAACAAGATGTGAGGAACGAGGACTGACGATGCTGATGATAATGACGACGATGGTGCTGGTGATGATGATGGTAATGGTGATGATGGTGATGATGGTGATGATGATGATGATGATGATGATGATAATGATGCTGATAATGATGATGATGATGATGCTGGTGATGGTGATGCGGGTGATGGTAATGGTAATGGTGAGGATGATGATGCTGATGCTGATGCTGCTGCTGCTGCTGCTGATGATGATGATGATGATGATGATGATGATGGTAATAATGACGAGAAGGAGGAGGAGGAACGAGTACAGAAGAGGAGAGAGAGGACAGGGGCTGAGAAAGGAAGAGGTGGTGGTGAGAGGACACAGGAGGAGGAGGAGGAAGAGGAGGAGGAGGAGGAGGAGGAGGAGAGAAGGGTGGGATTGGATACGAAACACCTGCATGGACATATACTCTTCAAGATCCACGCTTGACCACCCCCTGAGGCGTGCGGAGCGTACCCAGGGCGGCGCCAGCGCCGAAGGCCGACTCAAGAAACGCGCGCGGACCTCTACAACTTGTCATGTATATGCCATGCTTCTCCACCTACTTCTTTAACAGAGAGAGAAAGAGAGAGAGGAAAAGGTCAACGATAAGGCGGACTGGCTCAGAGGGGGGACCATCGACCTGGAAGCGGTGGTACATCGCCGACAGATCGGCGATAGGCAACCGACGGCAACACAGCACGGTCCTGGGCGGGGTGGGCTTTCGTCGGGCTCCCGTCGGCGATGAGTTGGCGATTGGGTCGCCGATGCGTTACCCCCGGAGCCTATCCTCACCTATTCCGCCCCAGCGTTGCCCCTGAAAAGAACACGGACGACGCCCCCCCTTTGGATGCCCGAAGTGTGTACGGTGACTATGGACACGCTGCCCGGCGAATGTTGCGCAACACCGACAGCGGCCGCTGTTGGGCAAGCGGCCTTCACGTCCGCGGCGACACCGACAACGAGTCCTGTTCAAAATCGAATCCTGTTCAACATGCAAAGGAAATGCTTTCGCACCCATTTCGATCGTAACGAACCCATGATGACTTCTGAACCCCCAACGACTACATCGCGCGCTCCGTCACCGCACTGTTCTGGGACCTCGGAAGCCCTAATTTTCCGAGACACCTTCGCAGAAGAATTCACCGACTAACCTAAGGACTGGCAGTGAACACGTGCGTATGTGTTGAACCATTGTTGGGAATACTGCGCTTCAGTAAAATAAGGACCTGAGTTACTGAATTTCTACACTTGTTGAAAACAAGACACAGGACATGCTTCAGTCGCACAAGCCAAACACAGCAAGTTATCAATCCAATGTGGGTGCGAATTTTCTAAACGGAACTCCTTTCATCATCGCGACGGTGCGGTGACCTCGAACCCACACCGACTCACCACGCGAAGTGGCCACGACATCGTTTGGGCCCCCTTTCCGAGAGGGAGGAAGGACGCGGAAGGGCAATGGACGGGGAGGAGGAACAAAACCCTGAATCCAAAAATGTTGCCTTCTCTTGGGGGCGCAAGGTTTAATTCCGCTGGCTTCCGCCTCCCCGAGGATGGCCTCCCCTAGGAAGGCCTCCCCGATGAATGCCTCCCCAAGGAAGGTCTTCCCTTCCCGTGGAACGTGCCCCCGTAGATGGCCTCCCCGTGGAAAGCCTCCCCGTGGAAAGCCTCCACCCCCTCCACCCCCCATCGACCACGGGATCGATTACAACATCGACTTTCTCGCAAATTTCCGTATATCTATGAAAACTCTAGGTCTTCATTTGTGGGCTCGACATGCAGATCAATTTGGGGGGCAAATTAATCCTGCAACCGATCCTGGGGAAACCGAGAACTACCAATACCGCTGCTCCCCGGACGTCTCCCGGGGTGCGTTCTGACGACGACGGCGGTGGCGACGAGGGCCTCCCAGGAGGCCCCAAAAGGGGAAACGAGGGAAGGGCAGCGGTATCGGTCCCTTTTTGGAGGCCTCCTAAATGGGGTCGGAATCGGTGTGGTCGGAAGTCGGAAGATCACGCCGCATCGCCGATGCATCGGCGATGTATCGGCGATACATTGGCGATGCACCGGCGACGTCGGCGATGCATCGACGACGCCAGCGTGGAGAATATCGGACTCCACATCGAGCCGCACCGCCGATGCATTGCCGATGCGGCGCGATCCTCCGACCCCATCTACTCGGACCCCCATCTAGGAGGCCTAGACTCTTCCTGCGCAGCGCTGTTCGGGGCCGCGTTTGCGCGGCGCCAGCGTTGAACGGGCAATTTTTGCGGCGGCGACCGCGTGGCCAGGGTGTCCCGCTGCAGGGGTCGTCCGGCCGTCCGCGCCAGGGCGCCCAACTCCGCAAAAGAAAACGCTCTGGCACGCAAGCGCCAAAATTGTTTGTCGCCCCTGCGTCGCCCCGAAGGCACTTCCTCCCGAGATCCCCTGCCTCGACCCGCGAGCCTGGCCGCGTTATACGAACATTTGCGCAATGCGCACTCTCGAAACCAGCGCGGATTCATGTACATGCACGTCCTTCCTTCGCTCCTGAATCTAGGAGGCCCAGACTCTTCCTCCCGAGAGCCCCTGCCTCGACCCCTGGGAGGGGCGCCAGCGGCGGGGCCCGGCGGCAGCAGCGGCGGCGCCGGGGGCGGAAGCGGCCGGGCCGCCGCGGGCGCTGCCTCGGATCCGCGGTCCGGCCGCGGGGGGTGGTGGCCACGCCGTCGTCGCGGCGCCACGGCCGCCATGCAACGGAGCAAGCAGGTCCGATACGCCACGTATGTATATATATATATATATATATATATATATATATATATATCATATATATATATTATATATACGCCACGTATGTAATATATATATATATATGCATATATATATATATATGCACGTGTATATATATATATATATATATATATATATGTATATATACATATGTGTATGTATGTATGTATGTATGTATGTATGTATGTATGTATATATATATACATAGATGTACATACACACAGTGGACGCCAATCCACAAAAAAACCTTCCACAAGAAACCCAACCCTAAGACCCCAGGACGTCCACTGATTTTTGGTGCGGGAGCGTCGCGCTTTCCATTGCAAAACCATCGAAGCCCAGGAAACCCAGAGCACCCTGGAGGCAAGCAGGGTGTTTCTTGGCATGGGTCTCCACTATACACAGACGCCCTCCGACGAATTGTGTATGTACCTTCAGGAAGGGTGGCCGGGTAGAAAGTCGCTGGCTCTCAATGGTAATTTATACACCGCCGCCTTATCCTGCGGCCCAGGAACAATCCACTGGAGGGCGTCAATGTCTTCATATTTGTAGCGGAGCCTGGCGGGTTCTTTTTCTCCTTCGGTCGGCCTCCCACCGGCTGCGTGGTGGGACTCTGCTTCGGGGCCTGCTCGGGCCAAAGCGGGTGCCATGAGGCAGAAATGGAGTAACAAAAACTGCGTAAACGTAAACCTCCGAAGCTCCGCACGGATTTCCTGGACCGGCGCAGCAGGACCCCCTCCCTGGCGCGCGGAGGGCGCCAAGGGCGGCGCCGGAGGCGAAGCCATGTGGGGCCCAGCGCTGTTCCAAGAACTCCGACCGCAGTCCCGAAAATGCATGCTTACTTTGAAGGGACCCTGGGACACACAAATAAATACACATAACCGGATTCCCTATATTTCCCCATATTTTCTGGGTTTTTGTCTTCCCCCACGCTTCCCAGTTTCCCATATTTCCTACGGAATCGACGATGAATTGTGCCTGTGTGTTTTTTTTCCCTCCTGATACTTGTGCACGTTTCGTTGCTCAATTCATGAAGGCCCCCCGCCGATGCCCCCTGGCTCAAGCACCGAAGGCGCCGTCCGCGAGCAGCCTGCACGCAGAAGCTCGCGCATGTGTCTTGGATCGGCGCTGGACCCTCCCTCCATGGCGCCAGGGGCGGTGCCGGAGGTGCCGCCAAGATATCCGTGAGCAGGTCTAACAAGTTGAAAGTGTTAGCTTCAGGAACAAAGCAGTCGAAAGAGAATATTCAACGAGAAAGATCAGCCCCGCCGATATTCGCCAGCACGGCAGTGCGGACCGCCGCAACTCTGTTTTTGGAGGAAGAGAAGCTGCAGAAACATGCAATTTCGGAGGTCCGCGCGGGTTTCATGGGCCAGCGCTGATCCTCCTGCCTGGATCGCGTGAAACGAGCCAGGGGCGGCGCCGGAGGGGCCGCCAGGAGTGTCTAGCGCCGGTCCAAGAAACCTGGGCGGAAGTCCCAAAGTTTGTGTCAATGCCGCATTTCTCATCTTTGACTGGCGTTTATTTCTCCAGTGTCATAATGAAAGTGGCGGGGTCTCAACCCTCCCAGACGAGCAATCTTGGCCCCCCCCCGCAGACCAGCCATGGAAGGGCGGCCTTTTGCCCAGACCTCCAACGAAGAAATTCAGGTCCGCGCCGATATCTTGGATCGGCGCTGGACCCCCCTCCCTGGCGCGCGGAGCCTGCAAGGTGCGGCGCCGGAGTCGCCGCCAAGGTGCTCCAACGCCGATCCGAGAAATCCGCACGGACCTGCGATAAGGACACTGTCTCTTCCTCGATCTTTGACTTGGTCTTGTCATGGGATTGTGTGGTACCGACCTTTGTGCACTCAACGCGTGCTCTGTCCACACCCGCCGGGCTGAAGCAATTTTCGTGGACATGTCGCGGGGGCTACTCCGACTCTGTGATGGTGCTGAGCAACGCTGTCAATGCCTCGCTGTCCTGAGGCTTTGCTGTGCTCTTGCTCGCTCGAGCATTTGACACGCGTGCGGGGCAAATTAGTCAATGCCACGCTTTCCTGTGGCACTTCCTGCTATGAACGCGAAGCGCCTGAGGCGGCGGAGAGCTCGAGAGATCCATCCAAAATGCTGTCGCACGACGAAGGCAGAATCAAGACGAAATCGGACCGATATAACTCGGAAACCTCTGATAATCGGCGGGTTTGGAGGATTTATTGGGAGCCGCGGCCGTTTCAGAGCGTTCCAGAACGCTCTGAGAGCGTTCACGGATTTATTTCGATTGTAGGCCCGTCCGATGTGGGCCCCATCGTCGTCGTCGTCGTCGTCGTCGTCGTCGTCGTCGTCGTCGTCGTCGTCGTCGTCGTCGTCGTCGTCGACTAGGCCCGTCCGATGCCGTTACCCCTCTGTGGACGCCCGAAATGGGTACGGACGAGATTCTCACGATGCCCATCAACAAATGCTGCCTGAAAACGACACTGGCCGCTGTTGGGCAGGCGGCCTCCCGTCTCAAATGGACACGGTCAGCTGCGACGCCGACGGCGAGTCATGTTCAAACTTGGCGGCGCACACAAGGGGGTGGAGGGAGGGGGGAGGGCCTCTTAGAAGGCGGCTGCTCCTTGGATGGCGCCGGCCTTACATTGATAGACACGGCCCGCGCCTTCTACGGGAGCAGGGGGGTGCTTCTAGGAAGCCCTCCCCCCTCCCCCCCAACCCCCTTCTGCGCGTGGCTGCCAAATGAACATAGGATGCCGTCGGCCTCTGCACCCGTCGGCCTTCCCGTACCCGACCCCTCGGCTCGCACCGGACGAGTGCCGGCCGCCTGCGCCAGGAGCCGCGGGCCCGGCTCTGGCGGCCCGGCGCCGGGCCGCGCGGGGGCGGCCGCCGGCAGGCAGCGGGGGGTCGCGGGGACGCCCTGCGCTCGCGCAGGTGGCGGGGGGGGGCGCGAGGGGGGAGGGCCCTCTGCTGCTGATGCTGCTGCCGCTGCTGCTCCGCCTCCTCCCCGTTCTCCTCCTTCCCCTCCCCCTCCTCCTCCTCCTCGTCCTCCTCCTCCTCGTCCTCCTCCACCACCTCCACCTCCTCCTCCTCCTCGGTCCCCTCCTCCTCCTCCTCCTCCTCCTCCTCCTCCTCCTCCTCCCCGCCTCTCCTCCTCCTCCTCACTCTCTTCCTCCTCCCCTTGTTCCTCTCCCCTCCTCGCTCCTCTCCTTCTCTCCGCCTCCTCCTCTTCTTTCTCCTTCTCTTACTCCCTCCTCCTCTTCCTCCTCCTCCTCCTCCTCCTCCTCTTCTTTCCTCCTCACCATATGATTATTATTAGTATTATTATTATTGTTATTAGTAGTATTATTATTGTTACTATTATTATGTTTATTGCTATCATCATTATTATTAGTATTATTGTTATTATTATTACTATCATCATCATCATCATCACCATCATCATCATCAGCATCATCATCATCATCATCATCATCATCATTGTTATACTTATTAGTATAATTGTTGTTATTATTATTACTATTATTAGTACTATTATTATTTGTATTATCAGTATTACTACTATTATTGTTATCGTTATTATTATTATTATTAATATTATTATTATTAGTATTATCATTGTTAACATTGGTATTATTAGTATTACCCTGTGGCGTACCCAACCCATTTGTATCAATGGGAACTAGGAGTTGGCTGAAACTTGTATGGACAATCAACTTGATGTGCAAGCTACTTGGGAGGCGTCACTGTGCTGGGCCCCGCAAGCAGGCCTCGAAAGTGGCGACAGTCTTACAGATCGCAGCCCCCCGGGGATGGCGAGGTCAAATTTGAATCTGCGTGTGGCGTCACTGTGATGGGCCCCCCAGCAGGCCTCGAAAGTGGCGACAGTTTCACCAATCGCAGCCCCCCAGGGATGGCGAGGTCTAATTTGAATCTGCGTGTGGGTACCCACTGTGCTTGGCCCCGCAAGCAGGCTTCGAAAGTGGCGACAGTTTCACAGATCGCAGCCCCCCCGGGATAGCGAGGTCTAATTTGAATCTGCGGTGGGTGCCCACTGTGCTGGGCCCCGCAAGCAGGCCTCGAAAGTGGC